>CM076282.1:6000000-6367500 GCA_038380795.1 Pyrocephalus nanus | reverse complement strand
GAGGGCTCTGGATGACACTTCCCTGACAGAGTGTTCCCTCCCCTGGGAACCAAGCCCCTGAGCACTGGATGAAATGTCTGTAATGACACCAAATTCCAAGTTTTGGCTGGAGGAAAAAAATACAGAAATTGCAGTCAGCAAATTTTGCCCCTTTCCTTTCTCTCCGTCCTTTCTAATGCTCCATAAAAGCACGAAACTTCTTCTGCCTGGTCTTAAGCACCGACATATATTTCTTTCTTTCTTTTCAGAGCTGAATTCTTGGAACTCATACCATTTTCATTTAGCTATTTTTACCCGCCCTGCTCCTTCCTGTATCCATGGAGTTTCATCAAAACATTGAATTCCAGTCTCTAATGACATAACCTTCCCCTTTCCTTCCTGTTCTCATGTCACCTCTCATTTTCTCAGCAGCTCCAAAGCCTTCCCTGAGTTTTAGGCTCTTTCTACTCCAGGCTTCTTATTTTCTCTGTGTGCTTCACATCAGCACTGTCCTCTACAGTGTGGAATATAAAGAATTAACAAATTTCTGCATAAACAAGCAAACAAAGTTGAAGAAAACCCCTTCTCTTCTTCCCCACACCTTCACAAGTATTTTTGCAGGAGACAGAGGTGTTTATGAACCAAAAAAAAAAAAAAAGAAAAAAGAGGTGTAGAAGTTACAATTGCTCCAGGGCAAATTTCAACCGTTTCCCCCTCCTTATTAGACTTCTCATTCACAAAATATTGCTGGCTGACTTAGCAGCCACTGCACCACGTGGGATTTGAGGTGTTCCTAACCATCTGTAAGCATTTTTTCCATTTGTCTAACTAACTTTCCATTTTCAGTGGATCTGTCTCGATTTTATCTCTGTCTATGTAGTTAAAGTTATCTGGAACATCAAGACAGGCCTTGATCCCAGCAGAGGGATGGACAGTTTATTTGCCCACCAACAAAGAATGGGAGCTCTGGGCCATCCCAAACTCCAGGGCCATCCCTGCTGGCAATGCCACAGGAAGGTTTGGATGCCATAAAATCACCTTTGATCCTGCCCCTTTTTCCCCACGTGGATCCTGTGGGTCCGAGTCCTTCCCAAGGCTGTCCCTGAGCCCCCAGCCAGGTTTGCTCTCAGAAAACCACACTCTCAGTTCAGGGGAGCAGGGGCAGCTCTGCACTGACATCTGCCAGGAACTGCAGGTCTCTCTGTAAACTCAATCCTGGCATGTGTCAGGTGCCCAGAATTCCCATCAAATTCAGCGGCTGAGCCACTGAACGGGATTCAAGGATTAGAACATTAACTTGTACAGAGTTACACCTATCCATAACTTCCCTGTGGGAATGCAGTGCAGGAAGATTACAAGACTAAGTCAGCAATTTCTCAGTCCCACAGTCTTATCTCCTGGTGCCCAGCTAAAGTCTTTTATCAACAGAAAACAGCTGGAAAGCTTTATACAAACAGTTATGAATCCTGCAAGATTCGGGATAATATTTGCACGATAGGCTGAGAAATTAGGTTTGAAGTCTTTCCTGTGTTTAAGCCTGAAAAGAAAAGCTTAGTAAGATCCAGAAATGCCACGCTCAGTCTTCTTACCCACAGAAAATTAGCAGTCTGTTTGGATCCACGCAGATTATTTGGGGCTGGCCTGCAGGAGCTCCATGGGGAGCACATCCAGGTAACAGAAGACAGGCACATGGGAGGGATGTGGCACAGGTTTGCACTGCCCTTCACTGTTTGTTCTCACAGAAAAGAGCTCCACAACTAACAATATCAATAATAATAATAATACTGCTTTCCTTTCCATGTTCAGTCTCACCCACACTGCAGCTGGGTGTGTTCAGGATTCACAATGTCCATATTTAATCTTTTTCACGCCTCTTTCCCTGCTTTCCTGGGATCACTGACACTGGGGTCGGTTGCAGTTACACAGACAACGTGGCACGATGGACTTTGGAAACCTCAGAACTGACTCTCACTGCCAACCCCAGCTTGGCAAGGCCACTTTCAGCACGTCAGGTCACCCTTCCTTCTCCCACAAAGGGGAAATATTTATTTATATGACTGTTTCTTAGAGCTGGACATGGGGCCACACCAAGAGCTGTGTGTTACAAGAGGAAACAGTGGAGTGGTTCAGGTCTAGCATGAGAAATAAGACAGTTTTGCCATGACCTACTGTGTTACCTGCCTAAAGCAAGTTTTTGTGCCGTGTTTTCATTCCTTCTCATCACAAGGAGCTGCTCTGTCTGTGCAGACAGACTCTTGTCCCCCAGCAGCAGAAACAATGAGGTCCTTAAAAGGGCTGGCTGGAAAAACTCAGCGAGTTCACAGAGATGCTTTGTCACTTCTGCCCATTGCCCAGTGATTTTCCTTATATAATTGATTAATAAAATCCATGAAATTCCTCTGGAGACAGGCCAGGCCACAGACCCCGTTCTCATTTTGTTTTAGTTCTAGGAAAAGCAAGCAAGGAAAAATTGCCTCTAAAAAGCTTCATCTCCTGTTGCTGACAGTTCCCACAGAGGGCCCTCAGTGCCCTGTGGTGCCCCGAGCTGGGAGCTGAGCTGAGCTGTGTGCCCTGCCTCAGCCACCCGAGGGCATGGCCATCCAGGTGGATTTGTGATGGGTTCTGCTGACAATTCCTTGAAGGCACTTCCTGGGCAGCTCCAGCCCTGCCTCCCAGCTCTGTTTCCCTCCCTTTGCAGGGCTGGGCATTGTGGCTTCCAGAGGCATTGGAAGTGCCCCTGGATGTGTCTGAGCAAATAATCCAAACCAGAGCGTTCCCATCTGCTGGATCTCCCCAGAGCTGACACTTGGTAATGGCCATCACCTCCTAAAGGGCAGAACTGCACCTCCAACTGCAGCCACTGCCAAGCATATTCTGCTTTCCATTTGCAAGATTTAATTTGGAAAGACCTCGTGACAACCCCAGAGTGGAAGTGAACAGCCAGTTGGAATCGCTGGTGGCATGTCAGGAGGAGGGGGCAGGGAGGGAAATGAACCCAAATTAGCTGTGGTTTGTGAGCAAGGGAGGTCAGCTCTGAAAAAATAACATGATCCCAGTGGGATA
Organism: Pyrocephalus nanus; assembly: GCA_038380795.1. Lineage (NCBI taxonomy): Eukaryota > Metazoa > Chordata > Aves > Passeriformes > Tyrannidae > Pyrocephalus > Pyrocephalus nanus. The sequence continues at coordinate 6,364,458 of CM076282.1, read as the reverse complement.
AACAGTAGAGGAGATAAATCAGTAACTGGGCCAGTCATGAAATATGGGTTCTGCAAATACTTCATGGAGCCAGGGAAGGGGAGCCGAGGAGCAAAACCACTGAGTGGTGAGGAAGAAGATGCTCAGAGGGAATGGCACTGGCACAGGGCTGCTGGGCAGCAAATCCAAGGGATTTGGACACGGAACAGCCAACCCCACACACTTGTCCTGGGATTTGTGTTGTCAGGGCTGGGCACAAAGCCTCAGATCTCAGCACAGGGGCTGTGTGATCAGTCAGAGGTCACCTGCTTTGTCTTGCAAAGTTCAGTTTTGGGCTCACCAAACCCATGTGAATTGTCTTTATTGACATTTGAATTTTTAAGATGATGTTTCAGACGCACTGGATTTGGATAACAAGAAGTGTTTAGGACATGGACTTCAACACACAACTTTTCATGAATGGGATCACCCAATCAACACAAAGTTCCTGTATCCCTGCATCCCAGATCCTGTGCACCCATCTGTGCTACTCATCTGAAGAGTCTGAGCTGCTCTGGGAGCCTTTGATGCCACAAGTCCACAGCATCAAGTGACCCACCTCCAAAATGCCCTGTGTGCCCAGGGCCCTGTCCCTGCCCTGGTGATCCCCAGCACTCCCGGCCCTGCCATTCCTGCCATTCCTGCCCTGCCTGCAGGAGTTGGCAGCTTGGAAGCCCCTCTGCACATTGGCCATTTCCTGCTGGCACCAGGAGTCAGACAGAGGGGAAACATCTGTAGGTGCTGCTGTAACGTGCAGGCTTTCCCTGCAGAGCCTGGAGAGACAGAACTGCTTCCCATGTGCCTTCAGTGGGCAGGGACCTGTGGTGCCAGCCTGCCCGAGGTGGCTCAGCGGGGCTGAACCGTCCCAGACCCCTCACAACATCCCACAGAACCCTGGGATGAGCACGGGAAATGGGAGAAGTCCCAGTGCAGTGACAGAACAGTGAAGTGGGTTGTAAGGATGAAAGGCAGGCTGGACCATTTCCACTGGCACTGCTGAGGTCACTGAGCCCCTCAGTGAAGAGGAGAACACAGCGTTCAGCCTCTGTTTAAGGACTTCAACAGGCCCTCCACAGGCTTTCAGAGCACTTAGAAAAGTCACACTGCACTGACAAAGGGAGGCAGAAGGACCCAGTAATTCTCTCAGAAACCAGAGGAGGCCTGGAGAGAGGCACAGATTTCCTGTGCTTCACCCAGCCCTGAGCGCTGCCCACGCTGCGTGGAAACTCCTCAGAACCGGGATCATTGTGCAAGACAGAGGATGCAGGACTGCTCAGACACATTCACCCAGTACTCACTCAAGCCACAGCTCAGAACAGGAAGTTTCAGTCAGACTTTCAATTCCCACACCAAGCTAAATCAATCTAAATCAAATACGTTTAAAAGAAAGAGCCTCGAATGGAAAAAACAGTCTCTTTATGCCACCCACTACCAGAGAGATTATTGTTCTTGCCTCAAAACTAGTTCTGGTTTGAAAGCTGCTTGAATTTAGAAATCCAGAGATTGGATTATTTTCTCTCTGCCTGAATTTCTACACAGGAAAACTGAGTAATTTGTGCAGTTAGCTAAGCCAAAAAAACAAACAAAAAAGAAAAAGGCAGGCAAGGAGGATGGTCACTGCTGGATTAGAATTGATTTATGCTGATAGAATGTCAAAAATCCCACAGAAGGAGACATTTTTAAAAGTCTTTAATCAGAACTTATTTTCTTTTTTTTCCTTTTCCCCCATTCTCAGAAGCTTACTCATCCGATCCACAATAATTTCGGGATCAAACCTTCTGGACATCAAATGTTGTTGGTGACATTTTCAGCACAGGAGTTGCTGCAGTGGATCCCACCCTGTGCCCATGATCCTTTTCCTGACATTGGCCAAGACTGGCTGCTTCACACAAAAGTTTAAGACACTTCCAGAGGTACCAATCCAAAAAAGAAGTCAGCCACTCCTTCACCACCAAGATTTAAAAGGGTTCTCTTGTTTCCTCTCTGATGCTGCTGTACTCTGTTTTAAAGGTCATTACTGTAACAAACCTGGGTGTTCTTGAGCCATACAGACATCCCACCATTCCTGAATCCTTCCACACTCTCAGCTGCCCACCCAGCAGCACACAGTTAAATATATAAATAAATATATATCTAAATATGTATTTGTGCTTCAGGTCTGTGCCTCCACACAGCCAGGGAGCTGCAGCAGGAAGGGGCTGTTCCTGCACTCTCCCTTTCCCTGGGCATTTGGTGCCAGTGAGGGATATCAGACATGACAGCCCTTGGTCTGCACAGAAGGTCCAGCTCTGTCTGCAGGAGGGTGGGATTTCACCCCTGCACAGCTTCAGCAGGGTATTCCAATCAGCAAAGCCCTGAAAACTTCCAGGAACCACCGGCAAAAGTCGGGAATGAGCAATATTAAGACTAACTAACTAATCAAGGTCCTCTCTGAGAGCCCTTTCTGAGAACTACCAAGGAAACCAATTAAGACCACTTGCATTCGTCAGTGGGGCTGGAACACATGGGAGCCCATGTCACTGCTTATTTATGGGCCACTTAAAAATAACCCTGCAGAACACAGCCCCCGAGCTGCTCCTGGCACAGGCTGCACTGGAGGCAATCAAAGGTTCTGATTTCATGAGCAGGGCAGTCTGTCAGAGCTCCCCCCTCAGCCAGAGCCAGCTGGGGGGGCTGGGGCAGCACCAGGGTTACCCCACGCTCAGAGTGTCCCAGTGCCACTCTGCTCCCTCAGGGGGTATTCTGGTTTTCCACTGGCACCAGTGCCACGAGTGCCCAGCAGGCAGGAACAGGGATGGAAGCAGTTGTGAAATTGTCCCATCTACTTTTACCATCCCCATGGAAAAACACACAACAAGGCACACGCTGGGGGAAAAACCCAGACGAAGTCCTTAAACCCTTTTGTCCCCGTTTTTAAGGAGACAGAGGACATCCTGAGCGTGCAAGTTCTCCAGTGTCACTGTCTCTTTAAAGTTGGAATGTGACTTTTTTTCACCCACAAGAAAAAGTGCAGTTTCCCAGGTTCTTACTGGAAAGTTTTCTTGGGAAAATATTCATTTCCAAAGCGTTGTTTTTACACTTTTGGTTCACTGGTTGTTTGACTCTTGTAATGCTTTAATAGTGTTTTTACTCCACGAATGTTTGTAATAACTTAATCCATCCTATTTCCTACAGTATCTCCTTTTAGGGATAATTATATCAATATGCTTCTGACATTTTGTAATCCAAATAATTTCTTTTTTCTACATTTTGTTCTCAGTTGGGTGATTCAAAACAAGACTTAATGGTATGCTCCTGGCTCCCACAATTTCTGAAAAAGCTGCTGCACAATAAAATCCAATAAATAACCCCAAAGAATTGGAATTGTGGATAACTCTCTGTAGCATTTTGTTAAATTCTCAGAGCTTTCTTTTCTAAGAAGAGAGTTCAAGATCAGCTACAATCTGCTGCATTCCCCAATACAAGAATCTCGTGCGTATATTTTGTGTTCACCTGGCCTGAGAAACTTTTCAATTTATTTTTTTTTAAAAAGAGCTGTGACAGAGTAAAGACTATACCCATCATGAAATGTTCTTACACATGGCCTTCACTAAGGCCCCCAACCCTATCTATTTACAGCAGGAAATCTGCAGGAACCCAAGCAGATTGAACAGGCTCACACAGGCCTTCTTCAAGAGCTGCATGGGATCTTGTGCAGAGGAGGACATACACTGCTCAGCTCCATTCCTCCTCAACTCCTGTGCTATCCTGCCACAGTCGAGCCCCAAAACTTCTCAGAGATGACTGGAATTTAGGAATTAACGTGCTTTATGGTTCCACAGGCTGGTGCTGCTGAGTTTGGGGTGAACTCAGCGCTGGGGGAAAGGTGTCAGGGCCACTGACAGGTTTCTCAAAGCAAACATCAGGCCCCACTGTACCCTTCTGCCTCCACACCAAATGAAAAGACAACACTGCAGACGAACTAGAAACATGTGGCTGGAAGGCAGCACTGGCTGTGATTGGTACCTGCACACAGGCACAGGCTCAGCCCAGAGCTCTGTGCTCTCAAAGGTCCTTCCTTAATGCTGAGAGAAGGAAGGGGCAAAGCTGCTCCTGAGCTGTTCATGAAGGAAACCAGCAGATCCCCTGATAAGATGTTGTCTTCTTTCCTTCCTCTCACTACTCACTGTTCAGCAGGGGGATTTCAGTGCTCAGCCCTGTCCCACGGACAGTCAGAGGCTCTGGAGGGGACCCCTCCAGCTCCCCAGATCTGACCCTTCACCCCCCGACTCTCCTGTTCCCTGGAGCCTCAGCAGTGCTTCTCTAACACATCCAACATGTATCTGGTGGAAATTGTCACCAGAATGTTTCAATCTCATAAGCTGCAGGAAGAAGCCAACTGACAGCACTTGACAGCACGGAGCGCGGTGCCAGAACGCAAACCAATAAAGTTGCTTCTCCTTCAATGTGACAAAATGCTTATTTTAAGCACACTGAGACAATAAAGTGCTGATTAACAGGCAGCATGTTCTTCAATGAAACTCAGAGCGTGTAGTCGTGTGCTAAATACAGAAGATGCTGAAGGTATGTGATTATGGGTGTGAGAACAGCTCCACAGAAACCCATCAAAATCCAGCTCTAAACCAGCTCCCCAGAGGATCCTGGGCTGCAGGGAGCACTGAGCAGCGTCACGGGCAGTGCTCTGTGAACTCACTGAGCATCAACGCCTGGGTGAGCTTCAGTTCCCAACTGGCCAGCTTGGAGCTGTCTCAGATACATCCACACTGTCTGAGTGATGTCTCTGCTGCCTTATCCCGGTACAAACGGGTGTGCTGACTCTCCAGGGATTGTCAGGGAGTGATCACTGCAGTCCTAGCTAGAAACTACAATACCTGCTGTGTAGGAAGCCTAATCACACCTTAACACTGTGTTCTGCAGAAATTAATAGAGACAAAGCTGAAAATAATACCAACCCACGGAGTCTAAAAATAAGCACCAAAATTTCCCCTCCTCGTTTCTCTCTGCTTTGTGTTTCCCCTCAGGTGATGACACCATTCTCCTTTCCAGCTCTCCTGAAATGCATCATGTGCATCACAGTCACACACTGCTCTGGGGAGCAGGGGTAGAGTCCTGGGATGTGCTGCATGAGGCAAATCAGCAGTTTATTAGACCAGAACAAACAACAGGAGACAGTGCTTTGACACGGTGTCCAGGAATCAGACACCTGGAAACACACTGGAAAATGTATAAATTAGCTCACAAGTGTGAGATGCACTAATTACAGTAAATGTGGTGTTTTCAGCTGCACCACCATGAAGAAATACACTCCTGCAGAGTATTTCTGGTGTGACAGACTCTGTTTAGTTTTAGTCCTGCAGCTCAGCCCATTTCAGACTTCCAAAAACAAGCCAATTAAAATACCAAAAGCTTATTGAATATGGATTGCTTTAGACCATGCAATGTAGTGCAGCCTCGTTTCATGCAAACACAGGAGTTTTAAGAGCACAAGATCCTTAAAATCAGTAAAAAGGACAATAATTTACCAGGAGCACTGCAAAAACTACTTGCAGTTCCTGCCAAGCAGCCAAGCTCTCCAACGAGAGGACAGATGGAGAGCAGGCCAAATGAAACTATCCAAAAATGAGGAGTAACTAACCCTAGTTTTGGGGCAGTTCAGTACATATTTCTGTAGCACTGACATGTCCTCATGCATGTAATAAATTCTCAAAAAAACATATTTTGAGGCGAGTAAAACAACTTTCCATCTCCCTGATGAAAGAAGTGAGGTCAGTAAGGTGTGAATACAGATAGAGCTGGTTCTGGAAGTGGGATGAAAAAACAAGAAAGGAGTTCTGGGATTATGCTCCAGACTTGCTGCTTTTGTGGCATTTAATGTAGAGACTGTGGTGGAGGGAAGGAGCAGGGTGAGGTTTGATTGCAGACTGTGTCTGCCCCAGGCTGGGGGCGGGCAGTGACAATTCCCTGCACTCCCCAGGAACAGGGCCCTGCTGCCAGCTGCATGCTCCACTCCATTCCTCCAGTCCTGCAGGAAGAGCACTGTGAATCCAGCAATCTAGAACACTGCTGTTAATGCTGGACAGGAGGCTGGCAGCACGCCACGGCAGAGCCAGGCGCTGGGAGGAGCAGAGAGCCAGTCCAGCCTCCCAGGGTGAGGCAGACACAGCCATCGGGAGCCTCTCCAGCCTCGGGGCTGGATGCTCCGGGCCCGTTTATGAGCACAGCATTTACAACTGACACACATGAAATGCATTAGGAGCCGAAATAAATCTGCTCACATGCACAGAGAGCAGCGAAGATAAAAGAATGCAGATGGCAGAGTAGGTGAATGTTTGTCATTAGTGTGGTGCTGAAGCCAGAGCACGTCTCTGGGGCACAGGGGACCGAGGATCTGCCCTGGTGTTGTATCAAGAGACTTTCAGAAAGACGTCCCAGCTTTTCATTTCTTTCTAGCGACCTCAAAGCTGATGAAAGACACGGCGTTGAAAGCCCTTGGGAGTAAAACTGTGCTTGAAAAGCAGATTAGTCCTAGGCCTGTGCCCAGAGCCAGGGAGCAGGCCAGAGGTCAGATCCCATGGCCTGGGCCATCACAGGGAATGGCCTTCATTTCTCTGCACCCGTGTTCCATCCACAAACAGGTGTCAGTAGGACATAAGGTAAGAAAGGGCCACTTTAAGGCCAGAAGGGCCCATTGCAATTAAATATTCTGACTTACTGCCTCACTAACTAAACCTCCTATCCACATTCATTGAAGTAATAAATACATACTCATCTGTTGAATAACATTCTATTGTACGTTGACTGTACACACCATTCTAGTTATGGACAAAATCACAGCACGTTAGGTAGTATTGGAAATTTCACACCGCTGTTTTGTGGTTTCATACCCACAAACAAGTCAGGTGATTTTCTGTAATTACTATAGCTTTGATTTATGGATTTTTTTTTTTTTTGTGGAGCTCTTTAGTGTATTGTTTTCAAATGAAGGAATGATACACAGCAAACAAGAGGAGCTCAAACTGCTATAGGCTATAATTTGGGAGATACACTTAAAATTAAATAAAACAACAACAACAACAAAACAAGAAAGCAAACAAGAAATAAATATGAAAATTTCAAGTCATGTTTGATCCTAAACCTGGAGTCTAACTCCTTTAAAAAGGGGGATGATAGGACTCTCTCAGCAGAGCTGTGGGCTGGGCCACAGGACCCACGGGTCTGTGCCATCAAAGCTCATCTTTGTTTGAGATCTGAAACATCCTCCCCAACAGTCTGCAGTCACATTGCAAAATCCTGGGGGGAGGATGAAAGGCAGATTCTCCTCCTCGCTTACACCAACCCCGGGGCCTACAAACATCAGGACTTGATTTACCCAAACACACGCTGGGCCAGAGAAAGGACGAGGATCCCAGCACTGGACTGGCACGTACAGTTTGTGGTTATCCAAAGGAATCACTGATCACCTCAGCCCCCGAGCAGACTGTGCCCAAACGAGGTATCCAGCCCCAAAGCATCTCGTGGCTGGCCAGACTGACAGCCAAGGCACACACACTGCCCAACAGGCAGCACCCTCCCTGCTCCACACACACACACAACACCCAACAGACAGCACCCTCCCTGCTCCACACACACACAGCACCCCCAGGAGCACAGCCCCTGGGCCTGCCCTGCAGGAAACTTGTCTTTGCAGAGCTTCTACCAGCAAGAGGGGCTCCAGACATTCCTGCTGACGCAGCTGAGCTCCTCTCTGCTGCATCTCCCTTCCAAAACATTTCCTGTCTCACCATGGACCAAGGTACACCTGCTGGCTCCCACACAGGCTTCCTAAGCCTCCCACAAATCAAGAGTAGGATATTTGTTTCTAAATCTCCAGAGGAGGATTAGGCAGGCTGACCATAATCCTACCCAGCCTCACACCTGCCACTCATTTCTTAGTGAAGGAGAGATGCATTTTAGAATCTGGAAATCGCTCTCAGATGAACCCCTTTGCCCAGGGTGGGATATCACACTATAGCTGCCAGCTCCCTTGTTTCTTGGCTGCGTAGGAAAAAAGTTTTCTTTCTGTGAGACAAGGAGTGGATATGATTGTTTGTTTTAGTTCTGTTGACATCATTCCTTGTTGTCAGCACCGTCTCTCCATAACTGAGGCTGATCTGAGCAAGCACTAGAGCAGTTAGCTAGCTTCTGAAAATTTCTCCCTCCTTCTCCCTCGAGTTCAGTGCCCCAAACAAAAACTTAGGCCAGTGAGAGACTTCTTCATATAAGCTACTAACCTGCTTTGATCATAAACTCTGCATTTTACATGATGCTTACATATAAATCCTACTGCAATGACGTCAGAGCCTCCCAATCCAATTTTAGCAGCAATTAAAGGGTAATGCTCAGAGAACCATTTCTCTTTATACTGTAGGAGTTGGAGCAGCGCTGTTATTACTTTTGAGGGGGAATTGTGCAGGCTCCTTGTCAATTGGTTTAGGTTGCCTAAATGAAGCCAAATTGCTCTTACCATCCCCAGCTGCTGCTGCTGCCTGCACGTTCCACCTTCCCCACAGTCACTTTAATCCATCAGCCAAGAGCAAAACAACCTTCCCTGGGTGCACCTCATGCAAACAGGGCAGGGAAAAAAACCCACAGGAGGAAAAAAAAAACCCACCACACATCACTTGCAGCATTTTTACATGTAATAGTAACAGTCTCTTGGTGCCATCATCAGCCATGGCATTTCATTCACACAGAACGCTTGTGGGCACATCACATATGCTTTTCCATTCAATGTATTTTTAAATGTTTCCCAGGCAACTGTTTCAATACAATATGCCTCCTTGGCAACCTGGTACCCGCAAATGCCACGCTCAGTCTCCCTGGGCCTCTTTTTAGGTCTTCCCATCTTGGCATATAAATGTCACAAGGCTGGGTTTTCCATGCCCAGCCACGCAGGTCCTGACTGTCCTCACACTTGGCCAGGGAAGGCTGAGCTGAAGGGATAAGTTGTGCACTGGACGCTGCACGTTGACAAATTCAGCTCTGCTGAGCTCCCAGGGGGAGCAGCTTTCAAAGGCAGTGACTCTTCATGGAAAAGAGAATGCCTCCTTTAGCTAAAATTAGGGAGAGCCTACAGAACTGTCTCCACTCAACTGCCTTGCTCTGGAAACAGCAGTGAGCCTGCACTTCTGCAACTGAAACCACACGTCATCCTCCTTCTCCTGGCTGTGCCAGAGGGAGCTCACACAGGTTTGCTCACCCTGTGGCTTGAACTGCAATGCCTCACTTGGTGAGGAGACCAGCCTTGTCCATTCCAGAGCAGTGACTGGCACTGGACTGAGCAGGGCAGTGTGACCAAGCCACTCTTCCCAGGGCTGTGTCTGCTGGCACTGGGCTGTCAGGACACACCATCCAGTCCGTGTGTGCAGCAGCTCTCCCTGCTGCTCTGCAGGCTGGGGGCTCCCTGGGGACGCTGTCCTTTATCACACTGAGCACAACGGACACGCTCATCCTTGGGTGAAGTCACAGACTACTTGACAAGGACAAAAAACGATCACCGTGTACTCCTAACCCAAGCACTGATTAGATAAAATAATTAAAACATAATGTTTCAATTTTCTAGCAAGGCACAACTTATTCCAAACATCTTTATCGAAGCCAGGGGCTATCAGTACAGACCCAAAGATATTGCAGAAGGACTAGAGCTATCTGTGAGCATCAGTCACCACAAAAAAAAAAAAAGTTTTAATAAAAACTGCATGTGCTTCAGCCTCAAAGTGGCACATTAAAAAAAATGATAGCTCCTGCATGCAGTGACATCAGGCTCTGAGAGAAACCCAGCAGAAACTATGGTATCTCTTCATTGATTACTCCATAACAACAGCTGAAAATTACAATTTTTCCAGGCTATAAAATGCCGAGCACTCCAAATTCTACACCGGCAGCAAAAATCTCCTCCCTGTCTGTGAGCTGCTGGATCTGTAATAGAGACCCTGCATTACCAGGCTTTCTAATTCTTCCCAAATGCAGAAGCTCTCATTCAATGCTGCAGCTGTTGGGGAGGAAATCAGAAATAGCAGAAGGCGGATTAGTTGATAATGTACCAGTTCTTCCCCAGCAAATGCTGGCACCTGCGTTTTACACTCTCCGCTTTCCCTCAGCCCAGGAAAAGATCTCTTGGTTTGTTTGGCAGGCAATTTATAGGCTTTAGTGATTGTGGAGTTGCAAAAGGATTAGAATTTGTTATAACAGCCCCTTCTTCCTGAGAGCAAAAGTTAAAACTGAGGCCCACTCTGGAGCAAGGACCAGGGACCATGTAAGTAAAGATTAAGCGTGTGCAGCTTGATGAGACTCAACGGGGAAGAGATAACTACACATGCTGGCACTCCATTTACAAGGAAATCCCTGCAGATAATCTGTAGGAGCATTCTGGCTTCCACAGGCTCAAATCCCTTGACCACTGGCTCCAGTCCAGCCAAGGCTGATTATGGTAAAGACTGCTCTCTGCATTCCTAGGAGAACTTTTTTTCCTAAAACATTCTAGTTATTAAATTACGCAAGAGCCAAGGTCAAGTGAGAAGTAACAGGATTCCCATGCAGTGGAGGAAACAGTAGATAGGATCTTGTGCAAAGTGGCAAACCCAAGAGTCCACACTTCACCTTCATATTCTTAGAACAGCATTAATTCTGGAAAGATGCAGATGATAAATACTGAGTACCCTGAGTGACCAGAGGTTTCTAGCATGCTAGCTGGAAATCCACAGGTAGAGCAAGAATGAGAACATTCACGACATGCCTGCCCTCACAGGTTAGAACGGGTATGCATTAAACAGATAACCAAAAAATCTTACCATTTTCAGTTAAATCCACAAAACACAAACCCACCCACAAAGCCCCGCTGCTCCAGAAGCAAGGTTTTCCCTGCTGCCTCTCACAGCCAGGAGCTGCAGTAATAATTTTCACTCTTCTTTTTCCTATATTCTTTCATTTGTGGCCCTCAGTGCACAATCACCAGCTTTCATGTTCACCCCCAGCACGGCTCTTGCCAACGCTGCAGTGCCCAGCTGTGGCACCAACAACTGCTGCACCCCTGAGGGCTGGGCTGGGAGAGGTCACACCTCACAACAGCGACCTGCGGGTGCCACACCGCGTTTAGGAGCAGAGGATTGCCACAGTGGCATCCCAGGGGTCGTAAGATAAAACACCAACCCAAACATCACAGGAATAAAAGAAGCCCCGTGGCATAACCAGTCACTGACACAGGTACCTCTATTCGGAGGCTCCATCCGAGAGCTTTCACTGCCCCCGGGTTTCGTTAAATCCCCATTTCTGCATAGTTTGCTGCCTCCACGTGGCCACAGCCAGCGCTGGGCCACGACTCACAGCGATCTTGAGCAAAAACCCCCAAGGAACACTTCTTCAACTCATTGTGAAACCGAATTTCTACCCCTCCTCTGTCATCTCATTCCCCACCCCTCCCATGGCCGATCCCCTCTCCAATCTCCGCTTTTGCTTTATTTACACACACTCCCTCTTGCCGTTCTCTGCTCCATCCCTGCTGCCATCACCTTCCTCTCCACAGCAGGCCTAACAGCCTCAGATCCCAACTCCCCCTTGCCCCTGTTCAGCTTACCTTGCTCCACCTGCAGCTTCTGGGAGAACGCCCTTCCCGACGAAGGAGGAGAGGAGGACCTATTTCCTGGAATCTCGTTTCACACGCTGGGAAGCAGCTTCCAAATGGCACCAAAAATGACAGGCACAACACTGTGACTGTCCTGGTGTTCCCTTGGCACTGCAGGAGCTGTGACAGATATTAAAGTGGGAAAATGTTAGTCTGTGTGAGAGCGACTGGCTTTTCCACCGTCATTTCTTTCCCATGTTCATTCTCATTTTAGTCTGCCCATCAGATACCCGAAATGCTGGCACTCTACTGTGACTATTTGTTATTAGTTTTATTTTTCAGCTGGGCTGTCTGTTGTAGAAGCTGACACCAATCCCAGCAGTAACCAAACACTTCCCACTTCCAACATCTTTATCCTCACTCTTATACAAAAAGGAGACCCATTCATGCTATAAATTAATAAATCAGTTATTACATAGAGTCAAAGACACGATGGACTCACAGAAACACCAAGTACCTGAGTTAATATGGGAAAGGTGAAAGCTGGGCTGAGCCTCCCAGATCTCGGGCTGCACTGACTGGATCATCCTCAGCTGGAAAACCACGGGATGTGCGTGGCTGGAGCTGTCACTGCTCGGGTTCAGTCTACCCGTCCAGGTGGAATGTCAATCTCTGATACCCAAATGCCACTTTCATGGTTCAGTTCTGCTCAAGACGTGTTTTAAGTCAGGTCAAACCATTAAAGTAATGACTTTTCGCTGGGCTGTGTGATCAACATGATAATTCACAGGTGTGACTTCAGCACAGTCAATGTTGATGCCTCCTTTTCACTCGGAAGAATTCAAGGATTAGACAGTCCAAAGACACCCAGCGGTGCACAAATTCAGCTGCAGACAAGGAATGTGAACTTGGATTCATTTTTTACCAATAATAACTCGGTTTTATGGAAAAGGCCGCTTTGCACCCCGCTCTCCCTCATAAACACCTGTTACCAAACAGGATTTTTTTATTTCCTTGCACAATTATTCTCATATCGACCGTGAAGAATTTAAACAGCAGAGTCACTTTGTGATTCTTTCATCTACCGCTGGAGGACGAAGTGTGTGTCACCGTTTCCCTGACGTGTTTCTGAGAAGGCCAGATGAGCGTTTAAACCCACCCTGGCACGCTCTTTATTTCGAGTCACCCAGCGACATTCCCGCCAGCAACGTCAAACCGCATCACTTCAGATTCTGTCCCGAAAGATAAGTTAGGCCGGCGGTGGCTCCCAGGGTTTATAATTTGGGTGCGGGGCGGCAGCAGCAGGGCCGGCCCGGGCTCGGCGGGGCCATCTCAGCCCGCCGCCATCTTGTGCCCTCAGCGCCGGGGGCTCCCGGGCACACCGAACCGCTGTGAGGGGCAAAACCAGCACAAAAAGGGCTGTTTCCGAGGCAGCCCAGCCCCTTCAGGCGAGACGGGCGGGCGGGCTTCCCTCAGAGCGCCCTCAGAGCCTCCCCGCCCCGCGCCGGCAGGGCGGCTCTGAGGGCGAGAGGCGCGGCCGTGGCGGCTCTGAGGGCGCTCTGAGGGGAGGGCGCTCTGAGGGGAGCGCGCCCGCCCGCCCGCAGGCCCGTCTCGCCTGAAGGGGCTGGGCTGCCTCGGAAAACAGCCCTTTTTGTGCTGGTTTTGCCAGGAGGAGAGAAGCGGGAGGAGGAGACCTCGCCGGGAGCCCCGGCCATGGGCGAGGAAGGAGCGGCCAAGCTGCGCCTGAAGCCCCGCGCGGCGCCGCCCGGCCCCGGCCCCGGCCCCGACACAGCCCCGCGCCGCCCGTGAGTCGGGGCCGGGGGGATCGGACCGGGCCGAGTCAACAAACACCGCGGGCATCCGAGGGGATCGGAGGGGATGGATTCCGGGGACACCGGGCGGGCTCAGATCGGCCCCTCAGAGCGCCTCGCCCAGGCCGGGCCTGCACGGCCCCCCCCCCCGACCCGCGGCCCTCAGATCGGGGTCTCGTTACTGACTGTGTTAAAGATTATTTCATAAAACACCCCCTGTAGCGCCTTTAAAAATAGATACAAAGCTGCACAGAAAGCACAGCGGGCCCAGGGCCCGAAGGCTGAGGCAGTGAGGGGCTGGGTTCTTGTCTGAAGCCTTGAGGACGAGCCCACGCTGTGTCCCCTCCACAGAGGCTGTGGGGGTTCATCCCTCTGCTCTTTGAGGGCTTGTAGTTTCTAATTTCTTCTCATTTCTTCTCAGTGCAGCTTCATTCCTGCACACCGATCCGAGAACACACATCAGGAAGAAGCGGGAAGGCTGGAAATAGCATTGTGACATTAACAATCCATCCTTCTCTTTGGAATTGTCTTTGTACGGCATTACTCGTATAAAACCCTTTTAATGCTTGTAGTTAAACTTCCTAAAGCCTTCCTAGGACCCATTAAATCAAGCTGTTTGGAAAGAGAATTTCCAATGGCAGTATGGGAATGGCCAGGAATTCGTAGGAACCAATGCAATTGCCACCCTCAGTGCAAACATTTCCATGATTTCTGTGCTCAGCAGGCGTCAAGTTCAGTATTTGAGAAACAACTCGAGTATCTGCGCTGCACTGTTTCACTTGGAAGTAAAGACAGTAATAAATATCCACAGCTCATTTGTTACAAGGAGGAAAGAGGGTGTTTAGACAGTCATTTTAAAAAAAAATTGATTTTTTTTTTTTATTGCAGTGCAAGTTATGTAAGTCATAGGAAGCTGTAAAAATTAATTTACAGGTTAAATAATGTCTTTGTGTTCCAGAAAAAAGGAGGCAAACTAATACCAGTGCAGACTATTTTCTTTCCTCTCTCCCACCCTCAAATCCCCGTGTCTGTCTTTCCAGGACGTCGACAGACAGATGTCCCTGGTTTGAAAAGGAAGACTTAAATGAGTGTGAAAAAACCTGGATTTTGTTACTGAAAGACATCAGTCGAGATCAGCACTGCACAAACTGGGACACAGTGCCCAGCCTTCCGGAGTTCTTGGAAAAGGTAGCGTGCTGTATCCTTGGTTTTTGCACTTTGTGTCCTGCTTCCAGCAGCGGCAGCCTGGATGATGGGGAAACCACCTGCAGGAGCCTTCCGAGCTGTGAGGTTCCAGCCCTTTGATCTCTGTGTAACGATGTGGCAGCAGTGGAAGGGTTTGGTTTTTTTTTCAGTGTGGCAAATCCTGTCCAACGTTTTCGCCTGTGTAGGGATGGCGACTGCCCCGAGCACCAGGATCTTCCTGAGGGATGGAAGTGGGAAAGGCAGGCTGGAACAGAGGGTTAATGACACAGGATAGCGCTGGGCAAAGCCACGACACCGAAATCAGTCCTTCTAAAGCACTTTTTGTCTCGAGGTGGTTGCTTTTGTCCTCAGGCTCTCTGGGACGCACCGAGTCCCCCCTGTTATCCATTTAGAAATGTTAAGGGAAGACACATATTCCATCAGCTCCAGGATTGCTTTATGGGCACTGGAGAGGGATGGAAATCAAATGTTCTTCACTGTAGCTCAGCCTTCTCAGTATCTGCAGTGTGTTCATGTGCTGATTGAGGCGTGCTGTGTGTGTTGTAGGGTGCTGAGGAGGAGAGTCCAGGACACCAGGAAATCTTCACAGCAGGAATGAGAGACTTTCCATGGGTGCCATTCCCACCTTTTCACACAGGACAGTGTCTGGACCCCAAGGATTTCAGCTCCCAGAGCCAGAGCAACGAGTCACGTACAGGGTGGGGCCAAGCAGATCAGCTTCCCAGTTTAGGATCCACAGCTGAGGAAACCTGCAGGGGGACCAGGACAGATCAAGGCAAAACCACAGCTGGGGAAGGCACAAAAGGCATTTCCAACCTGGGAGCGAGTCCTGAGCCACAGGAACTCCCTGGGCACAGGAGTTGTGCACAGCCCTGGGCACCGGGCTCTGGCAGAGCTGCCAGGCCCCAGCAGCACCGCCCGGGGGCTGCACAGAGCAGGGGGGGAGACACGAGAGAGAGGGGTGAGAAAGAGCCCCAGCCACGGGAGAGGGAGGTTCCGGCTGGGGAGGACAGAGCTGTGCCTGCAGGGAGCGTTCCTGGGGCCGGGAGCGGCGAGGAGAGGCTGGAAAAGCAGAGTGGAGGATCTGCAGCTCTCGACAGCTGTCCCATGTGCCTGACGCAGTTCAGTGGATCGTAAGTTGGGGGGGGGGGGTCGTGTTTCGGTTTTGCTTCTGGTGGGTTTTTATAACTTCCCAGAAAACAGAGCCCTGCCTGGTTCTGGATGCACTCCCTATTTGCAAAATAACGCAAACAGACAAAACTTGTACTGCAAAGTTCTTAACTGTCAGAATTACCTGCTTTAATCCATTCATGGGCTGAGTACCTGCTCTAGAACAGGAACTGTGCTGTCCCTTGCACCAGCACCACCTCAGGGTACTCAGGCTGCCAGAGATGATGAATATTTAAGTGCCTTTGGGCAGGTCCTCCAACCCTTAAAACTTTCAGCAGCAGCAAGGGCAGTTCTGCAGGGGTGGCAGCTCTGCTGGGCACAGGACACGTGTGAGAGGGAGGGTAAGAAGTGCCAATAAAGGACTGTGAGTGTTTCTCACTGCACACCCCTGTGTTGGCAGGCTCTCCCAGCTGGACATCGATGGGCACCTGGCCAGGTGCTTGTCTGAGAGTGCAGATGATGTCATGTGGTAAATCCAGGAGAATGGAGAGCAAAGGAACAAGGCCAAGGATGAACCTTTCTCAGAGGAAAAGGAAAAATGTGTCAAGGAAGCACATCCTCAGCTCAGGCTTTCGGATCACAAACCAGTAACTCAGTAGAAGGTCAAGTGTCAAGGGTCTTTTTATTTTAAATCCTCTCAAAATGCAGGTAAAGTAGCTCCAGTTCTGAAAATGGTGCTCTGGGGAGACCCCCAGGGAAATCAGGCCTGGTACTCCTGAAAAAGGGCACTGCTGGAAATCCCTGGAGCCCCTGCGTGGTCTGAGGCACCAGAGCTGGGAAGCTCTTGGTGCAGAGGAAGCAGCTGCACAAGAGACAACTGTTACCTTCATCTGAAAGTTTAATGGTATTTTTTCTAAACAGGTAATCTGTGAAAAGAAGTTGAATTAAAAAGTCACTTGAGCTTAGAAATTTTCATTATATTCCTGTCTAAGAAGGTGTAATTGTACAGCTGATTCTGCGAGTGTACCCATTTTGAACACCCCCCAAGCCATACAAAGGGGGTGCAGGTTTTGTCTCTGAGGGAGCCCAGCTAAATTCACACCTTCCTGGGCAGGTTTCTAAGTCAGTATCAGCGTTAATCAAGCGATTAACGTGACTGCTCTAATTAAGCTGCAGAGAGAACCCCGTGCCAGCCTCGCTGAACTGCTCAGGGAGACTGAGACAGTCCTGGAGCCCAGGGCTGGTTCTGTCAGAGCCAGCAAGGCTGGGATGGGACCCCCGAGCCTGGGGGGCTGAGGGGGCTCAGGTGGTGGTGTGGGGGTGCAGCTGAGCTGAGGAAGGGACAGGAGGGGCAGCCAGGGAGGCTCCTCTGCATTCCACTCCCCCTGGGGTCTCCTGCAGACGTTGGACACAGCCCAGGTTACCGATAAATAACAACAGTCTGTTCACTTTTTCATTAAAGTCTTTAATAGATGTGCAAGAATATAAATGATCTCAGCTGTTATGGATTAGTATACCATCTTCTGCACAATTAAAACTGGTCAGCAAAGATCCCGACTAATTAATTATACAAAACTACAAGAACATATTTACTGTTTTACAATCATTAAATTAGCTAGAATTTCATTTACTATTTCAAATAAGACAACTATATATCATTACCAGATCCATTTGTAATATATTAGGATTTTTTTTTCCAAACCACACATTTAATTACATCCTTCATTTTCTTTTATTTATAAAACAAGTACTTTATATAAAAAATTTCCCCTTCATCATGAACAGAACATTATTCAAACACTTGCACATGAGCAACCAAACTTGTACCCAGCAAACTATTTGGCAACACAGCAACATTGTAAATGCCTGTAAATTCTTAAATAAAAATCAAGTAGTCTTTACAATGTTTGTTTAGCAAAATGTGTCTTCCTGTTCTTCCTTCCCTCCCTCCCAAAATGTTCTGAAACCTAGAAAAAAAGGTTAAAAAAAACCCCAACCCACATTTCTTAATATTTCCAGTTTAAAGTTCCATGCCCTGGCATGTCAAAGGACAGCTTAACCTGTCCCTTTTCCACTCATGAGCTGCCTGCAGTCACTCTGATCACTCCTGATCACCTTTAGTACCAGGGGAGCTGAAAACACTGAAAGAAAAGTTACTCAGGGTAAATAAAGTAAGAGGGAGAAGGGGAAAAGGGGAGTAATTAAAAAAATGTCAGATTACATTTAAAAGGTAATGTTGCCTTTAGTAGATAATAAAGTATCTAAAGTCCAGGCATTTGAGGCAAGTACTTCTCACTAGTTAAATTATTTAGTGCTGATTAAAACGCATCTTGCTTAATATGAAAAGCTACAGTCCAACAGAGAAACCCCCAACTGAAACCTGAATGGGATTCCTAGAACTCAACAACCACAGGTCTGCATAATTGTGGCTAATGAGGGGATACAAAACAGATTGTTAATCGGTGATTAATTACTTCAAACAAGGTTTTGGCAGTCTGGTCCTAGCACCTCATGACTTGGATGGGAATCCCAAAGATGTCATGTTCAGCACCGAATGCAATGCTGTACCCTGAGAAAACCAGAGGTCAATGGAAACAAAGTGACAGTGTCCCAATGGCTGCTGTTGGCCACAGCAGGGAGGGCCAGGGCCCCGCTCTCTCCTTGCCTTCCTCCCCTCAGCTCCTTCCCCTCCTGTCAGCACAGCCCAGCAGAGCCAGCCCCGAACCCCCTGTGCCCTGACCCCCCTGTGCCCTGACCCCCCCCGTGCCCTGACACCCCCCGTGCCCTGACACCCCTGTGCCCTGACACCCCCCGTGCCCTGACACCCCCCGTGCCCTGACCCCCCTGTGCCCTGACACCCCTGTGCCCTGACACCCCCCGTGCCCTGACCCCCCCGTGCCCTGACACCCCTGTGCCCTGACACCCCCCGTGCCCTGACACCCCCCGTGCCCTGACAGACACCCCCCGTGCCCTGACACCCCTGTGCCCTGACAGACACCCCCTGTGCCCTGACCCCCCCCGTGCCCTGACACCCCCCGTGCCCTGACACCCCTGTGCCCTGACACCCCCCGTGCCCTGACACCCCCCGTGCCCTGACAGACACCCCCCGTGCCCTGACACCCCTGTGCCCTGACAGACACCCCCTGTGCCCTGACAGACACCCCCTGTGCCCTGACAGACACCCCCTGTGCCCTGACACCCCTGTGCCCTGACAGACACCCCCTGTGCCCTGACACCCCTGTGCCCTGACAGACACCCCCTGTGCCCTGACACCCCTGTGCCCTGACAGACACCCCCTGTGCCCTGACACCCCCTGTGCCCTGACACCCCCCGTGCCCTGACACCCCTGTGCCCTGACAGACACCCCCTGTGCCCTGACAGACACCCCCTGTGCCCTGACACCCCTGTGCCCTGACACCCCTGTGCCCTGACAGACACCCCCTGTGCCCTGACACCCCTGTGCCCTGACAGACACCCCCTGTGCCCTGACACCCCTGTGCCCTGACAGACACCCCCTGTGCCCTGACACCCCCTGTGCCCTGACACCCCCCGTGCCCTGACACCCCCTGTGCCCTGACACCCCTGTGCCCTGACACCCCTGTGCCCTGACACCCCTGTGCCCTGACACCCCCCGTGCCCTGACAGACACCCCCTGTGCCCTGACACCCCTGTGCCCTGACACCCCTGTGCCCTGACAGACACCCCCTGTGCCCTGACACCCCTGTGCCCTGACACCCCTGTGCCCTGACAGACACCCCCTGTGCCCTGACAGACACCCCCCGTGCCCTGACAGACACCCCCCGTGCCCTGACACCCCCTGTGCCCTGACACCCCCTGTGCCCTGACACCCCCTGTGCCCTGACCCCCCTGTGCCCTGACACCCCCTGTGCCCTGACCCCCCTGTGCCCTGACACCCCTGTCCCCGCGGGCATCCTTGTCCTTGCTGTCCCCCGTTCCTTGGGCATTTGTCTGCCATGAAAGGGCTCCCCCACTGCTGTGAGCTCCTCCCGGAGCATCCCATGCTGTGGCACAGCGAGAGCTGTTGATGGACACTGAGCAAAGCAGACAGTTGACAGAAGTAGGAGGTGTGCTTTATCAGGAAAATGGATTTTATCTTATGGTTATTCTAGATTTACTACTTAAACTTTAAGGCTATGCTTTATTATGCTTTTGCTCTACTTCTGAATATTTGTACTGTTGATAAAAATACTTTTCAAAAATCTAATATACAACACAACATCATTGTAGGTGTAGGCACTGCTTAAGTATGTTCAGAAATCCTGTGTGTGCAAATTTAGTTTTCTTCAATCTCTACGTTTTGGTAAATTTGGAGTTTAAGACAACAGATTTTGAAATCGATACTGTAGATTCTATTTTGGAATTAATCTCACGGAGTCACTCTGCATTCCAAATTCCATAAAAATGCAACTAAACCTCAGGCTGCAGCTGTGAACTGTATGTTTCAGATGGAAATGGTTACTTAATATTAACAAGCAGAACTTACCAGGTGTAAGAACGTTCCAAATATGCAATAATCCTTCAATGCAGTTTATCCATTTAGGCACTTAAATCTTGTACCCAAATTTATGTTTTGATTGCTAATAAAACACAACTCCTTTTAAATATATCTGAGACGTTTAGACAGGTACCACTTGTGAAAAAAGGCATCAAAAATAAGCTTCAACACCACCGTAATATACTTTATTCTTCAGGATGTTACACTGGAATACTCTTCAACTGGGAGCTCATTGCATCAAATGTTTGTAGAAGGTGTGTGGATCTCAAAGTTTCTCATGATCTCCTTTTGCAGGGATGCAATGAACGCTTGAATCCTTCATGAAACAGGCACAAAATGCAAATTCCTTCATTAATGAAGCCAGTTGTGTCAGTGCCCAGAACTCAGGAATCACTCAGTGGCAGAGGACACCCACCAAAAGCGTTACTCTCTTCTTTGATTTGCAGCAGCAGATTTGTTTTTAGGTCATTGGTCTCCATCCCGAGTGAGCAGTCCCAGCCTCGCATGCATATACTGGAGTTAAGGATAAATTACCGGCAGTCACACTGTCCCCAGCCAGCTCAGCCCTTCATACTGTTTCTTCTGTCGACAGCAACAACGGATTAATGTATTCAAATCCTTCAAATTCTGACTGATCTATTCGCTTTATGATATCTCTGAAAAACAAAGGAAGCAGGGGTTTAGTTCACCAGGGCAGTGTAAGGGATGCAGACAGGCAGAGTGCAGAGGAGTTTACAGTGACACAACAGCCCTGCCCTGAGCCAGCACAGCCCCTGCAGGGACTGACACACTGAGTGGTCGATGTGCAGGTGGGGGAAGCAGCACGTACTCATCATCCGGGGTGAGCTGCACGGGCTCGCTGGTGAACTGCGTGTCGAAATTGTCCAAGCCGTAATCGTCCGTGATCTGCGGCTGGAACGGAGGGGTCGTCTGCTTCTTCTCCAGCTGACACAGACACAGGAGAGCAGAAATCAGGACAGGGAATGGGACACCAAACCAACTGCCCCAAGGGCAGTGCAGAGTGTCAGAATGTCACGTCATGTGGGGCACAGGCCGGGGAAAACACCCAGCACACCTCAGCTCTGCACAGCACAACAATCCAACAGGCCCAGCACACCTCAGCTCTGCACAGCACAACAATCCAACAGGCCCAGCACACCTCAGCTCTGCACAGCACAACCCAACAATCCAACAATCCAACAGGCCCAGCACACCTCAGCTCTGCACAGCACAACAATCCAACAGACCCAGCACACCTCAGCTCTGCACAGCACAACCCAACAATCCAACAATCCAACAGACCCAGCACACCTCAGCTCTGCACAGCACAACAATCCAACAGACCCAGCACACCTCAGCTCTGCACAACCCCCAACAATCCAACAGACCCAGCACACCTCAGCTCTGCACAACCCAACAACCCAACAATCCAACAGACCCAGCACACCTCAGCTCTGCACAGCACAACAATCCAACAGACCCAGCACACCTCAGCTGTGCACAGCACAACAACCCAACAATCCAACAGGCCCAGCACACCTCAGCTGTGCACAACCCAACAACCCAACAATCCAACAGGCCCAGCACACCTCAGCTGTGCACAACCCAACAACCCAACAATCCAACAGACCCAGCACACCTCAGCTGTGTCTGACAGCACAACCCCAACAATCCAAGCCCTGCAGTGCTCTCCTAAGCTGCCAGGCTGCACCCAGCGCTGCACTCAACAACCTGAGCCATCCTGAGCACACTGAGCAGTGTGAGGAGCTCCACACACAGCCCTGCTGACTAAACCAGCAGAAATGTTCCTGCTCTGCGTGTTCCCTTTCCCTGTATTTATTTTTCCATGTAGCTCAAGCTGCACAGAAGGAGTTTTTAGTCAGCATTGGACTCCTTTCCTTCTGTCTCAACTTGAAAAGAGCTGGAAAAGCTTTTAAGTCAAAATTTTCCTTTGAAATGGAGGGGGTGAGTACAAGATTCTAATAACTAAAAAAGCTTTCCAAACATTCTTCCATCTTCTCCTGAATGCATTTCCCAACACTTATTTGAGATTTAGCTTTAAATTTATCTCACGTGTTGATCCTCCCGAGCAGCACTCTCCTAATCATATCACAAAACAGATCACCTCAATATTTCCTGGTTTTTTAAAAAACCCTGCCCTGAACCTCTCGTGTCACTGCAGCCCTGCTGCCCCTTCCTGTGCTCCCCAGGGCCATGGGAATGCTGCATCCCTGCTTTTCAACTGTCAGCTAGGCATTAAAAACACAGTGCTCCTGACCGAGCAGTTCTGTTGCTCAAGTGCCAACAAACATTAGGATGTCATTTCTGGGATGCTTTCCATGCTGAAGACAGAAGGAACACAATTACCAAGTAGCAGCGGATTAAAAAAACCCCAACCATTTCAATACAATTTTATGCTTGCAAACCCACTGAAATGCAAGTCATCTGCTCCCCCAGGATCCAGGAACCTCCCTCACAGCAGCAGCACCAAAGAAAAGCTGAGAGCCAGAGAGATCCTTCATGAACACCCCCACTGCTCACAGGCCACCCTTCCTCCTGCAGCGGGGCTGGGAATGTTTGCCAACAGGACTGTGTGAAGTGACCCCACAGAACAGGGGGGCACTGACCTGTGACACAAACCCAGGCAGTCCTTCCCTGTTCCTGCACCTGCAGGAGCCCAGGAGGATACGGGGAACATTTTATAGCAGCAGGACCCCGGATGTGAGTCTGCACAATCTGCACCCAGGGAATAAACGGTTCCACCAGTGCTTTCATGTCAGCCCAAACTCACATTTTAGAGGTGATACCTCCCCCCCAGGCCATTGCCACTCTCAGAGCTGGGAAGCCAGGGCAGGTTTCTGGTGGTGGAACAAAGCTGTTTCCATGGGGGTGATGAAGGGAGGCCTGGCTCTCCACCCCCAGGGACAGCAGAGCAGCTTTCACGTGCACAGTGGGACAGCAGAGCACACCCCAAACACCCCAAACACCCCAGCACACCCCAAACACCCCAAACACCAGCAGTGGCTCTCACCAGATCCCAGTCGATGCTGCGGAAGAACGTGTGGGACTTGATGTCAGCAAAGCCTGTCTGGGGCTGACAGCCCAGCCTTTCTTTGGGATCCTGGGGGGACATGGAATGTGTTACACCCTCCCAGCACCCACCACCCAGCCAGGGCTGTGCAAGCTGCTGCTGGGGTAAACTCACCACGGCCAGCACGGCATTCTCTCTCTCTTTTTTTTCCCAATAAAAGTTACTTGGAAAATTAATTTTTAAATGATACTTTACAAATTCTCAAAATAAGAGATTTATTTAGTAATGCATAATTCATATCCTTCTCTCCATTAATGATTCTACAGATTTCAAGCAGCTTAATTAAATGAGCAGTAAGTATTACAGAAAAGAGTTTATAAGCAAACCTACAGTTATCTTTTTCCCAACTAAGAGCAGGCTTTTAAATCAAGTCCGTGCTGTGGAATTCCCTCAGTAAATTTGCAAGTAAGAAATGGGGTTTTAAACGTGGAGGATACCAAGGTTTTACAGATTTTCCTAAGGGTAAGCAGATTAACTTCTTAACTGTATCGCTTGCAACAGGAAGCTCTGACTTCCAGCTCTCAGATGCTAAAAATAAGAACATGTTATTTACCTTGTTTAAAAATCCTTTTAACACGTGGGAAGCCTTGACAGAAAGAAACCTTGGAATCCGGATTGGCTTCTCAAGAATAACTGTTACAGGTTAAAAAACAGCAACATTGGTCTGGGACAGGGACCACGACTTCAGTACAAACACTTATCATGTCAGTGGGGAACCAGTTGGAAAATGGGAAGATAAAGTAATTATTTAAAGCAATGCAAACAAAGAGAGCTACAGTAATTCAAGGCACTGTTAGACTGACATTTCAAGATTTCCTAAGAGACTTGTTAACTTCATTATCTTTTGCTCCTGTTTAAACAGGAAATAAAACTTTCAGTGTCCTCAGTATATGGGAAAGGGTGTTTTTAAACAGCAGGCAATGCAATATGAATGACAGCCCATGACAGATTGTTACAGAACTGCAGAACTGCTGTGGAGAAGGCTGTGCCTGCCAAGGACTGGGCAGCTGCACAATCCCCAGAGCAGCAGGGGGGTAACAATGGGATAGGAGAGCCCAGTGCCCCATGCAAAGTGCTGATTGATTGTCCTCCTCTCTCCCCCAGAACAACCAAAAACCCCCAGGGGCTGTACCTTGGAAGAGGTAATCTTCAGTGTTCATGTCTGGATTGTCAGTGATGATGTCGAACGGGGACCGTCCTGCCATCATCTCGAACATCAGCACGCCCAGCGCCCACCAGTCCACGCTGAACCCTGCACACAACAGACACCATCGACACCATCATCAGCACACTGAACCCTGCACACAACAGACACCATCACCTCCATCATCAGCACACTGAACCCTGCACACAACAGACACCATCGACACCATCACCAGCACACTGAACCCTGCACACAACAGACACCATCGACACCATCACCAGCACACTGAACCCTGCACACAACAGACACCATCGACACCATCACCAGCACACTGAACCCTGCACACAACAGACACCACCATCCCCATCACCTCCATCATCAGCACACTGAACCCTGCACACAACAGACACCATCGACACCATCACCAGCACATTGAACCCTGCACACAACAGACACCATCACCTCCATCACCTCCATCATCAGCACACTGAACCCTGCACACAACAGACACCACCATCCCCATCACCTCCATCATCAGCACGCTGAACCCTGCACACAACAAACACCACCATCTCCATCATCAGCACACTGAACCCTGCACACAACAGACACCATCGACACCATCATCAGCACACTGAACCCTGCACACAACAGACACCATCGACACCATCATCAGCACACTGAACCCTGCACACAACAGACACCATCGACACCATCACCTCCATCATCAGCACACTGAACCCTGCACACAACAGACACCACCATCTCCATCATCAGCACACTGAACCCTGCACACAACAGACACCATCACCTCCCCCATCAGCACACTACATTTACACTGGTCACTGGGTGAGTTGGAGTTTTCTGAGCTGGGATTACAAATGTAACCTGTGGGATCTCAATATGTAACAGCACAGAAATGGAGAAATCTCAAAATGGTTGTATTTGAAACCCACACCTCAAGTTGTGGTAACTGTGCAGTCAGAACTCACCGTACTCCTCTCCTCTGAGGATCTCTGGTGCGATGTAATTTGGTGTCCCACAGAAAGTGCTTGTAGTGTCACCAGGGCCCAAACCTTCCTACACACAGAAATCAGTTCCGAAATTAAAAGCTGACCTCCTTTACTGGGAACTTCCCTTCATTAGACTTAAAAAGGCAAGTCATGAGGGAGTCTAAAGAGCCTCCTTTCACAAAATAAATCCTCAGAGCATCACAACTGGTTATGACTCCACAGCAGTTGGATAAAACTGAGTCACAACACGTGTGCAACAACATTTGCTCACTATTTACAGAGACATTTAAAAAAAAAAACCACATCAGTTGAGCAGTGTGGAAATCCTTTTCCAAATGGATGCAGCACTTGACTCATCACCACCACCAGAGATCTACAGCTGAGGGACAACGAAACCCCAGGCAAACCCCACCTTGCACATGCCATAGTCTGTTAATTTGATGTGGCCCTCTGCATCTAAGAGAACATTGTCCAGTTTGAGATCTCTGTAGATGATGCCCCTTTCATGGAGGAAGTTCAGAGCTATACAAATTTCAGCAGCATAAAACCTGAAATTAAAAAGGAGAAAATTCGTGTTACAAAAGCTGGTGCAATTTAAATGTCTGTTGTTACAAACATCAATTTACAGTCAACTTTTATCCTTCAGCAGTGTAACAAATCCAAGCCATGTTTATTCATAAGGACACTCATCGCTTATAAGACCATTCCCTAAATTAAAAGTGAGAGATTATTTTTTGTTCTGTTAATAAGGAAAATATTTGCTCTTTTATCTTTTGCTGAAAATTCCAAGTATGAGATGGGAGATCTGTGTTTTCAGCTTACAAAGTGAGACTTTCTGTAGTGCAGGGCAGTGCAAAATGGGTTTTTTCTCATCTCCTACCAACACTATATTAATTCAACATAAGACCAAATAATGTAGAATAGTTGCACTTTCTATCAACAGATCAAAGAGGCATTACCTAAATATGAAGCAATAAAGAGGAGTAAATAGGAATAACTGTTGCTACTTAAGTGCTTGCTCCGTTTCAAAAAACCCTTCAAAAAACACAATTAACATTTCTACCCAGGGCAGGACATTCTAAACTTAAGAATCAAGCTTGCATTCTTTGTTTTAATGGAATAAATGTTGTTAATTGTACAAACACGAAAGCACCACAAGCACTCCACGTGGGCCAGGAAATACCTTGCATGTTCTTCAGGGAGCTTCCTCTGCCGTTGCATGTGGAACATGAGGTCTCCCCCATTTACATACTCTATGACAAGAAACAATCTGAAAGTATATAACACAGTTAATGGGTTCCAAGGGCACTCTCCAGGAACTCAGAGAACTCGCTTGGCCCCCCTCAGCAATCTCAGCACTGTTCCCTGGACAGCTCCTGCTCTGCCTTCACCCCTGCCCCACCACGCTGACTGTGGTGTCCACATCACACTGACCGTGGTGTCCACGCCACACCGACCGTGGTGTCCACATCACACCAAACTGCCCCCCTGGAGCTGGCCTGGCTGGGCAGGGCTCCCCCCAGCACTGCTCCCTCCCCACAGCCCTGCTGGGGGCTGGCAGGGCCTGCCTGGGAGCAGCAGTTCAGCACAAAAAGAGTTTCGGGCGGTTCTTACCGACTGGTGGTCTGAAAGCAGGAATGCAAACCAACCAGGAACGGGTTACTGGAGGCCTGTTCAAACACGTGTTTCTCTGTCTGTACCCAATCAATGTCCTGAAACAGAGCAATGGAACAATCAGAACTCCTGCTGGATGAGCACTGGGGGCATTCCCAGCAAACACTGAGCATCTGTGGTGCCTCACACACACACACCAGCACTGCCCCACGTTCTGCAGAGAGACAACAGCCCCTGAAGCCTGGAGGACCTTATTAAACATTGGCATTCCCTTACACACTGAGAGGCTTCTGAACCATCTGAGAAAGCTCTGCACGGAATTGAAGCCCTTACAAATATCAGACATCTGCAATATTTAATACACTGCTCATTATGCTGCATGGAAATGAATTCAGTTCTCAGATAAGCGACCCCAAAGCTGCTGAAGCAGCTCCTGCCAGTAACACCAGCACTGAGAATCTGCAGTTTGTAAAAGGTTCAAATAAACTGGACTCCATCTTCTCATCTGAAATTCAAATTTAATTCAATGAAACTACCAAAACCTGCTTAGTTGGTCCAGCCAAAAATCATTAAAAGCATCCCAGATACCTTTAATCCTTCACCAGGGAAAGTCCTGAATACCCAGTGCAAAACCACATCACAAAAACCTACCCAAGTCTGCATGTGCTGCAAAATCAGATGCCTGATAAGGAAGCACTGAGCATTATGCCATGTAACCATCCACAACTTAAACCCTACAGAGTTTCAGCAGTAGAAATTCACTCCTCCTGCACTGCACTGATCATGTGTTTAGACACTCCAGAAGATACAACACCTTGGAAAGGTAAAAATGGATCCAAACAAGAGCCACAAGTCCTGCTTTGAATAAGGCAATAAATATGTCCACTTCTTTCTGGGGTTACTGAATGAGCTCCTCTTTAAATTAAGCCCAGGGAGTTAATTAATCAGTGCACCCGTGTGCTCCTGCATCAGTGCTGTACCAGTGCAAAATTCAGCGTAGAAAATTGCTCAGCAGAAGCCCAGGTATTTGATTTGCTTCTGTCTCACTTGTCTGCACTATCAACCATTCCCTGGAAAGCACAAGCCAATTGAAAGCTGCTGATCCTTGCTATGGAATTGATTTCCTTTCTCATGAAGCACTTACAAGGTGAAACTCCCATTACTCACAATATTCTCAGGCACTCCCAGAATTCAGCGAATTTCCTATCAGTGCCCAGAATTTCATTATGCAGCCTATCTCAGGGAAGAGAAAAGCCAATTAGCTCAATCTCCTGTGTAATTATGAGAGCCACTGTTCAAGAAAGCCTTTTCTCATCCACCTCTGGTTCTCAGAAGCTGCTGCCTAACCCTGGAACAGCAGTTCAGCTTCTGCCTTCTTGGAAAGCTGAAGAAACCACCCAGCACTCTCATCTTTGTTCTTAGAGGCAAACATCAAACCCTTGAGCAAGCCAGAGGATTTCAGAACTGATCCCAGCCTCTGCAATAACGACAAACATGACAGCCAGAGCTACTGATTGAAACTACCAACACAAACAGGACTTCAAAAAACAGTGTTTGGGGCTTTTTTCCCTGAGCATCCTACTTTCAAAAAAGTGTGAATATTATAGGAAAAAGATGAAGGGGTTGTTGAGGTTTTGTTTTTTCCCCCCCAAACTTGTGCATTTGAGATCTTGTATTAAAAAAATGTTAACAGGAATTTGGAAAGAATTGAGAAACCCAGCCCATTTCTGTGGCAAACACAAAACAGAGACCTCCAATGGCAGCAGCAATTCTGAACTCCTGGAGGAAACATCCCAGGGTATGTGCCTCTTGCACACAAGCTCCACCAGCAGGCCTGTAAGAACACACTTCAGCTCCTTTCCTGACATACAGACAATGCTTTTGCCTCAGAAAACATCTTTGTTTTCTTTCCAAATTAAGTGCACAAATTCCCCATTTATCTCATCACATACAGATTAGGATGTCCAGGTTGGAATATTTCATACATAAGTGCTACCAAGGCTATTAATAATTGTTAATTGTCATTAAAAGAAGGGAGATCTCTCTCAGATTCCCCCCTGGTGCTTCCTGCAGACAGCAGGTGACAAATGAGTTCCAAAGTCAGGAAAACTCTGACAGGAAAGTCTGAGCCGTGAGCTGCTTGCTCAGCTGAACGTTTCCTGGTACAGCATCCCAAGCTTTTAGAACATCTAACAGAATCCAATTAACACTCTTTTACCTCATCATCATGGACCAGTTCCTTTTTCACCACTTTCATAGCGTAGATCTGATCGTTCTTTTTTAACCGAACCAGGAGAACTTTGGCGTAACTTCCACGGCCGATAACTCGGATTAAATCAAAGTCCTGGAGTCCCAGCCCCTGAGAAATCTTAATCCCATCCATTCCATCAATGACTGGTTTGATATCCTGTATAAAAAGAAACAGATGCTGGAAACAGAGAACATTTCCAGAGCAAGTAACTATTAAAGCACTGGGCAGAATCTGCTGAGGTTGCTTGGCCCTGGACACAGATCTGAATGCTGATCACAACACTTTTTTTAAGAAGTGTTTGGTTTCTGTTGGCTTTGCTCTTACTAACAGTTACTGGTTTTTCAGGGCATTAGTTCATCCCCATGAAGCATTTCCACATTCCCTCCTGGGAAGCAGAAGGCAATGCCTCGAGAAATGGGCTTTGATTGGGATCCTTGAACCTCGAGCCCTGTGGGATTTTCCTCTGTTCTCAGTGAAGAGCACCTTCCATTCTGCCAGGTACTCAGCACAGATGAATGAAGGCTCTCCAAACCCAAGACAAGGGAACACTCATTTGCTAATGAATACACCTGCCCTGGGTTCAGTTTCTGTGTTCAGTTCTCCACAGTTTTACTGAAAATGAAGATTTCTAACAGGTGCCTGGGAACATATGGAAGCAGATCTCAATTTCTCAAGTGTGAGAATTTGCAGGAAATATTACACTTCCAGGAACGTTATTTTTAAATCCATTATTTAAAAAAAAAAAAAAAAAAAAAGATAAACTTTCTCATCCTGCCTGCTGGCTGGAATTAGCTGTGGGAACGTGGGGCTGCAGATGGAGCAGCTGACCCAGACGAGTGCAGCAGGTTCTTGGGACATGCCAGTTTTACCCATCCATCCACGGCTCTGACACACTTTGGGGGTCTATTTTTATCTGACCTCACACTACTGTACTGGGAGACAGATCAGCACTCTGTGCAACCACGGCAAGCATTTATAGAAAGGATCCTGAGCTGGGATTGACTGCTATTAGCAGAGATTGCTCTAAGCTGCAAGACTCCAGGCAAGGCTCCCACAGTGCCAGTTCCTCCCTGAAGGATACCTGAGATGGTTTCAGGGCAGCTCAAAAGCCAGGTGGGACAATCAGAGCAGCAGAACCCGGGGCAGGTGAGCAAACAGCAGCCTCAACATCCACAGCCAGCCAGGGCAGCAGCCAGGGCAGCAGCCACAGCTCTCTGATGTGATTTAATTTATCCCCTTCCATCTCTGAATCTGAGATAACATCTAAAGACACAGGACTGAAAACAAGGCAGTCACCCAAGAGCAGAACTACTGGAGGGTGACAGGAGTGGTAGTGACAGGCATTGTAGGAAAGGGAAAAGGTGCAGCCTTGCTCAGAGGGGAATATCAGACCCTTTTAAAAGAAATGTCTCAAAGCCCTTTAGAAATGAAGCATATTGGGATTTTTCAGACATTCTTGATGTGCACAGATTGTGTCAGCCCTTCTATAAAAGAGCTGAAAAAAAAAAAAATGAGTTCAAGTGTATGTTTTTCTACTTGCATTTCCACAGGAGCTGCCTATAAATTATTGGGTATTATTTCTATGAACCCTCTCAGAGGGCTGGCTAGTTAATGTATCATCAGACTGAACCAACAGCCCGAGGGTGACAGAGGGTGCACATCCATTAGGGACAGCACACCAGGCAATGTCAGAGCCACCATTTAGTGCAAGGGCCAATAAAGTCAAACCCTCTGCTAAATCACTGTTATTCCAGCACAAATGAAAGGAGGAAAGAAAAAAAAGAAATGTATCTTGGATCATGACTGGGGTGACAAAAGCTAAATATAGAAGAAATCTGAAAAAAAAAAAAAAACAATAAAAATTCAGAAAAAAAACTCAGACTTTTCCAAAAGGTAGCAGAGAAAAACCAGGACAAATAATCAGCTTTTTTATAAAAAGTTAAATGATTAGGGGAAGGTAAATATGATTTACAAAGCTGCTGTAAAACCATACCTCAGAGTCATCTTTAATGGTGTCGTGTTTCCGGCTGGAGGGAATGTAGGGAACTGGAAAAGAAACCAAGGCAGTTTGGTTACAAAGGCCTCCCTCAGAAATAACCCCAGAGGCTGATAAACAAAGATAAGTTAGTAGCCTTCTCCCTGTGATGGGGAAGAGTGAAAAGTGGGCCCCCAAAGAGGGCAAGAGGAAGTTCAGGGCAGCCAGGTACTCACTTCCATCGGTGTCTTCCGAAGGGAGCTCCACCTCGTCGTTCTTCTCTCCTATGCGCGGTTCCTGGGCAGGCATCACCGAATCCTTGGGAGCAGAGCGGCACAGGAGACACAACCACCCCGGTTAG
Organism: Pyrocephalus nanus; assembly: GCA_038380795.1. NCBI lineage: Eukaryota > Metazoa > Chordata > Aves > Passeriformes > Tyrannidae > Pyrocephalus > Pyrocephalus nanus. The sequence continues at coordinate 6,332,749 of CM076282.1, read as the reverse complement.
GAGCCCCCTGAAGTGACCATGGCTTTTGCCTTTCAGCTGCAGCCCAGGGGCAACCTCACACCTGCCCCTTCCAGAATGAACATGGGCTGTGTGGGAAGTGCTTCTGACCCTGAACATTTCTGAGTGTTACCATTCTGCACTGCACGAGAAAACCAGCCTGCAAACACCCAGTGCTCCATCAGCCATTCTCTGCAACTGCAACAGATGTTTGGCTGTCTTCTGAAAGAAAGGGGGGTCTATTTTACTGCTAATTCAAACTTTTTTTTCTATTTAGGACTTGTGAGTGTTTCACATGGAACTACAACAAAGTAAACACCTGAGCATGATGTTGCAGACTGCATTTAGAGCACTGGCATATTCCTTTCCTGCTTAACAAAAACATGAATTGTTACTCATTATGCAAGGGCTTTGCATAAATTGGTAAAGATCACAGCAGCAGACAGTTCTACACTGCATGTGGACACTGGTCTCATTCATGAGACACGTGGGACTATTCCAGGAGGGACAGCAACAGGCATAAATTATTTGGCAAAGAATCAGCAATGCCAAGGCAAGTCACAGGCAATACCACTAAAGAAAAACACTGGTTTAAGTCTTGAGTTGGAAAACCACACAACCACCAGTGACACACTGGGGATGAGTATGGGAAAGGGCCAAAATTCAGGGATACAGCTGTTTAAAGTCTAGGGAAGACACCAGCATTGCCACTGGAACACATGAGAGCAGGACTGGAGAAACAGAAGGCAAGACCAGGAAGGCACCAGGCCCTTCTGCAACCAGCAGTGCAAAATCCACACCAGTGCCTTGGCTCTTCAAACATTCCCACAGGGAACAACTGCTGAGGTTGTCAGTGACAACTCCACCTATCTGTCAAATACAAGATGTCTCATGGAGAAGTCAAGTTCAAGCCTGAGCACGCTCGAGTCACAGGGCGAGTTTTCTTTGCTCGCTTTGTCTCTGCTCTCAGTCCAAAGGCTCGTCCCCCACAGACACCTGAGAAACCCAACTGCTGCCAAGGGTCACAAATGGACAGCCAGGATGATTCCTCAGGACACACCTCCCCAGCAGGGCCAGGCTGACCCCCTCAGCTCTGTGCAGGCTGCACACTCACCATATGCCTCTTGCAGGTCAGTGGGACAAGGATGTGACAACGTTTATGGACCAACAGCTTGCAGTTGATACACTTGTAGCCTTGCCTTCCGAGCCCCCATATCCTTTCACTGCACTGGCCACAGTACGCTCTCTGCAAGGACAGGGGACACCATCAGCTCAGTTATCAGCTCAGTTCCCAATCCCTCTGCAGGGGAGTCAGCCAGCACAAGAACCCCTCCCAGTCACCTGCCCAGTAACAATTTCTGAACATCCAGCATTTCCCCAGTAACTGAAGGTTACACCTCACCCTCACAACTCAGCTAAATGCAGACTTTTCTGACTGAACGTTCTGGCTCTGTCTGATGTCATTTGTATGATGTCACTTGCCTGCAGATGTCAAAGCAGTCTCGGGTAGGATTGTGGCACTCGAGCATCCTAACAAGGTATCAAAATCTCCATGTGTACATTCACTATTGGCCTAATTTCAATTAAAACATCACTGTCTATAACATTTTGCATTATTAATGTGGCAGGTATGCATTCACAGTGTTTCAAAGATGTGTTTGAACTATGTAGCAAACAAACAGAACTATATTTTCATAGTATAAATTAAAGGGAGTTGCCACAGCACATTATACAAATGGATGTGACAATTCAGATACGTGACTTAGATTTTTCATGCATCTGGTGATAAGGTACTGAGTTTTAAGGGGCTTTTCCTGCTTTCAATGCAGTTTTGAGGTGGGGAACATTAAGAAAAAAAGCTAATTTCAATTTTTTAAAAAATTACTGCTGAATGAAAGAGTTAAGTGCCCTCACAGCGCTCAGTTTTTAATGGAATTCCCCAAAGTGCACACCACATTTGTGTATGTGCTGCAACACTCGGGCATAACGGGCTGAGTGAAGGAGCTGTCTCAGCCTTAAAGCCACATTCACTGGCTGATGGGGCTCAAGCCAGACTCTCCAAAGGCAGCTGTGTTTTAGCTCAACAACAGATCTTTAACTCTCAGATGATGCACTACCCCAGCTTCCAAACTGTTACAGCCCACATCGAGAGCTGTGACTTAAGGATGACAGAATCCCCAAGGCAGAAGATTACGCTAAGGAGCCGTCCAAGTGACACACAGGGAGGGGCGAGGGGCCAGGCTGCCCCTGGGATGCACCGCTCTGAGCAGTCACAGCCTTTCCGAGGCTTCAAACCCAAATCCTTCCCAGCGATCCCGCAGGAACCCCACCCCAGATCCAAACCCTTCCGAGTCTCCCCGCTCGGTGTGACCCCAATAACGCGGCCCAGCCCGGAGTGTCACAGGAACACGGCTGGCTGTCCCCTGGGGGCCCAGCCCGGAGTGTCACACCCAGCACCCCCGCCCCAACAGAGCCGCGGCCCCGCACAGCACTCACTCTGTTAAAGCGCTTGGCTTGGAACAAATGCCCATTCACTCGGTACAGCTTCCTCCATCGCCGGGCGCCGCGGCGGTAGATGGATTCTAGGGAAGAGAGCAGAGAGGTGTAAAGCAGCAGCATGGCAGCTCAGCGGCACACGCGGCCCGTGCCAAGCAAGTTGTGCCCCAGAGAGCAATCTTGCTTTGCTAAAATATCAACGCACAGCGCCGGGGCCGGGGGGTGTTAAAGCAGCCGGCACTGACAGCCCGGGCTGGGCAGGATGTGCTTTCACCGCTGCCTCTCCCTTTCCTGCAGCCCTGTCTCCTTTTCCTCACATGATCATAATCCCGTTACAGCTCCGGGGCTGCTCCAGCTCAGGTGAGAGGGACGAGTGTTAAAGGAACAGCTTCCTCAGGGAAGTGACGCTGCTGCTCTCCCTGTCCCCTTCCCACGGACACACAAAGGATCCTCGGTGCCAAGAACGCTCCACACACACACACCATTAACATGTTACAAAGCTGCAGTTTCATTATTTGACCTCCTTTTTATCTTGCCATTAAACATCACCCAGAATATTTCTTCTGTTTGGGCAGTTCAAGTACAGGTCTACGATTATTTTTAACATACTCTAAACATAACGAGGAATCATTTAATCTGTTTAAGCCTGGCTTTTCAAGAGGCCAAACAGGACAGTGCCCAGCATCTGCTCCAAGTTACTTTTGTTGTCACTGTTTACTTGCAGAGGAGCACTTTCTGTGTGACTGGCTAACTAGAGTTAAATATTTAATACCAAGTGTGGTGCCACAGGGGCCCCATTTCGAGCTGGTGACATGACCAAATCCCCCCACACAGCCAGGAGCTTCCCACGGCAGCTCCAGGTGGGCACTGGGGGAGTGGGAGGTACAGGGGGCTGTAAAGATTGAGAGACTTCACTGATCAACACCCTCACAAGGCACCAAATTGTAAATTTATAATCCTCAGAAATTAATGCAATTAACTTGTGACCTTTAACGTTACTTCCGAGATTTAAACATCCACACTTTATCCCAGATGAAGCCCTTTTTAAACAGAAAAAACCCCAGACATTTTTGCTGTCAAATGATAGTGCAAGTAATAGAAAGTTTCTTTGTTGAGAAATTATTCTAAATTATGTGGAGCAAGCCAGAACTCACAGGCTACTGACACACCATGTGTGAACACTGACTGTGATTCTGGGGCTGCTTTTAGATACTCTATTTTCGTCCTCCCAAAGCAAGACACATAAAAGCATGGAAGTTCCTGTGACTCCACAACTCCACAGTGCCAAATCCCCAAACATTCATACCTACTCTATTTACATGTGCAAATGTTTACTGTGCAAGCATCTGAAACAGATAATGCACTATTAAATGAATTGGTAACAATTTTTTAACTAAAAATATGCCCAAACACGAACACCGATGAAAAACAACCCTTCCACCCTTTGTAGGGTGACTTTTCACCAGGGGGAAAAATCTTCACAAGGGTTGTTTTTTTTTTTTTTTCCAAAATAGTTAATTAATTCATTAGACAAAGCACCATATGGAGGCAAAGTAATACATCTGTGATCTGAGCACGAGCTTATCACCGACATGAGGAATATTAAGGGAATGATAAGTTAACGAGCAGCTTGTGCTGATGCAGCCTGTAAATAAAGGAGCAAGTCACCTCCCTAATTAATGATAAATATTAAATCAAAGGCAGGATTTTATATCACATACTTGTGAGGCAACAGCCTAACAAAAACTGAGCATAATACAGAATAGCTTTAAAAGGTAGGAACCCCTACAATTTACCCCGAGAGGCAAATCCATCCCTACTGCCCCCCCCAAAAGGGGCCAGGGTAAGAAAGGAGCAAAGTGTGAGCACTCTGAGACCCCTTCCCATGCCAGGTCTGTCATCAGCACCAGTGAGACTGAACTGATGTGACAGAACAAACCATTGCTGTTCCTGAGGATGCAGGGCTGGGCTGTGATCCAGCACATGTGGATGGATGGATGGAGAGACCCCAACCCCTGGAACAGCGAGCAGGGGGAACCCCAGAAGAGGGGCCAGGACTGATCCACCCCCCCAGCACAGCAAAGCCACCACAAAGGCCTGGCTATTCCATTACTGTGCCTAATGAAAAGGGCTACTTTGTAATTTATTTCACAGCACACATCAGTTAACTCATTAAGGAGTTGGAGTTAGCTGCTTGCAGTCTGAAGGAGATATCATAGCCCTAATTAAATAATCTTTCCTCTCTGATGAATATTAAACACAAGACTTTCCTAACCAAAAAAAAAAAAAAATCTTCTGAATCCTCATTTTGTATGTGAAGAGGTTAAGAGGAAAAATCAAAATATATTTTAAGCTGTTAACAGGATAACAAATTTTTATTGGGCTACATACATATATTCTAATGACAAAGAACATACTGAATTTTATCTGCTTCCAAGATTGGAAAAAACTATTTCAAGTTAAGATTACAAGAGAAATAAAAATACCCAAACCAAAATACTTAAAAAGCAACGTGAAGCAACTGGCTGTTGCTGCTGTGCAATTCTTCCCTCTGTTGTCAAGCTGTGCAACTGCATCACTCCCAGTGATGCATGGGGAACCTTGGAAATACATTTAACATTGGCTTTCCAGAGGCATTCCCTGGGGTTGGGGTTCTTTTCACAAAAGTCCAAATAAATATTGTTTAACTGTGGCTATAAATGGTGAGCAATTCATCTGTTGCTCAGTGGGCACTCCAAACTAACTCATCTACAGAGGATTCCATCATGAGCTCCCCAGGAAAAGGAGGGGACCCTTCCTTTGGAAATGTACCCTGGACAAGTGGGGACAAAGAGAAGGCGGCACAGTCACCTTCCCAGTGCCACCCACTCGGGGCAGAGCAGGGAGTGCCCCAGCAGTGACCCCTGAGCTGGAATCCCTGTGCAGCTCTGGGGATCCCAGGGATTGGGATCCGCATCCCGGGGGATCGGGATCTGCCTCCCGGGCGTCGGGATCTGCCTCCCGGGGGATCGGGATCCGCATCCCGGGGGATCGGGATCCGCATCCCGGGGGATCGGGATCCGCATCCCGGGCGTCGGGATCCGCATCCCGGGGGATCGGGATCCGCATCCCGGGCTGCAGCTCCAGCACTGCCACCCCGAGCACAGGGGTAATCTGCTATTGCTGCAAATCATTTCTCAGAGATTAATACAACTTGTTTACAGGCCAATTACCCGCCCTGCCAGCTGGACACTGCCAGAATGGCCAGTTTTTGTTTTGTTCTGTTAATGCTGTGCTGAGCACACAAGCGAGCATTCTTTCAACAACAACTCGGGAATTACAAGGGGGAAATTGATATTGGGGTTTCAGAGAGGCTGGATTTGATAACGGAACTCCAGATGAAGACAGAACACATTTGGGGAAGGTAAATTCTGAAGGACTTGGAGAGCACACTGCTTTTCATCTGTTACATAAAGTTTTTGCAAACAGTTAATTGAAACAATAAAATTGCTTTCTGAAAAATGTAAAAGAATCTCAGGATGGGTTAACTGGCCCTTCTTTTTATTATGAATAAACTTCTATGTACAGCTGAAGTTAGAAAATTAAGAGTATCCTTAATATACAGGTATTAAGTGCTCTGACCTCTTGCAGTTACTGCAAACATTAAATGGTCAGAAGACTTTTTATTTTTTTTTTAACATTTAATTTAAGACTGATTTGCAGTTGGGAAGCCACCTCCCCATCCCCCTTTTCCAACAGACACCAAAATTAACCCCAAAGTCAGATCAACCTCTATTAAAACAAAGCACAATTAAGACACAACAGTGACCAAGGCAGTGCAGGACCAACAGCAGAGAACCAAGGAGGAAACAGAAAATGTGTCTCACCCAAGGGGAATATTTACCCAGCATTTTCCTGCAAGGCTGTGACTGTCCTGCCCCACTGCTCCTGCAGCACCTGCTCTCCTGGGTGCTCACACTCCCATCCTGCTGCTAAGATGGCTCTGTGGCACCGCAAGGTGACAAGTCACGCTACAGACACAACGCCACAAATAAAACACAGCTCACAGCTCACTTGGAGCAGGGCTCTGACTCAGAACTCCATGACTTCACAGGAGATTTATCAGATGTGCTTGAAAATAACAAAGTACTGCAAGTGTTAGGCAAGAAACCCTCCCTGAGTTCAGTCCCTGAGTGCCCTGGCAGTGCCAGTGTCCTGGTTCTGACACGTCAGGGACCACAACCTCTGCATGTCCTTCCAGCCCTCCTGCTGCATTTTCCAAGGCTGTCCCAAGCACAGAAGATGCTGCTCCAGCTGTTGCTCTGATTTAGAAGAACATGTTCTGAAAAGGGCCAGGAGACAACTGGTGCTGGATCCCCACTTTGAGGGTGATGAGCATCTCTGCTTAGGAAAGAAAGAACTTCCCATTTTCCCCTCATCCCAGGCCTTCCCTGCAGTTGGAAGTTCACCCCTTCCATGATGTGCAGTTGCTCCTCCGGTTACACAGTCCCAGTGGTCCCAAACTGGCACTGCAGTGTTAACTTTCTCACAGGTTTACTACAATGAAAACAGTTCCATGTTCTATTAAGATCCCTGAAGAGCTGCATCAAAACATTCAACCTAGCTGAAAGATACTGAGCCAGTACTTACTGATCTAATTCTTTAATTTAACTTAGTACTGAAGCAGATCAAAATGAAGTTCTGAACATTTATCTGTGGCATCTACATCCACTTTGCAGGCCACTTTGTTTTCCTGACACAAACTCCCATGTGTTAGCACATACAAGCAGCAAGACTTCCTCTTCTAAATCAAAACCTGGGAACAGAAAATTCTGTCCTCTACACACCCTGGAATTACTGAAGGAGACAACCAAAGAAGTGAGGAGCAACTCAACCTCCTCCACTTCTTGTCCTTTGGAAGCTGTGAACTGATTTAGCTCCCCTTGCCTGTCCCTGTCCCTGGCAGTGACCTGTGTGTGGCTCTCCCTCCAGTACAGCCCAGTTTGCTGCTCTGTGCTGTTTCTGTTCCTGGAGCCCGGCAGGCCCTGGGGGCTGCACAGCTGCCCTCACCCTGAGCAGGCCAAGGCTCCCCCAGTCCAGTGAGCAGCTCCCGAGGTCTCACCCCAAATCTGGCCTCTCACAGCCCAGGGATGAACACTGAGGACCCCCTGACCTGCCCTGCAGGCCTCTGCTGCTGTCCTGGGCTCAGTTCAACAGTAAAAACCACAACTGGCACAGGGCAACTGATTTCAAAAAGTATTACACAGAACCCAAGTATAACCACATCTCATTAACCATGACCATCTCATTCAGGAGGTTACATATTAAAGAGCTCTTCCAAGCTACTGGAACTCACAGGCCTAACTAGGGCTTAACAGGCTCACAGATGCTCAGTAATTCCAACAAAACCAAAAAGCTTCATCTCCTTCTTGCCCATTTAGTTACACAAAATGCCTGTGTATCGACAGTGGATCTACCAGCTTAGGACAAAACATGAGATAACCCAGGGAGGGGACCCAGACACTACATCAAAGAGAAGTTTTCTACAGCCAGGTAACATCCTTTCTGCAGGATTATACCACATTCTGAGCAACAGCTAAGGGGGGGCAGAATAAATAAAGAGCACAGGCTATTTGCTACAACACCTTAAAAACCAGCCCAAGCATTCCTTATTCCAGTCTATTTTCAGTTTATAGTTTACAAACTGGCAGATGAACATTGCTGAGACACCCAGCACCCTTCACTAAGGGCAGCTCCCAAACCTCACCCTCAGACCTGTGCTTTATGATTTTCTGCATCAATTGTGCAAAGGGAGGCCTGGCCCTTTATCCTTCATGGGAGCTTTCACAGCACAAACGTTGAAATTGTTGCAGAATTAAAGCCATGGAATGACTACAAGCACAGCAGGCTTTTCCCTGCAATTCTGCTCCCAAAACTTGTGAGCTGTGTGTCCCTCTCCTCTGTCACGTATGACCCAGACGTGCAGCACAGTTCGGGCACAGCAAGAGATCTCAGGTGTTCTGGAGAAACTATGACACAGCTGTTTTCAAACCCTAAGCAAGAATATCTCCCCCTGAAATCGCAGAATTCCCCCCTCCCCATCCCCAGTTCAATTACAAAAAGCAGGAGAGGGTTGGTGGAGATTCCAAATTGCCTCATTATCCCGTGCACTCCAATCTACGTCTTCAGAACAGTCTCTATGGTGGCAATAGTTCCTTTCTTCATTGGGGGATTAAATTGGTTCACGTGCTCTGAATAACCTAATCACTGCTGCCAATACAGTAACAAATGAAGGGAAAAACCTGCCTGAGGAGCTAGAAAAATATTTACAGGCCACACTACTCCAGCAAGAAGCCTTTTAGTGCTATTTCATAGTATCAGGCAGAACATAAAGCAAAATCCAACGTCTACACCTAAAATAAAAAGCTCACAACAGCAACTGGGTTCCTAAGATACCTTTACTCAAGCCTAGGATGAAATTTTCAGGAAGGATGGCTGGGGGGGAAAATGAAACCCAAACACCTAATGCTGAAATACTGAGCAGATAAACAAAGAGCATCAGAGACATGCACAGCACGGTGTAATCGTTACCAGAAAAACAAGGCAGCAAAATCAGCCAGAAATATTAGAGAATAAAAACTGCCACGCTACATTAAAAACATATCCATTCTCTTTTGTTAATTAGAGGTTTCCTAGTCTGCATTCCTCTATTTAATGAAGCCAACAGCAAAGCAACCCTAGAATTTGCTAGCACCAGCTACCCAAATCTAAGATGAATTTTAATATTAAATACACGGATCTATTTGTTAAGCAGAAGTAAACTAGCACAGTTAATTCTGACAATATTGAGACTAAGTAAGCCTTAATTCAAAACAAGTATTTCACAATTAAAAAACATCCATCTATGACAACCCACTAAGCACAATTCAACAAAAAGGCCTCAGAAAACGATGCTTCTAAATCATTAGTCTGTACATCAGCAATCGTACAATAAGCAGGCCCTGAGCACATACCATCAGGGTTTTTTGGATACATTTCTTTCATTAATCTCCAATATTAGCAGCAGCAGCATCACTCACTCTTCCGTTCCTTTCCTGCTAAAACACATTCCCCAGGAGTCCTTTCAAAGCAATTTTACCAGCATTTCCGAGCGGTGGCCGAGCCCCATCCCCGGGCTCAGCAGTGTCTGCATTTGTAGCGAGCCATGGCTGCCCAGGAGGGTGCAGGGAGGGCGCCCGGCCCAGCCCCGGAAGGCTGAGCTGGGTGCTGTCCTGCAGCACACGTCCACACGGCACCCCAGCCCAGCCCAGCACACACATGCAGTACTCACTGGCTTCTATTCTTTAGCCTCTTCAGCATGGAATTCTTTACAGGGCAGGAGGTATGAAATGGAACAGTCTCCCTGCACTCCACGGATGCCGCTGTGTGAATAGCATTAGACACCAAGGACAATAGGCAGGATCAGCTCGAACATTAAGAGCAAATATTTAATGGAAGACTGGTTACCCCCGTCTCTCCCTTTCACATCTCTGCCTCATGTATCCAGGCACGGGTGGTACTGGCTCCCTTGAGAGGCTGTAGCGAGCAGCTGAGGCACAAACTAAAACATGGCATGGATGTCAAGGAGCTGATGTCACCAAAACAAGCATTTCTCTGATAAAACCGGCAATTCCGTTAGGGAAGTCCCACGAATCGATGGAAATTGTTCGGCTGAACGTGCCGTGTTACACAATGACTGCAGCACCAGGAGTGATAAATCACAGCAGGATCTGTCAGCAGAAATAAGCTGAGGCTACAATAACTAAGTTACAGAAGTGCCCAGCAGCTGCTGGGATGCACAGCACGGCATCAGCAGGGCTGCGGTGTCGGGGAGCAGGAGGGGGAACACCAAACACCCCCAACAGCCTCGCTCCAGAGCAGTGCCCAAACAGCCAACCTACTGAAAAACTGAGAGCATCTGTGAACCCCAGAGCACTCTCAAGGTCTGCCATCTTCCTCAGGAAGCTGCTCAAGCACCAAGGCTCCAGTCCAGCAGATGCTGGGAGCGCCTGGCAGGGGTCACATGGAGTGTCTGGGAAGAGACGGGAGAGGTTTCAGCCATCCTGACACCTCAGCACAGCGGCACTGCCAGCCCAGCCTGTGGGCACAGCGGAGCTGAAGGGAAATGTGCTGTTTGGACACCAGCAGCTGTGCACTTACAGCGGGATCTGGGGCTGCTGCCAACAGGAAAGTGCAAAAACTCAGGAGCAAAGGAACCCTGAGACAATTCCAGCGCAGATGCTGGAGACGGTGCAGATTCTGCCTCCCAGACAGCACCACACCAGTGTAGGAAGAAAGGTTCTTCAAGCACGAGAATAACTTCTCTTAACTCATGCAAATAGAACTGAAGTATTAGTCCCATGGTTTATTCCATTAATGGATGATATGCTTTTATTTCCAGCCTTGCTGGCTGGTACAATCCCAGAATCTCAGTGTAACACAGGTGAGGAGAGCTGGCAATGCATCCTTACATTGCAGCACAAATGCAAACCATCCACATGCATGGCTGCACTCTTCCAAAGCACTGCTGTTCTGAAGGAGCTGGAGAGAAAGCCCTACAAGTCTGTGGAAATCCACTACAAAGGATTTGCAGTTCAGGAGATCACACACTACTGCAAAGAGTCACTCCATGAGCTAATAGAAACATGGCTGAGCAACGGATTGCAAATGAAATTACTTCACAATTGAACAGCTGTATTTAAAAACTCCATTTCAAACTGTCTGTAGCTCTGTAACAAACCAACAGTCCACACAGACAGTCCTAATTTAAGTAGAAGCCCATTTTGGATAGAGCAACTGCTTCACTGTTTATCTGTCTCTGGAAAAAACCTGAGGCAAACTCATAAGCTCCTTTATAGTGCAAACATGATGCTCTAGAAAAGTGCAAACATAACATTCTCACTTTTAAAAGTATTCCCTAAGAACATAAGGACAGTGATAAAGACACAAAGAATTTAAACATGATGAACATTTCCCGAACAAAGGACAGTATTTTACTCCTGACAAAATAAACAGTCCTTTATATCACCAATATCAATCCCATTTCCATCCAGCCCAAGCGCAGTGCAGATGTTTGTTGTAAGTCTTTAGCTAACAAGCAACAACAGTGAATGCTCCAGTTTATGCTAAATTACAATTTAAATACAATTTAATAGGTCTGTTGCAAAAAATAGTTACACTTAGGCCACAAGACCCAATCTCCATGCAGGGCTCAGGGATGCAAAGAGGAAAAGTGCCCCAAATTAATTCATTAAGGCAGGAGGAACCTGACCCCAAATCCCTCTGAACAGGCTTTTCAACCAACCCCACTGTGATCCAAGTGAGCTGTAAAACAGGGGAGCAGAAATACCCTCCAGACAGAATAACCAGGTCAGCTGAGCCACCTCAGCCTGGAGAGAACTGCAACTCCTAACAAATTAACCCAAAAAGCCTTTCTGCTACAATATCTACACCTTTAATGAGGTCATTAATTAGGTGTCTCAGGATCATTTCTTTAACTCTTCTAATCAGAGTAGAAAACTCTTTATTTTCTCTAATTGGCTGAACAAGGACAGCAGTGTTGCACATTTACTCTTCTTTCTTTCCAAAAGACAACTTTAATAACCTCTGGTCAACATGAAAACTAGTTTTTACATTTAACCTTTCACCTACTGAAGACCAAATGTAAGAAGTCATATTTGAACTGTAATATTTTGGTATTTATTTCACTCACTCCATCTTCCTAAAAGTCCTCAATGGAACAACTACTAGTATTAATTCTCTAATTAAAAATATTCATAACTATCACCACTGCACCACGCATTTTTAGCCAGTCTGTCAGTTAAATCCTGCTCAATCAAGTGCTCTTCTCTAGCATTTTATCAGCAATTACTTTTATCTCCTCTTCTGTTCTCCAAAGAGCAAAGGTCCTTCAGGTTCTTCACTCAGCTCTTCCTCCCCCTCCAGTGAGAGCCAAGCATCATCTGCCACCTCTGCACCCAGTTATTCCCATTCCTTTCCTTAACATTTCCCAGGATATGAACTGAGGTCCTGATGCCACCCCCCCATAATGAAAAGTGACTCTACAGCCATTTAATCCTTTTATCCCTGTGCAGCTCAGGCTACTAAAATACAGGTAAACCTTATCAATTATGTGTCCTTCCTCTAGAGCTTTATCTACCTTTCACAGGATTATTTTTACAGAGATTAATAACCTTTTTATTAAAATGGCTGTGTCTCCCTCTTGAGTACATCCCTCCTTTTCCCTGCAAGTTAAAAGCCCAGAAGAACCACAAAAGCAAATGCCCATGTTCAAACATGCATCTAAAATCCTGCTGTCTCTTCCTCCCAATAATTAACTACTGCAAACCAGCATTAAAAACATTAAAACACTGCTACAGCATTGATTTCTGTCATTTCTCTGTAGACAAAGTATAGGAGATTTCACATTCTTTTAAGAAAACAGAACAGATACACGACTGTAACACTAGATCATGAAAATCTTTTAATATATTTCTTTTCCACAGGACTGCAAAAATATTTAGCTAAAATATGACAACATTTTAATACTCACTATCTTCTCCTGGGCAGGGCATGCCGGGCTTCTCTGGAATGCTTGGGAAAACTACAACAAAAACATTAGATTTTTAAGGTAAAGGATTCTCAGTAGCCCTTTTTCCTTGACTCTTGAGTATATTTACACAGAGGCAGTTTCTGGAAGCCCTTAAATAATTCTGCATGAGAAATGTTCTAATCAAACTTTGTTCCAGACTGGCAGGATCTTACACTGGAGTGAAGCACCCGTAAATCTGTGCAGCTAAAACTCAGAGCTTTGTTCATCTTTGGGCTCCACTTTCTCCTCACAACAAAGTGCAGGACAGCTACACCAGGACTGTTAGTGGGCAGAGAGAGGAGCTGCTCCAGCCCCAGCTGCCCCCCCTGCAGCTGCTGGGACTGCCAGGCACACAGAGGGTCTGAACTGTGCAATACTTGCCGTGGATAATGAGCCCCTCGTCCCTGTTCTGGCAGTACAGCCGGAAGGCCTCCTCCAGCTCCATCTGCGACGAGATGGTACAGGGGTCACCTGTAAGAAACACTCAGCAGCTGCAGCCTTGAGCAGTTCAGGGCACAACTTCACTCACTCAGTAAAAAGTGCACCAGCCTCGAGGACTCTTTCTTTGAATCGCTTGTTACTAAGCTGGCACTTTGCTCAAAGCCAAAAGGGGGTAACAGAATTATTGCTCCCAGCTTTATCAACACTGAGTAGATAGAACTGCACTGCATTGGTGTGCCACAGGATAACACAACATAAAAGGGGACAGCTGTACTTAAAGATCCCCCTGTTTTCCTGTCTGCTCCTGGTCACGTTATCAGCATTACCTTGTGAGGGTTATTTTTGCTAAAACTCGGTAATTAATCCCCAAATCCCCTTAAGCAGACCCACGTAAAGTACAGTAGGTCACAATGGACAGGGAGCCAGCAAACAGGCAGGGTGTCACCCTGACCCCCTGGGAACACCCCCTCCTGAGCACAGCCAGGGTGACACGGGACCTTGTGTGATGACACCCGGGTCCAGCCACACGTTACATCTGAGCTCTTATTTTAAAAAAATTATTTAATAAATCATTTATAAAGTGATGCATCCAGAGCCTATCTACTCCTCTTTAAAGGCCACTGCTGTTGATGATCTATAAATACTGCAATAATGCAGCATGAAAGACACTGGAATTATTTGTACTGCAAGTCAACCATCCACATTTGTTATATGTTTATGGGATTTTATTATGAGCGAGCTATTCATAGCTCAAACATTTTGGATCTTGTCAAAAACAAAGAAACACTACAAAAGCCCAACAGAAAATCTGTTTTCTTCAGCTCTTGGTAGGTTTTCTTTATTCATTAAGCCATAGGCAATTGTTTGCTTTTAGCTGGTTCAAAGAGAACATCTGTTTGTGCAATCAGACAAACGAACTCCAATTCCATGTGGCAAGAAGTGGAAACACCCGTATGCAGACACAGGATAACACAAAACCCAGGAGGGTTGGGGACAGCCAACACAGCAGACTGGCTGCAACTCAACAGCTCAGAGCCAGAAGGGTTGGACAGGTATGGGTTTAGCCAAGCCTGGAGGAAAACACTCATTAGAACTGCAACTGAAGAGATTTGTTGTTTTAATTTAAGTTAGCCTCACAAAGCCAGTGCAACAGATAGCAGGAGTCATGTCTTAAAATCCTCCAAGACAAAACTCCTGAGGTTTCCTCCTTCCCTGCAACCATCTTCCTTTATTAGCAGGCACGCAGCTCAAACAGCTAAGCACAGGCAGTGTAATTACCTTCCATGCCCTTCTGATCAGGTTACTTTTTATTACACCCCCAGGAAAACAAAGGTTAGAAAACTGAGGTTAGCAGAGTTGCCTCTGTCTTTCTGGGTAATTGTAAGATAAAGAGTAAATTTAAAAATAATTGAGATTACTCCTGGATATCTTTAAAAGGACTGACTCTGACTATAGGCTACCTCCTTCCCCAGACATTACTTTAAAATTTGATTCAAACACTCCACAGCTGAGAGAGTGTACAGGCTGCTATCCACAATGTGACACTTGTTTATACAAGTTCCCTCAGTGCCCCTGCCCTGTCCCACAGTGAACAGACCCAAGAATGCCCAAGCAGTGTTCCAGTCCCATTACCTTCATCATCAATCCACTTGAGGGTGATGGGCTGCTCCTGCTGCAGGTTGCACATCTCGTGCACTTCATCACAGAGCTCAGCGTAGCTCATTGAGGCATCCAAGTTTGTTATCAGGATGTCCCTGCAGGACAGGAAGACATCAGGTTTTATCAGGAAATACCTGCATATCCCAAAATTCCATCTGTGGACACTAAGCTGCAGAATCACACTTGGAGAATGAGCATTCCTCATATGAAATGCTCCCACTACGTCACCCGGATTACATCTCTCAGGGCTTAACTTCAAAAAAAACCCACTTTAGTACAGAGGAAATAATGGTGTTAATCACCTACCTTTAATGCATGTTTACCTGGGTGAGCAAAGTTCCCTTAATATAATTATCAGCCTTTGAAGTGTTGTTAGAAAAAAACAGAAGCTTTCGTAAAAATTAATTTTTTTTAATCCAGGTAATTCCTCCATCAGGAGATAAGTAAAATCTCCATTATTGTAAAATCCTTTTAAACTGTGGGCTTTTCCTCACATCCACTATACAGCTAGAGAGGAAGCTTTGATTAGGTGAATTGTCACAAGACGTAATTACAGGACAATTGAGATAAAATCTTACTCAAATTCTGCACCTTGTGCTCTGCTTTCACTGTGTTTAGAGAAGGTGGACCCAGCACTGAGCTGGGCTGATGGAAACCCTCAGTTTATCTCAGCATTGTGACAGTAACTCCCCATACAGGGAAAGCCCACACAGGGCTGGCACTGCAGCTCAGAGGTTAAAAAAAGATTATGCACAACAAACTCTCATGATATGAACTAGATTTTCTCCTCTTTTTAAAATACTTCTCAAATTACTATGGGAAACCAGCTAATAAACAAGTGCAAGAAAAAACAGCAGATGAACTTAAGTCATTTTGCTGCCTTCAAAACCTTCCAGGGGATAATGAGGAGAGTGTTTTGTAGTTAATGGCTACTGGCATGTTTAATTCTTTCACCTCTTAGTCTAATACAGCAGAAGTTGCCCAGCATGACTGAGATAACCTTCCTATTTCCATCCTGTGTGACAAGTCATTTTAGAAAAAAAATGTTATATCACATATTCTGCCTACTTACGTCTTTCAGCCAGCAGCTGAATAGTACTATGCTGAACTAAGGAACTTAAATTCCACAACTTACACTTTAAATGATATGCATTAATAACTTTCCATTTTGCCTTTGCTGAGAAAAATTACAAGCAAAGCTCTAAGACAATCACTTTAAAGAACTGTACTGTTCCAAATTCGGATTAAAAGCACTGCTACCTTTTCAAGTGTAACTTTAATCTACACTTTGTAAAGCTCTCAAAGAACAGCAACTTAGTAATTCTTCATAACAAAACAGGAGCAGCAACACATCCACCACCTGCCACCCTGTAAACCTGTATTATCTACAATACTGAGAGCTGTCAGGTGAGGCCGAGTTTAGGAGCATTTCCCTGTCAAATAAGTCATGTTTTATGCATTTAGGAAAGTAAGAGACCCAACTGGTTCTCACAGCAGTGTTTGAGGGCTGCTGCAGTGCCTTGCCCCAAGACAAGGTCACTAACAAATGCAGCTCGTTATTGAAGGCACTGCCACCACAACACTCAAGAAATGGAGCAGCTGGAGGTCTGGGGAAGCTGGACAATCACACTTCAAACCTGAAAATACACACCTAACACTACAAACTCCAACCAAAGCTGGCAAATACCAATCAGCCTTGAATTGTTAACATTACTGTAATCATGCCACTCTACAGGTGAATTAGTGAGCATATTCATCGTGCCCATGGTCCTTCTTAACGTCTCTACAGCCACATCAGGCAGGGCTCAGCTAAGTGGAAATCACTCCTTGTTTAACACCAAAGAACCCCACAGGACTATTTTGAAAAGGAATTGAAGTGGACACTCCACAGCAACATGAAGAGCTAAGGAGCAGTGAGTTCTGTACGAGCAGTCACAGCAAGAGCATCTCACTGCCACCGACAGACAGTGCCGTGTCACCACCTCAAGCCAAGGGAACAGCCAGCAAACAAAGCTGCACCCATGGAAGTGATTCCGAGTCACCAGGTGTAAAGCAGATAACCCAAGTAACTGCAATAGTGAAAGAAGAATTACACAAGTTGCCCTCCCCCTGCAATGTGCTCAGGCAGTTATTTACCCTGTGCTATGCCAGGAACTCTGTCACACCCAGGGACACGAATACCTGAGATGCCCAGACTGCAGAGACACACTCGGCACTGGTGTGGTTTACAACTTTCGTGCTCAGATCTCTAACTGGGATGTCAGTAAGGCATTTGCACTGTTATTTTCACTTTAGCATAAGGAAATAACTGAAAGTCGGTGGCACAGCTGGAAGCTGAAGCCACCTAAAGGAAAAGCAGATATATTTTAACAGTAATTTAGGAGAAAACTGGCATCACCAAATTAATGCAATTGCTCTGTAATTATAAACTCAGGACCTCAAACTACTCAGTACTAACCTGGTGGATAAGTTTAAGAACAGTCACAGCAGTAGCAACATTTACTTATACAGCAGTAAAACATCAGAAAAGATCACTCAAGTCATTTACCAAATGCCAGCAAGTTCAGCCTAAATACTTCAAGTTTAAGGATCTACTTAGGCCAAATATTTAACTCCTCAAGTGATTTAAAGTTAGGCCTTGAGGGAAGACAGAGACCAAAGCAACCTTATTTTACAAGGTCCTCGCAGTGGGCAGCAAATCCATGGGATTAAACATACCTGAAAATCCAGATTTCATGTTGCAGTAATAAAACCTTCCTGACTACTGACAGCTGAGTGAAGTCATAGAGGGCTGTGACATTTTTATTACAGATAAAATGAAATAACTGCATCTGGATGCTGGAGATGGAGCTGGACCTGCCTGTGACCATGGGAATCAATAATCCATCAACCCAGAATAACTGCATGCCAGTTATGCACGTTTTTCCCCCTTTTGAGAGAAGAATAAATTAACTTTCCTTCCTGCTCAGCATGCTGCAGGACTCTGAAGGGTATTTTAATAGCCCAGAAGTTTACCTACCTGATCTGACATTAATTACAAATCCACCAGTGCCCTGGTTACTCTATCACCAGGTCAGACCACGAACTCCTGCTCAATAAGCTTCAAAAATAGACAGGGCACAAACACAGAGGAAAGGGCACGCTGACTTACCCGCTGTAGTGTGTTTTGACTCTGATGAAGTCTTTGTTCAAATCAATTTTTGAGCCCATTCTGCTAGGCATGGTCTGTATTTAGCAGTCTAAATGAGATTATAAATATGTAGAAAGAAGTTCATTCAAGACAGATAACTAATTCTGAAGGGAAGAGCTTCACATGTGAAATATGAGTTTCTGCTCCAGATGACTCTCAATCCAGCTGCATATGAAAAAAAAAAAAAAACCAGAATATTGATGAATATACACACATTGTGCTAAACAAATGAGTTGTGTCAAATTTTAGAAACACAAATAGCTTTACATGGAACAGCAAGAAATCAAAAAGAAACTGTATTAGACCACTGACCTGCACAGAAATTAAACGAGATTGGTTAAAAATACCCCGTGCAATTTAGTTTTACAGAAATATCCCAACCGTTTGAGGATGTTTGCTTATTGCTTAAAAAAACACATCCAACAGCTCCCTCTCGGCCGAAAATACTCCAAGGAAATCTTTACTTATTCATCAACACAGCGTCTGGCTCTTTTCTTCCACAGAACAGAGTAACCAGAAATAGTTTTTATATACATAGAACACTGAAGACAATTAACGTCGGTTACAAATTCACCCAGGAGGAGCAGGAGGGGAACTCCACGGGGCAACTTTAACTCACCTTTACGATCGGAAGGTGACAAACATCCTGTTTATTCCAAATTAGCGCCTCACACACCTCTGTGTGTTCCCGGACACCTCCCTTACCCCGCCGACCGGGCGAGCCGGGCCACGAGTACCGGGGAGACCCCAAAACTGCAGACCCTCCTCCCCGGGGGGCTCGGGGGGACACGCGGCCCCTCAGCCCCGGCCTGCCACACCGGGAGGCGACACCGCCGCCCGGGACGAGGCGACACCGGCACCTCCCCGAGCGGAGCGGGCTGTGCCCGTCCTCTTACCTGCTCCGACCGCGGGGGTCCCGCCCCACGCACCGGGGGGAGCAGGGGCCGCTCCCTGCGCGCCGCTCGCCGACACCTCCCGCGGCCTCAAGTTGCTCAAAGTCCCGCGAGGAAGTTTGGCGGCGGACTTTGCCTCGCTGCCGGCGGGGCCCCGGCGGGGCCCCGGCGGGGAGCGGCGGCGGCGGAGCCCCCGGAACCCCTCGGGTTCCCGCTCGGGTCTCCCCTCAGAACCCCTCCGGTGCCCCCCCAGCCGCCGTCCCGCCTCAGCGCCCCGCGCCCACCCCCGCCCGCGGCAACATGGCGGCCTGAGGGCGGGAGCGGCGGCCAATGGGGAGCCAATCCCCGCCCGCGTCCCGCCCCCCCGCCGCCAATCGCGGCGCGGGAACCGTTACCTGGGGACACCGCGGCGTCCCGGCCAACCACGGCCCGCGGGGACAACACCTGCGGCCAATGGGAGCGCCCCGCGCCAGGGAGGGGCCCTGAGGGGACCCTGAGGGGGAACAGGTGAGGGGACAGGGCTGAGGGGGAACAGGTGAGGGGACAGGGCTGAGGGGGAACAGGTGAGGGGACAGGGCTGAGGGGGAACAGGTGAGGGGACAGGCTGAGGGGGGAACAGGTGAGGGGACAGGGCTGAGGGGCCCTGAGGGGACAGGGCTGAGGGGGAACAGGTGAGGGGACAGGCTGAGGGGGGACAGGTGAGTGGGCAGTGCTGAGGGGACAGTGAGCAGGGAGAGGTGTGAGGGGACAGAGGCAGGGGGACAGACGTGAGGGGACAGGTGACAGATGGCGGGACAGCGCTGAGGGGACAGCTCAGAGGTGTGAGGGGACAGGCCCTGTGTGCCCCCCCCGAGGCTGTCAGAGATGCTTCCCGAGAAGGTTCCCCCAGTGGAGGGGCAGGGATCCCCTGTGAGTGGGATGAGCCAGCAGTGGGATCCCCTGTGAGTGCCCATCCAGCTCCTGCTCACAGCCGTGGGAACAGGGAAACCGCAGCCAAAATTATCAAAAAGAGGGAATAAAATAACAGTTCTAAAGTGGACAGAGCAGAGGGGGAGAGACAAACAGCAGGGTTGTTGTACTGGCGCTGTTGGAGTGACCACGGTCTGTGGCGTGGTTAATGCCCCTCGCTTTGTAGAGCTGGGTTTGGGTGTTTTTCCCTAATGCTCCTTTGATCTCCCACACTGTGAACGCTCTGGGACTGGAGCAGGAATATCTCCTGTGTGGAGGAGATCCGAGCTTTGTTCCTCCGCTGAAGGCTGGGATGGTGAACTCGGAGAGTCCTCTAGTGGAAATGCTGCTTATCCTGCCCTGATTTCCTCGTGTAATTCAAAACTTTTCCAGGCAAATAAACTATGCGAGAGAAAGGTCTGCTTTGGGGCCTTTCTTGATCTGTTTATATCCACCTTTGGGAAACGTAACCCACCAAATTTGAAAAATAAACCAAATGAAGGAGTCACCAGTCTTAGATTTTTTGAGGGCTACCTGGAGCTGAGCTGTCATAATTGGTGTTTTGAAATGGAAAAAAATTCAATCCTTAGCCTCAAGTTCTTTCCAGGCCCCATTTAGCACTTTCAGGCCCCATTTAGCACTTTCTCAGTGACTCTCTGGGCTTTGGGGTGTGTATGTGTTGAGTTTGCAGCATTGTAGCTCTGAGCCTCCTTTTGGTGTTTCTGCAGTCTTCCAAAACACAAATAAATAATAGCTGACATTAGTTTAAATAGAAGTAAAGTGGGAAAATTAATTCCCATCGGTCTAGATGTTTTCTCTGACACCAAGGAAATGCACCAAATGGTTTCATTTATCAGTCTTCAATCTGAATTATTTGTGCAGCCTCTCCTAATTTTATCTTGGTGGGAACTATCAATATGGTTTCAAAGTTGGCCCTTAAATCTTCGTGTGTTCCAAATTTCTCTGCTTAAAATGGAGAACATTATGTAAGATATGTCTATAAACATAATTCTTTCAGGTCAAGCTACACTTTGATCTGCAGCTCCTTGAGCTGTTGGATTGGGAGATAAAAGGTTCTTCAGAACTGTGACTTGAGGTTTTGTGGGGTTTATTCCTGGTTGTTCTGGGTTGGTTTTTTTTTTCCAGCACAACTTACCAAGGAGAAAAGCTTAGGTGAGATTTCAGTGCTTGATGAAAACCTCTTGCACAGATATTATGTAGTTGTTCAGAGATATTTTGTTGCTGTTATTTTAGAAGTCTTATTTTGGGTTGGTTTGTATTTTCTCATTTTACAAAACTGTTTAAACAGTTGAATTTCCTAATAGATGCTTCTCACTTCTGGGCAGATGGCATTTTTTGGAGAGGATGTTGGCTTTGCTCTGTGCATTAGCTAACAAGGTCGTAACTGGTTTGCAAACACAACAAGCTGTAAATCCTGAGTGTATTCCTAAGCTTTTTATTCTCCTTTTTTTTCCAGATGGCAGGCATTGCACTTTTGTTTTCTATTAAGCCATCCTCACCTTAATGAAAAGTTGTAGTGTTGCTGCCTACTACACCAAGATTTGAAGAGCTGACAGGCTCCTGCAGGTAATTTAATTTTATATTAGACATTTACTGCATCTAAAATGTTAGTTCTTTCTAAAAATTTCTATTATTATTGTTATTATCTCCTGAGGTCAAATCTTTTATTCTGAAGTGATGTGTTTGAGAAAGAAAAAGCTTTAAAAAAAGAGGTTTTTTTTTCAAATATTCCAGTTCTGGTTTGAAAAAAAGTCCATAACTCTACATTCAACCTCAGCACCCAATCATCAGATTTACTGTGGCAAAAGGTGATTTATCAAGGAATCTGGTGTTGGTATTTCAGCTGCTGGGAGCTCGAGTTCGCTCGTTCTGCAACTGTGGCTCTGACTAAAAGTGAGGATCATCCCTGGTGCTGCTTTCCAGCCGTTCCTCGTTCTTTCGTGGCACTGCTGGCTCTGGCAGTAACTCCGAGGCTGAGTTCCTTCCGGGATGTACATCTGCACGTTTCCAGCAGATGGCAAGAGATTCCCAGGCAACTGTCCGGGAAACGCGGTTGTGCAAAGCTCCCAGGTCCTGTTCTGTGTCTCAGAGCTGCAGAGTGCTGGGAACTGCCCCTTAGGAATGAGTGTAAGGGGATAAAAATATGCTGGCATTAACCCAAAGTGCTGCCCGAGCCATCAGACACAAAGTACTGCTCTGTGTCTGACCAGGCTGACCAAAACAAACCCCTTTCCTCCCTCCTAAATGCCCCAGGAAGGATCATTATGGCAATTGTTGAGAAAAGGGGGCCAGCAGTTCTAGTTGCACCTCAGGAGAAGTCAGCAGGTCCCCTGTCAGTGGCTCGAAATCCCCAGCTGTCCTAGGGCCTGGCAGTTTTCCCAGGCTTTAGAGATGTAGTCAGGATCAGAGTGATGATTTCAGGCTGACCTGAGCAGCAGGTAAATCAGTATGAGAGGTGGGTCCCAGCTCTGTGCCACTGCAGGATGGCAGTGCCTCCCCACACGATGTCTCTGCAGCAGATCCAACCACCACCATGTGCATCTCCTTTTTTTTTTTTGGCCAAGGAAGAGACAAGATGTTGTTTCTGTTGAAATCCCTGCCAGTGAAATCACTGAGTTCAGTGGGAATGACTTTGGGCCAAATGCTATTAAGTTTGGGTGAAAATAATAAGGCAAAGCATTAATATATTTTAACATAAACTGGAGTAAAGCAAATATCCTACATAACACCAGAAATCACCATGGTAATTCTTAGTAGATTTTCTTGCTGGCTTGAATATTAGTGTTTTTCCAGCCCATGTTAAAATAGACAAAATGAATAATGTTTCAAGACTATTTTAAGCCAACACCTCCCTTACTTGTCTGTCTTATATAAGATAGAACCAACCAGAAGCGAACTCACTTTTTGACACCTCATTAGCCAGGAAGATAAAGAATTCCATGAGTAGCCCAAGCTACATATGTTTAAAAGCAAATAAAACCAAAGCTCTGTGGTTTTGTGTTTGTTTGTTTGTTTGTTTGTTTCAGAATATTTAAATAACCTGTTCAATTTTACAATACTATATGCACTGTAATTTATAAAAAAAAATACAGATCCCTCCTGTCTTTTCTCCATTGCACATACAAGCTTGTATTTGTAAAAGTTGCACCCACAAAGATGAGGGCAGGATAATCTTAAATATATCTGTAAAAACACAGCGAGTTTAAGAGGCACAGAAATAGATCTTTTGTATTAGTCTGAAGCTGAAGGAAATGTAGCAATAAAGGAAGAACAGCCTGGCTGGAGCATTACACCAGATGTTTTACAGATTACTCTGCATTTCATCACTCAGTCTTTGTTTAATCTTAAGGCTGTAGTAATTGTGGTGCTGGAATAGCTCAATGGCCTATATATTATTTTGCTGCTTGCAGCTCTGGCTGTTCCAAGTGGCCAAAGCTGGCCACTTACCCATTAGTGTGGAAGGAAAGGCTGCCCTGTGCCAGCTGGTGACCCTGTGAATGAAAACTGAGAGTCTGCTGATCCCTGAGCTGCTCTCACTCACACACTGACCCCAGGAGCACAGAATGCAGCCTGGGTTTGTGGTAACTTCTGGCACCCACTGCCTGTGGTAAAGATGTCTGGGCCAAGGTTATGGAGAGTTTCCTTCAGAGGGTGGAGGATTTGAGGGCTGAGTGAAACTCTCTTTTCTTCATGCAAGGGTTTGCAGTGTGCAGTGCAGGAGAGCGGGACAGGAGCCTGTGTTTGTGGGGGAGTGTGCTGGGGAATCAGCACTGGGCTGTTCCCTGCCTTTCACCAGCACTCCCTGGTAGGTACAAAGGTTTGTAAATGAGGACTTTCACTCGCACTGGTTTTCAGACCTGTGGGACAACATTATATTGGCTTTGCCTGATATGTCCTCGTGCCAAAGAGAATGAAAATCTCCTCCTTTTTTCCCCTTTTCAAGTGAGAAAAAAAGGGAAAGAGCACTGAGGATGGAGTGGAGTTGAAGTATTGCAAGAGTTAAAGAAAGGGATAAGCTTCCCAAGGTTCCCAGTGTCCCAGAAGTGAGGGATATTTGGGTTTATCTTCTTGGACCAATCTTTTCACGGAACAATGAGCTCCCAATAGCCCCTGATTAGTCCTGTTGGTGCTATATTTTGTGACAGCCTGGGCTTGACTGTCCTCTCAGATTTGTTTTTACTCCGCAGGAGTTTGCAAGAGGCACAGCAGTGACACAGCGCTGGTCTGAGGAGGGAGCAGATCCCTGGTGCCTTATGTAACGAGGGGCTTAGATCTGCAGTTCATCTCCTTCAGGACACACTGCCTTCCTCACCTCAGCTCCCAAATCCACCCCAAAACACACGTTCACTGCCAAATTTTTATTCAGCTTCCACGAAGGACAATGAGCTGTGTCTGTACCATGTACTGCACACAGTGTTATTTCAGTGTCCAACAGGCTTTCAGCACTGCCAGTGGTTTCAACCATCACTGTCATAAAGAGGGCAGGAGGGAGTTGCTTCAGATTTATTCTTTTTTAAACAAAAATATTCTCAGAAACTTTCAGTAAGCTTTTTGTTATCTGTTCTGCTTCAGAGCTGAACGTACAGGGGGCTGTTTCCTCCTGATGGGAAGTGCTTTTTTAGGTTAATGACTGGGAGTGTTTCAAAGCAGAGCAATCCCATTAAGTGTTTCCTTGTCCCAGCAGCAGAAGCCTCATTGAGTGAAATTGGTTTCGCTACATTATCTATTGGATTAGCAAACGGGTTAGGAACTGATGGCAGATCTTTTCCTTTGGCTGGGGTAAATGAACTGATGGCAGAGCTTTTCCTTTGGCTGGGGTAAATGCTCTCATTGCTGTCACGGGACAGACATCTCTGTATCTTAACCCCCTAACAGTGCTCTCACTGCCAGCATTCCTTTCAAACCCAGCATGCAATATCTTGCTCTTCATCTTTCATCTCGTGCTTTCTGATTCCTTCCAGCCCCTGGAGGCAGCAGCAGCAGCTCTTGTAGCCATCACACAGCAGTTTGCAGCAGTGCCCCCCAAAGCTCTCCTGAGCACACAGCACACTTCCTCCTCTGCTGGCAAGGCCCTTGGGCCCTCAACAGGCAGCATGTCCTTATGGGATGAGATCTCTGGGGTTCTTTTGATTGTCCTTCTAATGCATTTCATCTTCCAGTTCAATAGTTGCAATGTCTGTTTTGTCAGTTTACAGAAGCTCCAGTGTCTGTATATGTACATTTTATTAACACTTCACATTTAGAATGATTACATTAACACATAGCCCACTCCTTTTCTCACAGACACGCCAGTCCAGAGAGCAGAACTATAAATTGCTGAAAGGAACACAAATGCTTTCAGGTGTCTTCTGATCTGTCATAGACTTTTTTTTTTATGACACTAGTAAAACCCATCCAAAGTCAGCATTCAACTGACACCAGATTTGGCTTATTTACTTTATTAAGGGCATCATGAAATTAGAGTTGAATAGGGAATTGCCTTTAGATGTTAACAGATCTAAAGTACTAGTGCCTGAGGATTTTTAAATATGATGATTTTAAATAAAAAAAATTAAAAAGTATATCACATGCAAAAGCACAGCAGATTCAAATTTATGCAAAACTCCAGTCAATTCACCACACTCCTGTACTGAAACGTCTCCTTAAAAGTTTGAATGGCATCTGAGTTTTCTGTTTCTGGCTCTGTGAACAGATTTAAGCAAATCCCACTCCTGCCGAGGGAGGTGTTTTGTCTTGTGCTACTCATGCAAGTGCAGGAGCAGTAACCAAAATCCTGTCCTCCCCTCCGACCACCTCGGTCCTGGGATGGCCACGTGTCCATCTGCAGCTCACAGGGCGCTTTCCTGCCCGCCTGCAGCCCCCTGAGATGTGTGTGTGTTTGTGGTCCTGTGCCCACCCCTGGCACAGAATCCTGGTGTGCTGGCTGGGGCCGTGCAGAGGGCATGGCTGCCCCTCTGCCTTTGATCAGCCACGCTGAGCTGAGCACCCTGAAGATCTGCACTGAAAGCACAGCAAACCCTCCCTGAATAAACCTCCTGGAGCAGCCAGCAGGACATGCAGCCTGTGACTGTCTCCCAGATGGAGAAGCGACTAATTTTGTCCAATAACCCCATGTGATCAGTCAGTTGGCTGCAGTGTAAGGAGTTATGTCAGGTGCACAAGTACAAACTATTACTGCAGAAGTAATTAGATCAGACATTGCCTTTATAATATCTGCAGCCACCTCCTTGCTAATTACTGCAAATAACCAGCCACTGCTCACTAGAGGGACCGGGGCCAGGCTTTGCTCGCTGCTCTTTAATAAGTTTAATTCCAAAATCACGCATTCTTTTCTTATGATTTACACTCTGCAGGAACTGGCTGGGAGTGTTTCCTCAGTTGAATTCAGTCAATAACTTCACTCTGAGCAGAAGACACTGACCCTGACAGGCAACACCATAAACTCATAGCTGGAGAAACCTGCAGGTCTCAGCTTTCCCAGCACTGATGTCAAACCAAAGGTTATTTCTGATTTTTGCAAGTGTAACAGAGAACAAAGAGGTACCCTGGCCTTTCTAAAGGGTGTAGTTCTCTCGTGGGGATGGATCAGGGACAAAGCAACGACCTAGTAAGGAAAAGGCATGGTAAAGTCATGTTCTGCTGGTGTTATTGCACTCTGCACTTGATCATTATATAAAACAGTCAGAATGATTCTGAAGGGAGCAGGAGAGGTTGAATTTCTTGGGGGAGAAAGCGATTATGAGCAAAAACACACTCTGGGGAAAAAAATAGTGTATTTCTGTAATGTAGCATTGCATCAACATCAGGAACAAACAGCAAGAAAAGGAAATTAGAGGAGAAGCAGGAGGGGAAGAAAAGAAGCCTGATTACCTGATCATTGAAGGAGATGCAGCTTTCCACTGGCTTTCTGGATAAGGTGGCAGTTGAGTTACTGTGCTGTAATTCAGTGTGTGAGAGCCTCAGAAACCGTGGCAAATCCCCCCATGGAAGAACCCGTTGGATGCACTTACCCAGGGGGAGGGGCAGAGTTTCTGCCTCTCCTGGAGGGTTTGTCTTCTGTAAAACTCCAACCAGTCTCATTAAAGCAGTTCTGGAGATGATGCAGTGCAAGGTCTGAACTAGGGATCCCCAGCCAGTCAGTGCCGAGATCCTGGAGCAGAATCCGGGTGTGCCAGTCCAGGGTTGGGGTGGGGAGGGCTCTGGGGAGCAGTTACAGCTTCATGGCAGTTTGGGATCTTGGGCTTCCCAGCACACTGCTGGCTGACAGATTTCCACCATGACAGAAACTAAAGGTTGAGGTGAACCTAAACCTGGAGTGGAGCATATCTGCTATTACAGCTCAGTTCAAGGTCATTGGTTTTCCTTCAGAGCATTCTCTTACTTCGCTGATACTGAGCAGATCTTCCTCTCAGTTATAAATCAGTGCTGCAAGCATGAAATCAAACCCTAAGTCACAGATAAGTTAAGGCAGGAGGGATGTGCTCATGCTCCCCTGGGATCAAATGCTTCTCTCATCCTTATTGCAACCATTAATCATCAGCCATCACACTGAGGATCCCCATCTGCAAGTCCCAGCAAAGCTCTTCTCTTACCTACACCTGCTTAACCCCTGCCCACTCTCCCTTCCATCTCAGCTTTCAGCCCCTTGCTTTGCCTCCTTCCTTCCCTCTCTCTCCCTTCACATTTGCTTTTGGGTCAGTCTATTTAAAAACAACAAAGCCTTCAAAAGAAATTTCCCCTTTGTGGCACCTCACACTGGTTTCCTGCACGGACAATACTCGAGTGGGTTTAACCCACAGCCCAATATATTTACTGGGAGATTTCAGAGGTCGGTTGGGAAGCTTGTTTGTTGGGAGTACTGTGTTCATTTGCTGAGTTCACTGCAATTATTTACACAACAAAGTGCTATTTTGCATGAACTGGGGCTAGTCCTGACTTAAGGAGTGTTTGAGGACCTGCAGATTTCCCTGTTGGATAATGGAAGTGAAGAGCCCTCACAGATCAGGTGTGCCTGGAACAAAAATGGCAAAAATATCCAGAGCAAATGAGTAACCTAAAGCCAGTTGTGAATTCTTGTTTGTACTTCATTCAGCCATGTAGGGATGGATTCAAAGAGGATATTTCCAGAGGCACACATGGTAGAATCTCACTGGCAATCAACAGAACAAATTCTAAAGCCCTTCCTGAAAAGGGAGTCCCAGTTCCTTATGAAGCACCTATAAATTTCTTCCCAATCCAACACAGGAAGCCTGAGCTTTCCCTCTGCTTCCAAATCACTTCTATATATTTGGGGCCTATTGAAATAATAAACATTTCTGTGTTTAAGTGTTTAAACTTCCATTAGCTTAGATCTGAAATTAATACAGTCATTATTAACAGTTCAGTAGAATTTGATGTAGTATATTTTATTTCATGCTGTGACTAAGAGCACTGAATTTTTTCAATATTTTATCCAAGACAAATAATATTTTAAGAAAAACCTCCACTCCCCTCTATTCCTTTTTACTTTGTTCATGAGATTTTTCTGATTAAAAACTCCAACTCTCCCACTACTGTTAACCCCAGACCATCCCACAGAAGGCCAGAGGCAGAAAATCACTCATGTGCAGAAGTGAGGAATTAACTCTTTCATTACAAAAAAAGGAAATTATCTGAGTGTGAAAAGCCAAATCTTCATTACTGATCAACCCTTCAAGGGGAGGAAAACCATGGTCGTTTAAGAGTTAACCTTTTGCTACAAATATGTACATATGAAAACTTGTGTGGTGGTGTGCCAGGAAGGAGGGGGCTGGCACAGCACAGTCCGTACTGGATCAAATCAGATCAGCACCCAACTGCTGCTTTTCCTGGCAGTTCACAGCAGGCCTTGCTCGGCTTCAGAAGTGCCTGGAGCTCGCTGGGAGGTCCTTAGAGAAGGGATGGCAGGATTCAGTGTCAGCAGGGCTGTGTCACTGGGGTGGTGCTCGGTGTGTAGCTCCGGCCTGGCCGTCGCTGTTGGGGTCTCACATCGTGTAGGCCACCCAGTATATGACGTTGACAGCCGCGAAGGCCGCTGGGAACACGGCCCTGGCGTAAATGTCGATGGTGTCGGCGTCGATGGGCTTGAACAGCGACTTCAGGCCAGTCTTTTTGTCCAGTTTCATGCCTTGCCGCTGCTTGGTCTCTCCAGTTTCTATTTCGATGGTGCCGTACGATCCCGGCAGGCCCTGGGGAATTCGGTGCTGCCTGTTGGAAATGGCCAGTTCCTGGCTCACCCCGGCTATGGACAGGGAGAACAGAACGATGGCGTTCTTCACGTTTATCTGCAAGGGAAAGAGGACAATGAGGGAGTTTCTGCCTCTCCTGAAGGGTTTATTTTTCTGCAACACTCGAAGACATAGGTAAGAAATCAGCAGCATCACAGCAATCTGGCAGGGAAAGGCCTCAGGCACTGAGATTCCCCGGGGAGCACAGGGCAAAGGCAGCTCCAGGCCACGCTGCAGGGGCTCTGCTCTGCCACACTCACTCCCCTGCCCCTCACTGACCTCTGCACTCTGCCTCCTCGCCTTGATCTTGTTCTTCTGCTTCTTCATGTAGTCGGCGTTGAAGTGAGCGAAGGCGTACTCCACCAGCGCCGCGAACACGAACACGTAGCAGATCCAGAAGTAAACGTCCAGCGCCTTGATGGCAGAGGCTCGAGGCAGGGACGAGCGGGCACTCACCATCAGCGTGGTCATGGTGAGCACAGTGGTTATTCCTGCAGGGAGCAGGGCACAAGGTGGATTTGCTGAGCTATTGTACCTGGAGATTTTTACTACCAATCTGAACCTGAGATGTTTTCATAGGACAAATACTGTGGCTCCTGATTTTGAAAGCAGAGAAGCTTGGAAAAAACTGCATTTATGTAAGGCAGCTTTGAACAAGTTCTCCTTGGTTTTGTTCTAGACCAGGGCAAACCAGATCCAAAGACTTAACCCTCCAACACTTTTGCATCTGGGCTGGCAACCCTTACTCAGCCTAACGATCCACAAGCTCCAGGAATATTTTTTTTTGCCACTGTCCCAATTCCTTCAAATGAATTCTTTCACAGATCTGCCTCGCAGTCATTACTGCCTTTAACCCTTTTTAGGTGGTTATTTGCTGTTCTTTCCTGAGGCAGCTGCTCTGATAACAGGACAGAAATTAAAACAGGAGGGGAGCCTTCCACAGGACCATCTCTTCTGCAGGAGTAAACAGAGTGGTCACAAATGCACCTTCATGGAGAGTGGGGATTATCAGAGAGCAGAATTCCACCCCCAGCACCACCTTCCCTGCCAGTCCCCCTCAGCACCTGCTTTACCTAAGGACACCCTGGCAGGCACAGCCGACTGGCTGATCCAGAAGGACACCCACGACATGGCCACCAGGAGGATGGAGGGGACGTAGGACTGGATGATGTAAACTCCTCGATTGCGCCGCAGCTGGAAGTGGAGGCTGAGCCTGGGAAACTGCCCTGCTGGAAAAAAGAGCAGGCAGAGAAGACCCTGGCTGTGTGAATGACAGTCAGACTGACACTCAAAATGACATTTCTGTAATGACACAGAGCTCTGACATCTTCTGGACAGGGATCACAACCAGCTTTCCTGAGTGGTGTTCCATCACTCTCCATAAGCCCTGCACGAGGTGCTGCAGCTTCACCAGCTAAGAACAGGTCAAATGATTTGTCTCAGGTCATATCAATGCCAGATCTGAAAATAAAATCATGAGTCTTCTCAAATAACAGTATTGCTTCAAAATGTGTACTGTCTTATCATCTGCTGTAGAAAGTCCTCCAGATACTAAATTTAGATTTTTTAAAAGGCCAAGTTAATTTCAAACTCAAAAAAAGAGCTTAGAGGAGATGTGCAGCATAAATGAGAATCTGAATACATGAAAGAGGATGAAAAATCAGCAGGAAAGAAATGACTCCAATCTTGTACAAACATTGCAATAAGCCCAGTGATAGACACACACACCAGTGACTTCTGCTGGGTGAATTAACCTGATCTGACTGTACGTCATCAGCTTCATAACATCAGGGCTAATGGAAATTTTTCTTGATCTGAAGTCGCAAATTAGGTCAAGAAAATGGGAGCTATACCTCAAGTGTGTTTTGTCAAGTGCTGTCTGGCTACTCCACACGGTATTTTGCCAGGCAGGGAGAGCTAAAGGACACACCATGCTACAGTGGCTACCTGGAGGCTTTTCACAAGTGTAAGCTGAAGAAAACTCTCACCAGACACCTGACAGGTTCTTAAATGAGTTACTTAAGAAGAAGCATTTTCTGTCATAGATACAGGAGGTTTCCCTGTGCTGGAAAAAGTCAGATACCGCCCCTGAACTGAGGAGAGATCTTGTTACCAGATTTGAAGTTCATAATTTCTGTAGTGAACTGGTAGTTGGTGATGGTGAACTGGGCGAGCTGCAGCTTGTCCAGCCCGTGGATCTCCTCCTGGTTCTCTGACCAGTGGTACACGATGTCCTCCGAGGAGTAGCCATCTGCCAAAAGGAAGCTGAGTAAACACCGAGGTCGAGGCACAAATGAAGAGCTTAGGGGACTCACAGTAACTCCTCTGCTACGCTGATTTCCATCAGACCCACTGCAAACATGCTGGGATTCAGTGCAGGACACCAGGACACGCTGCCTCTGCACTTGGTGATTACATGAGGAAAACTGGAGATGGCTCTTTTTGCCAGGATAAAGTGGTATTGTGGCTAATTGCCTAGAAAACAAAGTCAGTGCTAAAAAAGAGAAGCTGGCATTAGCAGGCACAGGGATCTGCTGAAAAACTGCTGCTCCCAAATCTCTGGAGCCCTCAGGCTCCTTGATCTAAAATCCAGATTCGTTGCCACAGACTGGGTGGCCCTGCTTGTGTCAGTGGTGGTTTTCATTCAGAAATGTTAATGCTGGTGGGATTTACATGCTGATCACAGATAGGTTGGGCAAAATATAAACTCATTCTTCAGCCTGCTTTGTGAGTCCAAAGGAATGAAGCCACTCCAGGCAGCATTCTGATGGATTTCTGTGTCACAGATACAGGAGTGCCAAGGCAAGCTGAACAGCTCTGTAAAGGTTAGTCACAGTGGCTTTCATTAAAAGCAGGGAATTCTTCCTTTTTCTTATAAAGAAAAAATAGCACATCAGATTTTGCCTGTGGGCTTCTCTACTTGTTCTCCCTGGATTTGATGCAAACCTCAGTAATGCCAGTGACTGTCACAACTGCACAAGGTTTGACATCAAGCACAGAGCTCCAGACATTTGGAACAGCACTGCTCGTTGTTCATCATCTCTACATTAAATCCTAGAGTTTGGATTGGGTCAGAGCTGATCTGGGATTGAAATGCCCACTGTGTAATGCCCAGCACAGGCACTGAGGGGATTGCTGATTGTTCTGGATCTCAAGGCACCCCTGACATTGCAGTGCCCACAGCAGAGCCGTCCCAGCTCCCTCCCCGCTCCCAGTCCCACATGCACAGGTGGCAGCAAGGCCAGGGTTTGGTAAATCAAACAGGGTGCTCAGCACTTACAGCTCTCCAGGTCCAACATGCACTCCTGCTCGTCCATGGGGTACTTGGACAGGTCCATGTCACAGGCCACAGTGGAGGTGATCCTGTTCAGGCAACGGGAACACCAGTTACTGCATTCACACTGAGCTTGCACTCAGAACACTGAAGGGAAAGCTTTGAAACCCTTTTAGCAGCAAATGGAATTATTTGCAAAGTCCTTATGGCTGTTGCCTTTACTGAGTCTGTGGGAAACCCAAAGGCAGGGAACTAGAGAAGAGTCAAGTGACTTTAATGGCAGAGGACACTTCAGCTACTTCTCACAATGAAAAGGAATTTTCTGATTCCATCTGCCACCTTTCACTGTCCCCAAGGTCCCTACCAATACCTTAATGGGAATTTTGGCCTTACAATTTGAAAGGTGCACATTCATCATTTTGTGGAACATTACTCAGTTAACTTCCACTCCAGTTACTGAGTTTCAGCCACAGCACTCCTCCAAGGTGAGGAAATGACACTTTCTCTGCTTGAGAGGTGGGGAAGCCGAGCCTAAATCAGGCTCATAGTTCCCTTGGAAAATAGTGAAATAGAAAACAGAAAAGGAAAATGGAGAGAGGAGAACAGAATCTTTGCCAAAGAGCCACGAGACTCTTGGAGGACATTCTGAACACGGTCGGTGACTGCACTGCAAAGTGTGCGAGTGTTGCCAAGAGACCTCCCTGGCAGTGTCATCCTGGGAAAGCAAAGGGATCTCTGACAGGAGATTTCCTTCCACACTGAATTAACAACTCTTTTATGAAACCATGCACGGAGAAGAGGGGTTACTCCACAGTCTGTCCCAGGAGTCAGCACCCAACAGAACACTCGCTCTTCCTCACTCACCTGATGCTGTATAAAATGACTCCGTCTGGCTGCAGCCGGATCAGTTTGTTTTCCACAGTCACATCATGGAACCAGGCAGACTTGGCATTGACTATGAAAGTATCTGGCAACCAGAGCTTGTCCACAAACCTGCTGTCTAAGCCCAGAGTCTCGTTGGTGTGGTTGTACGACAGGCGCTCGTCTCGCCAGCTCTGGTGCAGAAACACTGTCATGGTGTATTCCTGTGACAGGGGAAATCCCAGGTGAGAAGTGATGCTGAACAAACAGTGCTGATGTCTTGGGGCCTGGCCAAAAATCACTCTATTAGCCTGGAAGTACATTATCTGCTTCCAGTGCAAAGAAGTATTTGTATAGTCAGTCAGCCAGAGAGCTGCCCAAGCATTTGAATGCCTGGCATGGTTCTCCCATGGATAAACCCAACCATCACAATCCACTTCAACATCAGTGTTACACAGAATACACGGCAAGAGTTGTGTATTTCTCAAGAAAGAACAGCACAACTTTGGGCTTTGAATGTTTTTTAGAGCAAAACTGAAGACTCAGATACCATACCATGTTCACCTCTGAGATGTGGTCAATGCTGGCTACCTCGATGGCCAGGGCCACGTTAACGGGGGGACCTGGGGAAAAGGGTTGAATGGGTCACTGACATCATCACAGGACCTACACAGACATAAATGACCCGAGAATTCAATTCTTTCAGAGACAGAGAGAGTTCACAAAAGCGTTTTCCATTATAAAGTACACTCTCCAAGTAGAACCTACCCTAAAGCAAGAGATTTGAATCTTTTACTGATTTTTACCTCAATATCCAACCTCACTTCAGTGATAAAGGGCACGAGATACAATCACAGCTACTGAAAACTATGGAATCCCTTCTGGAAATCACACTATTTAAGACAGCATGACTTCAAGCAGATGCAGGAATTATCACCATTTAATGTAATACAAAATTCCTTCAACTTAAATGCCAGTGATTCAGGACCTGTATCAGAAGCCTGTGTTGCTGTTGTACAGTCTGTCTCCTGTCAAAACCATCCACATTGCTGATGGTTATTTTTTCCCAGTACCCGAGTGAAAGCTACTCATAACCTTTGAATCACGTGAAGGATGAAGTTCACAGGAACATCAGAGGGTAGAGGGACTGTAAGAACAAAAAAGGTGTTGTTGTCCAAGCCTCACCTCCAATGCCAGGCCTGAAATTCCGAGCGTAGCCTTTCATTAAATCATCCAGGTTGGGCAGCCAGGAGATTTCGATGTTGGAACCGATGTAGTCTCCGATGTCACTCATAGCTCTGGGGAAAGCAGAGGAGTGTCCTTCGAAACGTGCCCGTGTTTACAAAAAACAGCAAAAGCACAGAAAATGGAAGAGGGACTTCCCTCACACCAGAGACCACATATGGAATAATCAGCTGTGCTGGAAATTTAGTGGGAAAGCACTGTGTGTATAGGTAGGAAAACCATTTCAGATATTTCTGTGTAAAGCAAAACATACTTCAGGCAAGACTGTGCTTCTTGCTGAATTACAAGTACATAACTCCAGAAGTTTTTTCCTTTCTTAAAAAAAAAAAAAAAAAAAGTAGGAAAAATAGATTTAGAAACTTAGAGAAAACGTGAGGGAAACCAAACCACTTTGCATGCTGCCTGGAATGCATCTGTGGATGCTGGAGTGCAGCT
Organism: Pyrocephalus nanus; assembly: GCA_038380795.1. Lineage (NCBI taxonomy): Eukaryota > Metazoa > Chordata > Aves > Passeriformes > Tyrannidae > Pyrocephalus > Pyrocephalus nanus. The sequence goes on along the minus strand of CM076282.1, from coordinate 6,297,435 downwards.
GTGCCCACTCCAGTGAGCTGGCCTGGGCACTCAGCTCAGCACGGGCAGTCAGTGCCAGCCGGCCTGGGCATCAGCTCAGCACAGGAGCAGAGCCTCCTGCAGTCCCCAACTCCTCCTCCCTCAGGGGACTGACAGAAAACTCTTGACTGCCCTGGGCAGAAAATTGTCTCGTGTAGAGAGCCAATTATGTAAGGAGGAGTTGTGGGGTTAGTGTCCAAATGTGAGCTGTGAGCAGCAGAGACACCACTGAGGGCTGCATTAGTGCAGCTGTCAGAGCTGTGTGACCTGACACTGCTCCAGAGAGACTTCATTACTGCCCAGCAAACCCTTACTTTAAACTGCATTTATAACAGTTCTTGCCACGAGCACAGTGCTGTGTGTTCATCTCAAGTGGCTGTCCCAGCCACTTCTCAGGTTCCTCCAGCTCTTCTGAGTAAGGATCAGAGCCACGATTTCAGCTGCATAAATTGGAATAACTTAATTGATTTAGACAAGGGCTTTGAAGATTTATAACAAATGTTTACAGAGGGTCTTTGCTTCTTTATTGGGTCTCATCAACTATATCAACACTTCTTTCTATCAGACTGCTTTTCTCTATATGCTGGTCTTTCAGTCATCCAACTGTCAGTATTTACTGAAATGAGATTACGGCTTCTTAATCCATGGCAAATTTGTTTTAAAATGTGCTTAATTGTAACTTGTGAGCCTCAGCCATAGGTATGGAATGGTGCTCCTGAGCAGTGACACGTCTGAGCTCCTTCCCTGGGTAAAGAATGGTGCTTTCTGTCTTTTCCTAATGAGAGTAAATAACTGCAATATGCCTGAACTGAAATATCTGCCTAAAATCTCTCTGCCTTTTCAACAGGAGATGGTGCTTTGCAACTCCTGCTGCTAAAACTGCCGCCACTCCTGGGAAGTGTTTTGCAAACAGAGCTGGAGTCAGAGGGTGAGTGCCCTGGAGTGATCTCCCTGTGTGCCTGATCATCTGCTTTGACAAAGCACTGGGTGTGCAGCAGCTCCCCTGCCAGGGCTCCATTTTAGTGGCATTAAGGAGCTCAGAGAAGTTAAAATGCTGAGAGTGGGGTTAGAAACCGTGTGTCTGAAGCAGAGTACAATCTAGAGGGAGTTTTACTCAAATATCCATGACACAATTAAAATAAATCTCATTTCTATTATTAATGAAGCCTTAGGGTCAGATCATCAGTGTGACAAATGTGCTGAAGTTAGTGGAGCTATGTGCACTTAAATACCAGGGGGGCTGTTGAAGCATTCCAGCTGAAATAACTTGCTGGGCACGTTTGCCATGCTGGGGGCCCTGCTTTGAGCCACTCCCCTGCCCTCCTGCACCCCACACCCAGGCCCTGGTGGCAGGGTTTCACTCATCTGTCATGAGCTGGGATTATGTACGGCCTAAAATATTATTCATTCTTGTACCTGAGAAAAGGAAGGCCAGAAAAGATGCACTGGGAGGGATTAAGTTTTCACAGTGTAAGCAGGAAAGAGGAAAAGAAACTCCCATGAGTTGATTCAGCAACTTGCCTGCCCCACATAAGCTGCTGTAAGGCTTGTTTGAATAAGAAAGGGGCTTTGTAAACTTAGGGGAGTGATCTGCCAAATGCAAGGGGTGACAGAGCTCCTCCAGAGCTTATCTTCAGCTTGCACCAGGCCAGCGTGGGGAGCTCTGGCTGAATGGCATCAGCCATGTGGGCTCCTGTGGCTCTGGAAGTCAGTCCCAAATCTCAAGCTGAAGGAGATGGGTTTTCTCCCACACTCTGGCTCTGTACTCGTCTCGTTTCAAGCAGATATTTTGGGGAACATATTTGCATCTGCTCATATCTGGAATTTAGGCACTGGGAGAACTTCAAGTGAGCTCATTGTTAGCAGCAGAAAATGGGTTACTGCTGTTCAAATGATGGAAGGAACAGGGAGTTCTCTTGTCCATTGGACAAAGGGGAAAGGGAATCCCATGGACTACCTGGGAAAACCTATGGAGTTCTCCTTTCCCTAATAAAGCTGCTCTTGGTGTCATTTCGGGAAGCAACTCCAGGCAATGAATGTCAAATGACAGAGCAAAGAAATGCATCTCCTTCAGAGCTGAACCAGGGATGGCACTGGCAGGATTTTGCCCAGCAGTGCCAGAATCTGTGGGAGCAGAGCAGCCAGCTCAGCAGTGTCACTAAGGCAGTGGCCAGTGAGGCACTGATTGAGGTCACACTTGCAGGGAGGGTGCACTGACCCTCTGACAACACACAGAGCACAGGCATGTGGAAAAGCACTCTTTGCATCCCCTGGTTCTCCTTTAAATCTGCTAACCTGATTCTTCTGGGGACTGTGACATAGTTGTTATAGGAATCGTTTATCCTGGTAGATGGAAAATCCAGTTTGACTGAAGGACTGGGGTGGAGAACATTTCATTTCCTGTGAGGTAAAGCATTTGGGGGGCAAATGTCCCAGATGTCATTGCCACTGAGGAAAACTTTTTCTTGGGGAAAAGACAAGGAATATCCTGCAAGGTCAGAGAACAATCTGGCCTCTGTCAAATTCCAGGATTATCCAGAGCAGTGTGTGTATCCTTCCCATCTGCCATTCCTGCCTTTAAGTGAAGCTCGCTGTAAATATGTTTTGTGTTTTGAAATGCAATTGAAAAGGCATTAGGCTTAATTCATGGCAACCTCTAGAACATCAAAGCCTCTCTGTGAGTTTTAAGCTACAGAAAATGGACCATCCTTTGCATATATTCACGTGTTAAAGCTGCTCTGCTTCCACGAATAGAAGTAAAAGGCTTAGGGAGACACAGCAGAAGGACAATTAAATGCAAGTGTATAGAAGTGTCACTTAACACAGCAGAGTCTGAAATGTAACAGACACACCTGTTTTTAATTGGAGAATTAAAATCTGTTCCGGTGAAGAATTACAAAGCATGGGCACAGCCCCCCAGACTGCCCTCAGTGGTGCTGCTTCCCCACACAAATGAAGAAGTTTCCCCCAGTGTCTCCCTGCAGATGATCTCCTGCACTGGGGCACATCTCTTCTCGCAGCATCCACAGCATGTCAAGCCCTGATAAAATAATGGAAGCCACAGTCTTTGCCCCAAAGAGCTGCCAGTCCTACCAGTGGCAGATTTCTTGCCACTCATCACTGTCTCGAGAAGACAAAAAATTGCCCCTTTTTAAAAATGTTTACCTGAAAAAATGTGCTGACTGAGGTTGACTTTGGCTCATTCCCTTCAGTCAAACCACCCATGACAGAGAAATTGCTTCAAACCCAGCTAAAGCACCCTGGAAGGATATTCCCAAATGCTCTGAGGGAATAGCATTTCCCTGTGTGTGTGTGTTCCCCCCCTTCCCTCCTCTGCCACACCAGGACAGTAATTTTTGCCTTTGGGAATTCCTGTGTCCTACCACTGCATTCCAAAAATCACCAAACTGTTCTTGCTTTGGGGAATATGTTTTTCTTACACCTGTCAATTTACAGTGCAGAGAACTCACGAGCAGAGAATTCAGGGGCTTTGGATGGCCTCTGTCATCAAAACTGCAAGTCACATTGCATTTAGAAAACAAAATCAGAGCCTTAAAATGGCAGTTTTGCCCATTATCACACTGCTTTTCATAAAAGCATCTCGTACCAAAAATACTTTTACTGATGCAAGGGGAAAATGTTGCTCTAGTTCCACTGAACTGAGCCCAATTACACATCTTAGCAAGGCTACTCCCCTTTTCCAGGATTAAACAGTGTCCTGCCATAGCCACACTAAATCCTGAATCTGCAGAAAACTGCTGTGCCAAACAGAGCAGCTTCCCTTGACCATGGAATGTCTCACACTCTGGCACATTTGGAAAACTACAGACTGAGCAGTTGGAATTTCAGAAGTTAGAATGTGCCTTGCCTGACTCTCTGCCATGAGTGGATGTATTTTTAACCAACAACTCATCACTATTGTGTAACGGGAGGAAGAAAGTCAAGTAACCAGGGAATTAATCCAAATATAAAATACTGTATCCAACAAATTATGGGTTGCACATATCCTGGCAGCGGCTGTGCCTGGGAGCAGACCTCGAAAGACAGAGGCTGACAAGACTCATCTTTAAAATTCTGGTTTTTCCCTCTTTTGTACTCAAACAGCACTTTTCAACCCAAAGCCTCAGTGCTGGCCCAAGTGCAGAGGGAGAAACAGGATCACTGAAATCAGGGGCAAGGTCTGGGTGCCCTTTGGCCACGAGCAGCATTTCCTCTGCCTTCTCTGGGATGCTGGATCGCTCTGGAGCACGAGGATGTCGGGATCTGACCCTGCAGAACAGACTCAAGGTCACAGGACAAACCATCCTGTCAGTCCTGACTAAGAGCAGTTGACTTGACACTTCCTCTGAGCAAGATCCTCTTCCTTCCCAGTGAAAAAATCAGATCTCCCTGATGAATTCCGAAAAGTGTAGCAGCAATGTTCAGTCTCACTCCAGCTACCACTTTGCCTCTTCCACTGCTCCAACGGTACGAGCGATGCCCGTCAAGCAGAAGCTGAAAGACTCCTTAAATGCCACAGCCCCCTCTGCTCCGGGGGGTGTGGGCATGCTTTTACATGCAGCAAGTTCTTTTTTACACCCCCTTCTATTTTCATTGCGTAATCATGGCAAGCTCTCTCCACATCCAGCCTCCAGATCTGGAGAGAATCTCTGGAGCCCGTGGCTGGTTGCCTAGCTAACACCTTCGGAGGAGATGGGGCTGAGCTGCACTCAGGCATCCTTCACACAGGCGTCCTTCTCCACAGTTCGGCATTTTAAGCAATGCTTGGCGTTCTCCAAACGTTTTTCCCCCTAAGATCTCTGGCAGCCTCTTCCTGGTATCCTGAGTTCGGGAGGCTCAATGAACCCACCAGAAAGGCATGGCTGCATTTTGGGGTTTTAACGGTACCTGTGGAGGCCCCAGGCAGAGCTGCTCAGCTCGTACCCCGCTGGCTTTGTGCAAGAGGTTCGAGTTCAAACAGGCCCCCCCTGAGCTGCTGGAGGGGCTGAGGCTGTGCTGGGGTGCGCAGTGCCTCCCAAAAAGTGATTGCCCCCAATTTAGAGTAATTGCCCTCGGGAAAAGCATTCCAGGGGCATCCTGTTAAACACACAGCCCTTGATCACCCCAAGAAACTGCTGCTCAGTTGGCAGGAGTGCACCCTCAGCAAGGAAACCAAGAAAGAAAAAAAAAACCCAAACAGAGGAGGCACATTAAAGAAACTCTTGAATCGAGAGCCCTTTTCTCCTGCACACTCTCTGCGAGCAGTCCTGGCCCGTGAGCGCACAAAGCCCCCCTGGGCAAGAGCGGCAGCCCCAGCCAGCCCTGGCACCACTCACCCCGAGAGAGAACGGCTGCCCGAGGCCAGGCTGAGAAAGAACGATAAGATGTGTTCTTACCTGATACACCTGTGCTGTTGGGTGCACAGTAGAACCAAGGCAGGAAAAACCCAGGTAAGAAATTCCATTTTACTCCCATTTATTAGACAGCGGCGACCAAAACCCAGGTTCCCCGGCTCTCCTGGCAGCTCCAAAGCTCCAGTGGCGTTGCCATCCTTGCCTGCTGCGCTAAGTTGAGGCTGAGTTTAAAACGATGGCTGGTTGCTCAGCAGCAGCAGCCCCCACAATCTGCGGAGTGCCCGGGAGCCATGCGGGCAGCCCGGCCGGGGAGCAGGGCAGCCCCGCTCCGCTCCGCTCCGTTCTGCGGGAGCTCAGTCCCGCCCGGCTCCGCTGCCCCGCTCCCGCATCCCTCCCCTGCCGCGGGCTCTTCCTCCGGCCGCCCTGCCCGCCCGCGAGGCTGCCTGCCGAAAATAACCTCCGAAAGGCTGGATTAATCCCACGGAGCGGGGTGGGAGCGACTCAAAGTGCTCCGGAGCCACTCATGTCCTGCGCGCATCGTGCCAGGGAGGAGCAGGAGGAGCTCCGAGGGCAGGGGCGGCCGGGCCGGGCGCGCTCGGGGACGCGGAGCCACGGGAGAACCGCGGGCACGGCCGCCCCCCGCCGCCCCCCCGGCACATCCCGGCGGCACCCGGGCACGGCAGCCGCGGCCCGGCTTCCAGCGGCTCTCCGGGAAACCGGGACGGCGGCCGGGGGCTGTGCCCGGGGAAACTGCCGCCTCCCCGCCGCTTACGCTCTGTCCCGGGCCGGCACCGCCGGGAGGGCGCGCCCGGGGCCGCCAACTTCTGCCTCGCACCCGCGGGCTCCTCGGGGGCTTCTCTACACCGGGACGCTGCCCTTGCGCCGCTCCGTCCCGGGCTGGCACCGTCCATCCACCTTCCACCGCCCCTGCCTCGCCAACTCGCGGCCCCTCCGCTGCTCCCGGGGCTCCTCGGGACCCGCCGTGCGCCTCCACTTGCAGGTCAAACTCCCTTTTCTCCTCCATATTCGCTCTTTCCTTCTCTCCTCCTCCGCCTCCTCGGCTTCTTGGTGCTGTTCAATCTCGAATGACAATTTTAAAACCAACCCACCAAAGGAAACGGTGCGAAGGAGACATTTTCAAGAAATTATATTCATAAAGGAAAAAAAAAAAAAAAAGAATGTGCAGGTACCTTAAGCAAATGAAGGGAGGCACCGGGGGTAAAGCAGGGGGGTTTGTCTTTTCGTCTACTTAATTCTGTATTATTATTTAGTACCAATATTTCAAGTGGCAGCTAAGGGGTGGTGGGTGAGGGGAAATAACAGCCCTGTGGGGCCCAGGAGAGCAGATGTACACAATAAACACACACAGATGCAGTACAGCAGAAATAAGATCATGTCATAAATGTGTGAGAAGGATGGAGGGGGTTATTTTTGTCCTGATCTTTTCCTCCCTCTGCCCATTTCCGTAGCCACCCCTGCAGCTAGGGAGGGAAAGACACAAATTTAAACTCGAGGAGTTGGATTTGCTGCGGGAAAATTTTTTATTTGAGGAGGGAAACGAAAAGATTTTTGTGGAATTTACCTGGTGACACACAGAACAGAATCGTGCTGCCTCCCTGCATAACACAACACATTTATAAACTTTGGGGATCCTTTCAGCTGAGATTTTTTCACGTTTTCCCCACCTTTAAGGCCGGTGTTCCAATGGGCTGCACACCTACACTGAGAATTCCTTGGTGCTGCCTTCCTCTGGCCAGACAGCTGTCACCTCATTTACCAGTAAAAAAGAACAGTGTTCTCTGTCTTCAGCACAAATCTGTAAAACCAGCAAGAACCATCCCTGGCACAGTGTGTGAGTGTGTCGGTGTGGGCACACCATGGCACCAACCTGTGCTCTGAAGGGACAGACCTTGCCACAGGTGTGACCACTGGCACGAGTAAAAATACCCTGGCAGTCCTAAAATACGGGTGGAACTTCTCTCAGATCAATGGATTCCATGTGATCGACACTGACCTTAATTGTATCCCCACATGACACAGGAGAAGGACGTTCAGCCTTGGGTTTAGTTCCTTTTGTACACAAATACATATTTGAACAAAATAGGCTGGTACATATATATATATATATAGATACATATAAATATGCACACCCACTCAAAATAAACAACTCCCATTGCCAAAGGGAAGAGAGGGGATAAAACAATAATAATGATGGACAATATATTTAATTTCCTACAATTTCAGCAGAGTATCCCAAGCTCTTTACGGTGAATGACAGATTAAATTTGCTAAGATATAGATTAAGAAACAATTAAAATTGCTATTAAAACATCCAAACAAAACAAAATAAATAAGCTCCCCAAATCTTTCTCATCTAATCCTCTTGAAAATAATTAAAGCTTTCCTTTAGCTTTAGCTCCTGGCTCAGAACTGTCAAATAGTCTTAAAAAGATGGCCCATGATACTAAATGTTCCCTAAGCCTTTTTGTCACTGTGCTAAACTCCTGCCTCTCCCAATCTCTGTGTCTGCAGGCACCAGCTTTTATGGAAATACCCTTCCCATGATCTGACCTTGAGTGTTGGGCTCAGGCTGGCAAAAGCTGATGTTGTGCACCCACATCTGGACAACTTTACAGGTAAATGCCATTTAAACATTGTTATCCTTAGATGTTGTTATATCTAGATTAACAATTACTAATTTTTGAAGTATTTGCCCTACTCAAGTAGTAAGCAGAGGTCACAGCTTTGAAGCACATTTTACTATAATTGAGACCAGAACCCCAGATTTCAATATCTGTCAAGTGTTTTTCTTCTGGAACACCTCACAGGTTTTCTCCTGATCACAGTCATCTGCATTTTGTAACTGCTGCCATAAAACAATTTATTGGAGGGCACAATTTTTGGGGATTGAGGAGAAACACGCTCAGTCATGTGGGCCAAATAACAAGTTTTCATAGTCACTTATTACCTCAGGATTTTGGGACCGTATCAGAAGGACATTATTTCAATTTATTTTGCAGTAGCACTGCATTACCCAGGATTCTTAACAGATCATTTTCTAAACAGAACAGGTGGTTTTGCTGCCAGCAAAATGAAGATGTCATATTGTCACATATAATTTTGAGGCAAAAAATGTACCACAGGGCTAATTAGTTTCCCTCTCCCGTGATTCCACCTAAGCAGCTCGTGAAAGACTGTTGTGGCAACATCACCAAATGTCTCCAGATACACAAATTACACACATATGCCTATTTTTATAAATGAGATTTGGGACTATCAGTAGCAATCACAGGGGGGGAATCTGTAGCTCATTTCAGAGGTTGTGCTGTACTTGCACTGTGGGAATGTCCCCCAGCCCCAGCACAAGTGTGTCTCTGTTTAATCAGCAGCAGAACCACAGTATTAATTTCCTTTTCACCTAAAGCAATGCAGTTTTTATCTGTTTCCAAATGTTGTGCAGAATATCCAGTTCCTCCCTCAGCCTGTGCCATTTGATAATCATGAACACAGTGCCCTCCTTTCCTTTTCTTTGTGCAACCAGTTGGGGCTGGAATTCCCCACTAGGCAGGGCCATTTCCAGGGCTGGGATGGTTGGCTTTCCCCAGCTGGGGGGATCTCAGGGGTGCACCCCCAGCTGGTGCCATCCCAGGCCACTCCTCCTGAGATGCTCTGAGAGCAAATGCCCCTCTCATTGTCCATCCATCTGTGGGGATGAGTCATTGGGAAGATGCTTCTCGATGTTTGCCATTATTTACAGCCCAACAAATCAGTGTTTGCCACTGTTTGCAGTCCAACACTGATCCATAGGGGCAGAGAAGTCTTATGTAATTGGTAGGAGCCACGGTGCCAAAATGCAGATTCCATCACTGGCATGTCTTCCTGCCTGAAAGCCAGAGAGCTCCATATCTGAGCTGCTGTCACCTTGGAAACGTTCAGGAGAGAAATGCCAGCTCTGGGGGAGCACAGGATGCAGCCACACAGCAAACTGAACTGCCCAGTCCTACCCATTCCCACTTGATCCCGAGGTGGTACCAAAGGAACTTCACAGAAATGCCTCTAAATTTAACCTCCCAGGCAGAAAACTGCAGGGGTTTAATTTATTCCTCCTCACTTTGCTACCCATTTTCTCCGAGATGGATCACTGGGGGTCAGAGCCTTAAAAATCTACAAGAGTTGCATCAACCAGAGCCTTTTTGCACATTTCCTGGAGCTTAAAGCTTTAGGTTCACTGGCCTGAAGTTGATACACTTGGCTGGGGAGCCATAGTTTCCTTCAGAGAAGCTGAAGATGTTCTCTCTTCTCCCATCTATGTGGGACATAAAAATCTCTATTGCCCTTCCCTAAAGACAAATTATTCAACCGACACAAAATCATGACCATTTGTTGTTGTTATGAAAACTGTCCAAATAGTTGTAAACTGGGACTAAATAAATACCCTGCATAAAAAATATCCCAAGAAGCCAACAGTCAGTGATATTTCCAGGTGTTCTTCCAAGTGTTTCCTTGAGGGGAAAATCCGTGCTTGGATCTTTTGCATCCCAGCTCTAGGAGTGTGGGAACTGGCAGGTTCAGAGTTAACACAGTCATATCTATTCCAGATCTGCAGAGAGAGCTATACAGTTAATCACTGCATATTTTTAGCCTACATCTTGTAGCTTTAATCCTGCAAATGTCTGTATGTAATTTGTTTTATGTAATATGAATAGATGCCATAAAATCAAGATTCCACCATTTGTAGAGCTAAGAATGTCCACATATTTCTCAAGAATGAGGACCTACAGCGTAAGTGTGGGACAAAGAACTGGTCCTGTGAGTAATTTATACTCTATGCTGTGGGTGCCAGTGGAAATAAATGCTCGGATTAGCAGCATGTTCTCGTATGCATGGGATCAAAAACCAGACCTTACTCTCCCAGCAGCTCTAACAATGGCAGAAATATTGCTTACAATTAAGGAACCGTTTCAACTAAATAAATCTGAGAATGCATCTGTCTCTATGTACAGATCAGGGTGTGTTTTGGCGTGGATGATGTCCCAGTGTTTTCACAACTGAATCCCTGTGAATCTTTGAAGAGCTGGATTTCTCCAGCATGTCATGGAGTGCCAGGAGTGAGGGAGCAGGGACGTGCTCTGCTGTGGATCCACTGAACTGGTCCTTGGCTTCGTCAAGGCACAGAACAGAAAGGAAACCCAGTAAATTAACTCGGAAACCTTCAGTACTCTAAAATGTGCGTGCTCCAGCCCCAAATCCACGGGACTTTGCATTGCAGAAAGTCAGCTGGATTCATGAGAAATATTTCTTTTAATCATAATGCCAGCAACTTGCTTAGAATTGCTAAATGTGTGTAGAGCTGAAAGTTCCGTGGGGATGCCGGTGCTCTGGGTTACCTGGGATCACCCGCACCAGGCGCCCCAGACAGGCAGAGCGGGTGTCACGGGGGCTCCCACAGGGTAATTGCTGCCATTACCGCGCTGGAATCCTTAATGCCACTGCGAAGTGTAAATTAAAGAGTAAATCATTCCTTTGGAGAAGTGCCAAAAGCCCACGGAGCTGAACTGTCAGGAGCCCACAGAGCCGCGTAACCCCCTCAGCACCAGGCCCGGGCGGGCGCCGTGTCAGGGGTTCAGGTTTAACCCACGCTGCTGAGGGTCAGTTACAATAAACAACCAATCCCGGAGGGAAAGAAAGGCCCAGCTGCCCCAGATCCCGGCAATTCCCCGGGCTGGACCGACCCACGGACATGGACCCACGGCCAGGGACCCACGGCCACCGGCGCGGGCCGTTCCACCTCACGGGCGGGGGTGTCCGGTGGAGCCGCTCTGGGCCCCCCCTTTCCCCCCCCCCGCGCGGTGGTTGGCGCCGTTGCCGGGACAGCGGCCGGGGCAGCGTGGCCGGGCCGGGGCTGGGAGGGGTCTGGGAAGGCCGTGAGGGGGCTGTGAGGGCTCTGTGGGGTCTGGGAGGGCTCTGAGGGAGCTGTGAAGGCTCTGTGGGGTCTGGGAGGGCTCTGAGGGGTCTGTGAGGGGTCAATGGGGTCTGGGAGGGCTCTGGGAGGGCTCTGAGGGGGCTCTGTGGGGTCTGGGAGGGCTCTGTGGGGTCTGGGAGGGCTCTGTGGGGTCTATGAGGAGTCTATGGGGTCTGGGAGGGCTGTGAGGGCTCTGTGGGGTCTATGAGGGCTCTGTGGGGTCTGTGAGGGCTCTGTGGGGTCTGTGAGGGCTCTGTGGGGTCTGTGAGGGCTCTGTGGGGTCTGTGAGGGGTCTCGGGCCTTTTTCCCCACGGGGCACTTCGGCCCAGCTCTCCCGAACCTTTGTTATCCTGCAGCCGGAGCTGCCGCCTCACAGCTCGGTGGTGTGGCCGAAAGCGCTGGGGCTCCTGCTGCATTTTTATGTTTGTGCCACCTCTTGGTGCCACCAGCATCTGAAATTGGCCATAACCCAGTCTAAGAATCCTGCTCGGCTTGAAGGTGCTTCCTATAATTTAGTAAGTTTACTCCTTTGCTCCGGCGTGTGTTTTCCCTGCTCCTTAACTTGAGAAAATAGATATTCTCCTATAGTTTATGTTTTCTGAGTTCTCCAGAAGGATTTACATAAATGCACTGAAAGCTGAGCCACCTTCGTTAAAATTAATCATATGCACAAGTCTCTGTGTGAGTAAGATGAGAAGTGCTCAGCCATGTGGTAATAACTCATTCTAGATGACATACAGAATTTACTGAATTCTAATAAATTGTATCAACATTTGGGAACAGTTTACTTCACATTAGAGAACTGCTCAAGACTCAAGAGCAAGTAGTGTTTTTTGGAGCTGTGCCTGGATCATTCTGGGTAAAGTGGTGGCCTAAGTGGATAAAATACATTCAGGTTTGTTTCATTACTGAGCTGATTCTTACTAAAAAAAAAAAAAAAATGGGAGCGTCCTTGCTTTTCTCTAGGAGATTCATTAAAGTTGATACTCAAAAGGTGGGACTGGCACGAAGGTGTGTGGTTGTACCCAATTATTTCTGATGCATTAGGTATTTACTGAGAGCTGTGAATTCACCTCTGGAACAGCCACCACCAGTGCAGGTTGGTGGAGATTAGATGTGTAGAACATGTTCTTCTCTTTCTTAGCCTGCTTGTGTGGAACGACTGTCAGCATGGAAGATCATGGGATCCCTCACAGTGAGGGAGAGCAGCACACACCTCCTCGACCATTTCTGGGAGAGGAAGAAGAAGAAGGTGCAGCTGCTCAGTTCTGTGACGTGGATGGACCCTGGGAAGGTGAAAATAATGACTTGTTTTGATAACTCACAAAAATCCTGACATTAGTGTGAAGTTCATGTAAGGTAAACATGTGATGTTATAAAATGTCGTCTCTGATTCTCCGCAGTGTAACTTGACAGGAAGTGTATAAAACTTTGCATTTTAGAGTTCAGTCTATTAAGCTGTTGTTTCAATATCTGTTAGAATATGAGGTGGAAGAAAAATTGGTTGGTGGTGGCAAGATGGGAACCAAGGACAGTTCTGGAGATGATGGAGACCAGTCTGATTCCAGCACGTAAATACCTTATTCTGGTTCTAACGGGAATTTCCTTTGTCGTGTCGACTGACCATCTGTATAAAATAAGTTTTAAGCTATTTTAGAATGTTCCCACTAAAGTTCTAAACTCTTGTTCAGGAACACTAGGATTGCCAACCCTAGGTGGGATCAAGAGGAGACACAAAGGCAGATAATTAATGTATTAAATGAGGGCGTAAATGTTCAGCATTAGATATCCAGGTCTAGAAATCCTGCCTTAAGTGCATGCATGCAAACTGCTTGTGCAGTTTGGGTTCACGTGTTTCCTTATTTATCCTGGTTGTATTTGTAACAGTTCTGCTAGAATAAAACAGAAAACAAGGGTGGAGCAAAGCTCAGGTAACTTCTCCGTTTTTCATGATGTTTCATTGTTAATTGTGTGTTTGGATTCCAAGGGAAAGCTTGGAGCAGTGTTTGGGGGACCTTAACAACACTCAGGCTCTGCAGTCTGAGAAGAGAATTCACATAGCAGCCATCCAGAGGAACATCAAACTGCTTGATGACATGGCCAAGGAAAAGGAACTGGTGGTCCAGAAAACCAGGTTAGTGTTTAACTGAACGTAATCCATCAGCATAAATCACCCACAAGTGCTGGGATACTGTATCAGTAATAAGTGTTAGACTTCATAAATAAACCATAGCCTGTAGGAATCCTAGCTGTGAATCTTGCCCTCAGGAGGAAGAGTTTCACTGGAGAGAGTAAAGAACTTAGAAAATGTAAGTGCTCTGTTTGTTTCTTGCAGACAAAAGCTGGATGCCTGTCGACTGCTGATCAAGATGCTGGCAAAGCAGCTGGATCGGGTAGACATGGAAATAGAGAGAGAGGAGGAGGCTGGCAATGTGTAGGTAGAGAGTATTTCTGGATAGCAGGGATTACAGGCATCACTGTGTTCATCTGTGTGCAGTTAATGAGACCAGTGCAGAAAGAGGAAACTTGGGAATGGGTAGGGAGGAGGCATATTTTAAAATATAACAACAGGTATGAAATCAGCCTAGCCCACTGCTGTCAGTTGTGTATGTCAGGGTCTCAATCTTCTGTTCAGTCTGATGAATCAAGGTGCTGTGGCAGTCCTTTAGTCATGGCTTTTTCTCTTCTCATGGTGACAATTCAGTCAGCATTTAGAGATGGATATATATATATATATGTACAGACTTATATATGCCATTCCTTTTTCCTGTTGTGTTGTGGAAGGCAGGAATGCCTTTCAGGAGTAGCTCTGCATACAGGAGCTGCTCTGAAACACTTGTGCTGCTCCCTCAAGTGGGAGGCAATTTACTGTACTCTTCACATTTGGTTTAAATAGAAAGCAGTGGGTGGCTTGTGTACCAGGAACCAGAGTATTGTGACCAAACTTCGCAGCTGCATTTATAACCTGTGCTGATCTCCAGGGTAGAGCTTCCGTGAGGCAGAGAGAGAGAGGCAGGTGAGCTGCCAGAATGGGAGAGCTGCTTGAACCACACTGAGGAGCTGCATGCAAATGAGCCTCCTGGGATGGTGCAAGTGGCATCTCAGAGACGGGAACAGAACCCAGCAAAGACAGAGGAGCGGTGTGGAGTGTTAATCCTTGGGAGGGGTCCCACTGGGAGGTCTAGATATGTTTAAAAAAAGCAGTTCTCCCAATCTCTTGCATTTAGCAAGTGACTGGTGGAGAAAGAAGATTGGGTAGATTTCTGGCTTAGGAAGCTCAGAGGCAGCGTGTTTCAGCAATAATGGAACTCCTGTCTGCCATCAGCACTGCCCGTGGCAGTGCAGAAATGCTGGAGCCAGAGAGCTGCAGGTAGAAGGTCCAATTTTCATTTAGAGGATGGGAGTTTGTGTTCAGTGTAGTCAGGTCACTGTCTGTGGATCCTGTAGTACAGTCTGTTAGTTTTCCTGGGTACAGAAGAAAAATAACTGTGTGGGAGTGCTGCCATTATAGACAATTACATGGAATACTGGAGTGCCATTTTAAAAGCAAAATCAGCCTAGGTTCTCGAGGTTCACCTGAACTCATCTTCATTAGTAGGGCTACTTTTATCAGTGTGAGAAATTATTAGTTGCATTAACCTAAGAAAAAATTCTCATCTTTTCATTTCAACCAATGTGTGAGAGCATAAAGAAAGCTCTGCCTCTGGGTGAAGAATGGACACTGGAAAGGTTAAATAAAACACTATAAATCATTGGGATTCCAATACATGAATCCTCAGCCTCCAAGCTGTGCTTTTTTTAACCTGTGTTAGTTGAGATTTCTTTCTGATTGTCCCTTTTTGACGTCTCCAGCGCAGCCCTGTCCCGCCTGCG
This sequence comes from Pyrocephalus nanus, assembly GCA_038380795.1. Lineage (NCBI taxonomy): Eukaryota > Metazoa > Chordata > Aves > Passeriformes > Tyrannidae > Pyrocephalus > Pyrocephalus nanus. The sequence continues at coordinate 6,282,249 of CM076282.1, read as the reverse complement.
GGCCATGAGGGCTCGCCTGTGCTCTCAGCTGCAGAGGGAGAAGGAGCTGGAGCTGATCATTGATCTGAAACTAAACCAAAGCACGTGAGTGAGGGAATGGGAAAAGGGTGTGAAGGGAATCAATCTCTGTTACCTTCTTCATGTGCTGTTGAATGGATTCAAAAGTGAATCAATACAGAAGTTGCTTGTACTGAACTACGTCATTGAACCTCATTGACTGCAGGGCAAAGCATCTGGAGAGCAACTTTGAGCCTGCAGGTTCATTCCTTGGGAAATTTCTTGCTGTGGCTCAGCCCTGAGTTAAGTTTTGCACACTTAATTTTATTTGGAGTTGTGCATCAGTTGTGGACCTAAACAGGTCTCATTTTAAATGGAAAATAAGCTGGACTCAAGTAAACCTGTCTGTGATACTGATCCCTGCATGAGCATAAAGACTTCTAATTTATGGCTCTTTGTGTTTTTTTAGGGCATAAAGGAAGGGACTGGAACTGAGGGTGGGGAAGACGTTGTAGCAGTGTTGTGTATTTTTATGCTAAGCTTGCAATCGATTGTTCACACATTAAAAATGATTTAATTGTAGAAGGCAGTGTGAAACTGCCCTTTGCAGAAGGCAACAGGTGAGTGTGTTTGCATTTTGGTGCCAGAAGCACAACTGCTGATGCCACTCCATAAAGGAGGAGCACAGGCACGAGCTCGTGGCTGGGATTAGCCAAGTGGCTCCAGGATACAGTGTGCTTGCTGCAGTGTTGTGTAATAGCTGTGAAATGCTTGCCTTGTTTATTGTGTGATTAGCAGTACACAGAACAGATTCTTGGAGTCATCCCTGCCATATCTGAACTCCTTCAGCAGAGCACTGAACAATAACAGCTATGGCCTGTCTCCAAAGTTACTTACTGTTAGAGAAAAAGCTAGTTTTCCAATTTTTCTTGGGTTTAGTATTTTCTTCTGGGTAAATGTGAGAAATTGAGCCTTGGGGTTTAATTTTTTACCTTTTTTTTTTTTTTTAAAAGCAGTAATTTTGATGTCTTTAAAATGGGATGTGCTATTAGATATGAGCCTTAGTCTGGAATAGCTTTTCAGTAGCAGGGTTTGATTTACAATGTATTTTTAGAAAAAAAAGAGAAAACACAGCTAGATGTTCATTCTCCCCAGAGAGCCTTCCCTACTCCACACATCACCTTCAGTAGGTGAAAGTGTCGATATTGGGGTGCAAACACCTCACGTTTTGTTTTGAAGGCTGGAGATGTGGGAGATACAAATCGAGCAGGGCAAATATGAAGTGCTCCGTGACAAACTCCGGGAGGAGGAGGAGCAGCTGCAGAAGCACTTCCAGCAGCAGAGGGAAGGGCGGATTGGCAAGGAGAGAAGAACAGCCCTGCAGGTGGAACGGCAGCGCCGGGCCCGGGACAGGTGAGGGCTGGGTCAGCCTGTGCTCAGCCACTTCCACTGCAGGGGCTGACAGGGGATTCAAACACCGGGATTTGTTGGGGTTCAGCAATGAGGAACTGGGATTAAAATAAGAGCTGGCCATGGCCTTGCAGTGCTGCAGGAAAAGATCTCTGAGAATAAACTTGCTAATGACAAAAGCTGTGAGTGCCTCGTGTGGAAGGAGATGAAGCTGATTGGGTCAGACCAAGTGCATGTGTCTGCAGTGCTGTTGGCCTCCAGGACCTTCTGAACTTATGGGCAAGCCCTCTGAGATTTCCTGGAGAGAAAGGGGCTGCAGAATAATGTCCTCATTTCCTCAGTAAACTCCCCAAACACCCGTAGGTGTCGTTGTGTTGGAGTTCAAGGCTTAGTCCTGCTGCAACTTTTGCCTGTGCTTTGCAGAAAAGAGGAGAAAGCCCAGAAAGAACATGAAGAAAGAAGGAAAAAAATACTTGAGGATGCCAAAAGGAACCACGAGAAAGCAGCCTGCTTCCTGAAGCAAAGCACAGCAAGGTTGGGCTTCACTCCTTTCTCTGCTCCACGCTACTTTAGCCTTTGAAAAATAAGGGTGGTTCTGCAAGGTGTGCCTTGTGTTACACTGGAAATCTTGTGCCACGGTGCAGGGTGGTGGCACATTCGGAGCTCACGTGGCACAAAAGGACCTGGGAAGCAGAAATCCCACTCACTGTCCCAGTATGGCCTTCAGGAGGGAAGGGAATGTCTTTTTGATGAGATGCAGGGAGCTCTGACCAAATTAATAATCATTTGGAGCCATATTTTATGTGTGTGTGTGTGTGTGTGTGTGTATGTGTGTGTGTCATTACCTGAAGTGGTTTGAAGCAGTATAACTGGAATCCAGGTTTGAAACTTGCCCTCTGCTGTTTTGTATCCCCTCAGAAATGTGGTAAAAAAGCATCTTGTTCTCAGGTGAATGGATTTACTTTGTGTTCCTGCCCTGGTTGATGGTAAATTAAATGTTCCCCTGATAGGTTTGTGCTTATGTAATTACTGTGGCATTGAATTCTTTTGCTGCTAAAGAAATATTTGTGACTTATTTTTACTTATATACAAATGTATCCTTATATACAAATATATCCTAATATACAAATATTAGGACTTCATTGTGAAATGATGGAAACAGTTGTGCTGTTTCTGTGCTGGTTTAGTTTTCATTAGATGACATGTGCAAATTGATCATAATTAAGAAGAACAAACAAATAGGTTTCTTTTCCTGACAAATATATCAAATATATCAATCTTATTAATTTTGTCTAGTTTACCATTATATTGGCAGCAGTAGTCCCAGGTTTGATTCCTGCCCACATATTTCTGAGTTTTACTATTTCTAGGATGGGTCCATGTGCTGGGCTTGTCACTACATAATTGTTTGTTTATTGGTTAGATGAGCACCTGAATTCTTGCTTTGTTTTAGCAGGACTGTCCCCCTGCACCCACAGCCACTGTCCCAGCAAACAGGGGCTTTACAGACAAATGGCTGGTGGCACTGGCAATCTCTGCCTGTCAGCTTAAACAATCTCACACCAAAAGCTTTCCAGGATGTCAGCCTGAAGGATCTTACTTTGCTTACAGAATTCATGACAAAATTGCAAAGGAAGAAGAGAAAACTCAGGAGCATATGGAGAGAAGGATACAAGCTGTGCTTTCCCTGAAAACCAGCATCACTTCCAACAGGGTAGTGCTGCTGGGCTGGGCTGGCAGTGAGGTCACTGCCCTGGGACACTGCTGGGGGTCAGTGCAGGGAAGGGCAGTTCCCTCACACAACTCTGTGTGTGGTGGGCTTTGATCAGATCACTGCCCCAGCCTCCTGAAACTGGGGACAGTGGAGCTATTGCAGTGGCAGCTTTTGGCACTTCTGCTGATGCAGCTTATCCTGTCAACAGTCTAGTTGTTCTGGGAAGGGAACTCTCTGGAAAATAATGCGTTCTACAAATAAGTCCTCTGCAAATTCAGCCAGAAGGATTTCCAGTTATTTGGATCCCAAGGCAGAAATACCCCCACATGGAGAAAACATATGGAAGAAAAGCAGTTATTTAAGAATTTAAATAATGTAAATTAGGAATTTCTGAGCTATGCTGCTTTGCTCTTCTATTTATGTCCTAGAGAATCTGAGGGAATGATCTTAATTTAATACTGATTTGTTTAGAATTGTGTATTTTCACTTTCCTTCATTGAGCAGCTGGAAGGGTAGAGAAGGAGCCTGGTCCTAGTCAGAGCTTTCAGCCCCTCAGCAGCCCACGTATATAAAAACCAACCACTGATTTGTACTTGGATAAGGGGACCAACACTAGATTCCCTGTTTTGTATTCTTTATTGTGTGACCAAACATGTAACTGGTTTGTGTGACTTCCTAGGAAAAGCTCCAGACTCTCCAGGTTCTGAACAAAGCAAAGGCCTTGGAGGCGAAGAAGGAGGAGATGAAAATGAGGGAAGCCATCCTAGCAGAGGGAGGCAATGTTGTCAAGGAAATGTTCCTCCATAAACGACAGCTAAAGCTCGACAAAGAGGAGCAGTAAGTGGTGTATCCATATCCAAGTGTCAGCTGCTCCCTGGGGCTCGGGCAGGAACGTGGTGGGGCTCAGGCAGGTCCTGGAAACAGCCCCTGTCTGAGTGCACTCCCTCTCAGCCTTTCCTGAACACTGTGAAAGTCTGTATTAGCCTTCTAAAACACTGCAGTTGAGTATCTTTAGTGTGCAAAAATGTGTAAATAACTTCTGAATGACCTGGTGTCGTGACACAAATCACCACTGCCCCCAGCTTGGCTGTGTAGCTCAAAGGCTCAGAAGTAACTGGGCTGTAGATAATATTATCAATAAACAACCACTGTTGGGTTAATGTTTCTTACAACGTTGGATTACAGAGCTTTCAGAGAACTGCAGAAATCAAGAAAAATGGAGATTGTGTCCCGAATTCTGAAAGAAAAGGCTTCTGTTGACAAGCAGAGGGAAGGTCAGTCCCATGTTAGGGCAAGGAAGGCTCGGGGTGAAGTTGAGGAGCCTTCAGTGCCCAGAAAGGAAGCCTGGCCAGGCAGTGAGGACACCTGCACACGTGCAGGGGGAGCCACAGCACAGGTAAGCACAGGGCCAAAATCACCTGCCTTCAGACTTTCAGATCTTTGGCCTCTGAGCTTTATAGAGCCCTCATTTTTGTGTTAGGTCTCCTCAGGAACTGGTAACTGTTGGAGTAACTCTTCTGAGTCATTTTTAACTGGATCCTCCAAACTTCTGCTCTTCCACAGAAGTCCTGGCTCTCTCCAGCACCTCCTTCCTTGGCTGCTGAGGGAACTGCTCCTGGGGCAGGGAGTCCTGAGGAAATACCCCAGGATGTGCTCTGGGAGAGTGGGGATGATGAGGAAGAGAAGGAAAAGACCCTCTTAGAACCAGAGTTCCCAGGACTCTGGGGCAAGGAATATGACTTGCACAAGGTAAATGTTGGGATATCTCTCGTTACAAATAGGAAAGAACCTTGTTTAAAGCCACTGATTATCTATTTTGCAGTTAAAGTGCAGCCTTTACATTATTACACAGATGCAGAGATGGAGGTGTGAGAATGTCAGCAGTCATTGCTGTTTGACAATATTCTGGAGGAGTTTGTTCTTTGAAAGAGAAAACAATACTTAGTTCAGAGATCTGTAAAGACACACATCACATGATGTTTAATTGTTTGAGTTTAAAACAACTCCAAAATCAGTCAGAAATATATCCTCAGTGTATATTCCTGTGCTTGCATGGAGAGGCACTGGATCAGAACTGAGACATCCCAGAGAAGTCAGCTGATTTTTTTTTCTGAGTGTTTGTTTAAGAAGTTCAGGGGAAAAAACTTCAAGGTGGAGAAAAGCTGATGCTGCCATGTCATGGTGTTGGGTGATGAGAAGCTCCAGCACAGAGTAGAGAAGAAACTCAGTTGTTCCTGGAGGAGTTGGGAGGCTGAGTTTGACCTGGAGAGAGCCTGGCAAAGGCTGGCTGGGTACTGAAAGCTTCCTTTTGCAGACTTTCCTGCTCTGAGCTGTGGGTTCTGTGAGCCCACACAGCCCTGGTGTTTTTCTGCTTGTTCCCTCTCAGACACCCAAAGAAGAGGTGGATCCAACACAGCTGGCTATCAGGGCACTGAAAAAAGAGATGGCTGAGAAAAAAATGCAGGAATTCCAACTGGGGAGTTTCACCAGGCAAATGGTGCCTGGTGGTGAACACAAGGGCTGTGCTTTCCACAGCAAGCCCAGCTGCATTCATTTCAAGGTCAGTGCCCATTCCCTGGGGATTATAAACATGGATCCACTGCAGGTATATCCCAGTGTCTTGATCAGAATTCTGCTGCAGCCTTTAATATGGCTTTATGTGAAATTTGGAACAGCCTCTTGCACTAACAATTAGTAGAAGAGTTCTATTCAGATTAAACAAACTACTTAGTTTTACTACTTGGGCCTAAACTATGTCCTCAGGGGGGTTTAAATCCTGTCAGAAAGGTGAGGAAATGATGAAACCCCCTGCTAGGCTGTGCTCTGTGTTTTTTACAGGGCAGCAGGACTGTTACTTGTGTATTGTTTGTAAATATGTTATTCCTGCAAAATAAAGTCCTTAAAGAAGTGATGGCTCCCATGCAGTGGAGATTTCAGTTAGTTAACAAAACTGTTAATGCCTCTGTTAGACCATGAGGTGATGTCTTTGACATTCACCTGCTGTGTTTTCATTCCAAGGATTTTGATGTTGGTCAAACCTACAAAAAGAAGATAATCTTGACCAATGCCTCCTACAGTGTTAATTACTGCAGGCTGGTGGGGATCAGTGAATGCCTCAAGGACTTCATCAGTGTTCAGTAAGTAAATTAACTGTAAACTCCTTGCTGGTTTTCCCTTTGTGCCCCAATTCTGCAGCAACTGAAACTCCTGCCTGTCAGGGGTGAGCTGATAAACTCCACCCAGCTCCTCACTCCCCTCTCCTTGGGATGGGGGAGAGAATTGGGGGGGAAAAAGTACAACTTTTGAGTTAAACACAGTTTAATTGGTCAGAAAAGGAAGGGGAAAAGCTGACAAAATCAAGGATATCAATCTGGGAGCACAGAGCACTGCAACTGCAATCTTGTGGTCTTTCCCATCAATCTATTCCTGTAATCCTGCTGACAGGTTATGTAATGAAGCACTGCCTCTACTTGGGAGATTGCAAATTAATCTCAGTTTAACTACATTGATAATTTTATCTCACTGTTTATAAATAAACAAAAGGAAGTCTCACAGGGTTCTGTAGCCCCTCGTTAACCTGTCACTCAGTCTGACTTTTGTGATAATCAGTCCAAGTGTGTGTGAAATAAAAAATACCTGCCATTGTTACCAGGGCAGGAGCTGGAGTTTGATGCACAGCTTTAATTTGGAGTTTTGTGTTCATGATCTCCATAGTTTTGACCCACCTGGCAAAATGTCTTCTGGAATGTCCTGTGAATTCGTGGTAACCTTTAAGCCAATGGTAAGTGCACAGTGAGGAGAATCCTGCTGTTATCCACTAGTCTGATTAAAAACATCATTAATTGGAGTTCCTAACTGTTAACAAGCAAAGAAGCTGCAGCCCAGAAAAGCTGCTGTTGTACATGGACAACTGTGTGCATTGAGAAATTGAAATATGGCCTATTCTAAGGGTAGACTTGGGGAAAATGCCTCCAAGAGAGAACAAGTTTCTAAATATTTATAATCAAGTTAGGCTGTTACCAAAGACTGTTTTACACTAGAAATGTGGAATCAGTACAAATGCCTTTTAATATGGTACTCAAAGCATGAATGAAAATACTTTTCATCCCACTACAGAGGCTAAACCTTTGGAAGTTACTTAGGGGTGGTTTTTTTGTTGTTTTCTAGATAAATGAAAGCCTGGAAGGAGAAGTCCTGTTTGTGGCACAGACAGGTTCTTTTTCTGTCCCACTGAAATGCACCGTCAAGAGCTGTGTTGTAAGTGCCTCTTGGAAGCATATGGATAATATAATTATTATCAGAAAAGGCGGATGCTCATTTAATTGACATTCCTGGCTATGTAGGACAGGAGTAATTAATGGTTTCTCTTCTCACAGCTGGCTCTGGATAAAGAGCTCATTGACTTCGGCAGCCACGTGGTGGGAGAGACAATTTCACGGACCATCAGCCTGACAAACAGCGGTGCTCTGGGAACCAGATTCAGGGTTCAGACGTTAGCAGGTGACAGGAGCACACCCAGAGCAGCAGTGAAACCTGCCCCTGGGAGGATGGTGGGTCCAAAGACATTTCCTGAGCAAGCAGAAACGGCTTTGTGGGGTGTGGTGGAGCTGAGCAGAGTCCCAGAGCAGCTCAGGTCGGAAGGGACTCTGAAAATCATCTGGCCCAACTTTAGTACGTTTGGCTTGGTACCAATATAATCTGTTGGACCCAAATAGCAGGAGATAAAATTAAAAACTATAATTTTGTGAGGAGAGGGGAAACCAACAGTGCTAATTTTTTTTAAGCATTTTCGTAATTTATGTCATGGGTTCCTATTTTCTCCGCATTCGTGGCAACTAGGAAAAAATATTTCGGTTAAAAGAGGAGGTTCTGACAGAGCCATTAAAAACCCCAATGAGAAAAAAGGAAAGGAACAAGCACAGGAGGAAATTGGTGTTTGCCAATAGGTGCCTGGCTGTGTCAGTGACCCCGGGCAGGATGGGAGCAGCAGTGCTGAGCACAGCGAGGAGGTGACCCCCAGTGCAGCCCAGGAGCCACAGGGACCCCGCAGCAGCAGTGCCACCACAGGTGAGTGACCGCTCTGGGACACCGGCCCTGCAGCTCCCCAGGCCAGGCATTGTCCCTCTGAGTCCCCTGTCATGAACTCTGTGATTCAGCTTGCAGAGTTCCTCAGTAAATAACTAGTTCATCGTTCTGGTAGTAATGTTATATTTCTTTGTGTGTTGCCTCGCAGAAAATGACTAAAAATACTGTCCTGACACCATTATATCAAAAGCAGCAGAGATCCTCATTTCTTATTAGTGATCAAGAATTCAGTCTCAGAACACAGAACCCAACCAGCCTCAGAAATTGCAAAATTGTTAACATCATCCTTGTCTCAGCAACTGAATCCCCACTTCTCAGAATAGCAATCCACATGACAGGTTTATTTTTACAGTCTGTAATTCTAGGAACAAGGAAGCAGAAAGATGAACCTCCTCAGACATTTTCCATCTCATTCCTAATGTTTACTATCTGCTTAATAAAATCCAATCTTGTAGAAGAAAGACTTTCTTAATTTCTTTATTATCTGTGTTCTTTAACATTTCTTCCCAATATTGATCATTCCAGTTTCAGGAAGCTGAAAGTTCCATGCAAAGGTTGTGGGTGGTTTTTCCAGGTCCTCCTGCCTGCATTGCTTTGTCCCACTAAAACTGCTCTCGAAGCCAATTCACACTTCCCTCTGAGTTTGCATTTCTGGATGTACCATCTCCATCTTTGTCTCACTGAAACATTAACAGTTGTTCTGTCATGAAGGGCCCAGGTGGCTCAGGTGGAGTTCCAGACTGGCCTGAGGCTGGATGGCCAAGCAGACATCTCCTTCCAGACATTCCTACTCCCCATCACTGCTGTACATTCCTGGGTTTGCAGCATTGACCCCAAGGAATGCACTTATGCTCTGTTGGGTTATAACTGTTTTTGTGAATTGATGCAAACAGCCAGCATTTTGTTGTGGTTTGTGTTTGGTGTTTTTTTTCCCCCCAGAACAACTTGATCAAGAAGTGTTGAGTATCAGATCAGATCTGGACCCAGACAATGCATGTGATTCAGTGGAACCTTCTCCTGAAGAAACACCAGCTGAAATAATGCTTGGAAAGGTAATGAGTGTCCTAAGATGCAGACAAGGTTTCACTGGTCTGAGCCTGCATCAGATAAATAACTCTGGAGAGAAATGCTGAAGGTCATGATCATTTCAAGCCCACTGGCCCTCACTCTGTCACAGCTGATTTTTACAGTGAAATCACAGGACCCATTTGCCCTTGCTTTGGATCTATAAAGGCTTCTTTGAGCTGAAAGATCCTGTGTTCTTCTACATTTCCCACAGTTCCACCCTGGTTCTCTGCTGTGTGGTTCTGTGGTTAAACCAAGTGTGGTGACATCACACCAGGCAGGGCAGGAAGAACATCTGGGGAGGTCAGACCTGGCCATATTCCAGAGTGTTCTGATGTTCCCTGTGCTCAGTGTGTCCAGTTCAGTTGCAGATGGGGGTAGGGCAGTGTGTGTGCAGTGTGAGTTTCTCCATTTCCATCAAAGCCATGTCCTTGTTGCTCAGGTCACGGAGGGGGAGGTCGGACCCTTCAGCTCGGTGAAAGTCCCGGTGCTGTTTGTCCCAGCTGTCCCTGGGGATGTGAGGGCAGACTTTGTGATCGTGTTTGACAACCCAGACTGCAAACCAGTGAGTGATTTGGGAAAGACTTGCTTCAAAACACTGTGTGGAAAGAGTTTGAAATCTTCTGGTCTGTGCTTTTCCCAAGAGTTATGCATTTTGTGGTTTGGTGGGAGGTAACTTTGTAAGTCCTGCCCTTCCTTCTGATGCAGGATGCTCGTGACACCTCCCCATTTCTTAAATTTCTCTGCAAATAATCCTGATATTCCCATTTTATCAGACATCATGTTGGAAAACACCTCATGTCCTGGAAAATGTGGAAGTGTTCTCCCCTATTCCCAATACGTGTAGTTTATTCTCTTTCTGATATATCAGAATTGGAATTATTTAGCAGGCAGTAGTGAAGCTGATGTGTGAAAGCTGGAAGAGATGACAACTTCAGTTACCACTTCAGCATATTTTGATTCTGATTTCATTGGAAGCCAAATTCTGCTTGGAACAGTTCACAGAAGCTTGCCAAAAAATAAAAGACAAGCTCAGTAGCCAGTCTTGGCTCTCCCTCCAGTCTGCAGAAGGAGCTGCAGGTTCCTGCTGAGGTTCTGTGGGCACCTTCTCCTGCAGGATCCTGCTGTGCAGGGCTGGCTGGGTGGGCACCTTCTCCTGCAGGATCCTGCTGTGCAGGGCTGGCTGTGTGGGCACTCAGGGGGCACAGCCCTGTGCTGCCCTCCCTGCCTGTCTCTGCTGGCTGATCGAGCTGCAGTCCCAGGGGTTCTGCATCCCCTTCACTCCAGCTAAATGCACTTCAAACATTTCAGTGTCAGGGGCAGATGCTTTCCCTTCATGTTCTTTGTCACAGAATCCAAACCAAAGTACAGTTCCTCTTTTCTGCTGGACACCCTCACATCTCAGGTCTCCTCTACAGATGATTTCTCTGGCTGTGCCCCCCTGAAGAACCCGTTGCAATATGAACAACAGCGTGTTCTGCTGGGCTGTAGCTGTAGCTCTGTGAAGGTCAGTGAGGAGCTGGGACTCCCAGAACTCACCCCCCTGTGCTTTGTGCCCCTCCAGCTGTGCTTCAGCGCCGTGGGGGTGTCTGTGGACGTGCCCATCTGGGTGCCCACCCCCAGCGTGGATCTGAGGATCTGCCTGTACGAGCGGCTGTACCAGGACTGCGTGACCCTGCGGAGCAGGTGAGCTGCCCGGGCTGCTCTGGCACTCCAGGGGCACAGCTGGGCCAGAGCCCCGAGTTCTACACTGCTGGACACTGCACTGGGCTGTGCTGCTGGCCCAGATCCCCGGAGCAGCTGTAGGTGTGGGGTCAATACACACCTTCCCACCCCTGTGAAGGTCCCTGTTGGGTGGTGTGGCTGTGACATCCCCAGGGAGCAGCAGCCCCACAGTCCCATCACGTGGAATTTGCTCCCTAAACAATAAGGAGATCAACGTGTCTAAAACTAAAGTGCACTTTGGGTATGATTGAGTCAGTCAGGAAATTTTATAGAATACTATTTGTTGTTGTTTCTCAGCTATTTTACCTTTCATTAAAGTCCCCGAGAGACTTGGGAGACTGAGAATCTTTCCAGACTTGGGATAGGATGCTGGATAACTCGTGTCACTGTAAAATGGGAAGGATTCAGCTTTTCCTGACCCCCACAGGCCTTCAGCAGAGCACTGGAGAGAGTGACCAAACACTGACTTACAGGGGGAGAATATCTGGGTGTTTCTGAGCCCAGTGTGTCTGAGGACTGGTTCAGTTTGCACTGTGACACAAAGAGAATGTTCCAGCTCCTTGGCTTCCAGAGATTTCCTGCTATTAGAGTGGTTACATGAACATTTAATTGTCTCCAGGTGCTGGGTGTCTTCCCCCAGCCCAGCATAGTCACTGTGGGCTTCTTATTTTAACAATTTGCATTTCTTAGAGTCTATTTCAATAGGATTGGGGTGGGCCTGTGGGAGGGTGGGGGAGAGATTGGTTCTGTGGAAGGCATCCATGCTAAACCTCTTACCAGAATTACAGACTGCAGAGATTCTTCACAGTTGGAAAGAAATGAGTAAAGCTGTTATCTCAGAAATTCAGCTTACAGATATGACAAGCACAAGTTGTTATGTAAGTGATTTTACTTGGTCTAGATAACCCAGGGATAAAACTTAGAAGTGTAGAAGCAGAATAACTCCCCTAATAAAACTGAAGAGTTCAAGGGGATCCCAAAGATAGAAGCTGTCAAATTTGCTTAGGGCAAAACTTCTTAACTGAGGGAAAAATCCTGCTGATCTTTTGCCAAGTTTCACTAAATGAAGAGCATTTAATGTGTAGTATCCTGTCCTGGGCACCTGGGCAAGTCCAGGCTTTGATTTATCACCCAGTTCTCCATTATTAGGAAAGAGTGTCTGTTATACAGTCATACAGTTCATGTGTAACACTGTCTGTTATACAGTCAGCTGGGATCAAAGTCCATGCACTTCATGTGCAGGAATGTCACACACCAACTTTTTATCCTGCAAAAGTGGGCAGATTTCAGCATTCTGTTTTGGCCTGAGGAGTTCCTCCCTCTGGTGGCTGTTGATACTTTGCTGTGGCACCAGGAGAAGATTCCTCCTGGAGCCTGCCTGGATCTCCCTGTCTGGGACGTTGTCATCTGTGGCAGAAGTGGAAGATGAAGTTTTCAAGTGACTCAGATACCTCTGGCACTGGAGTGCCCCAGCAAGCTCTGGTGGATTGCAGATTATTTGTTAATACTGGTTTTGTTCTGGGGTTTTGGGGCTTTTTCCTCTGGTCATACAGACCCCAGTAATCAAGCAGCACAGAGGGTGAAAGTGTCTTATCAGAGTCCTGTTCAATACAAATCACTTTGAAAAGTAATTTCTTTGGCAGGTTATAATCTGCACTGATTTAATGAAGTAGTATATAATTCTCTTAGATTGTCAACAGTCAGAAATCATTGCAGTCTCCCAGTCCCACATGCTGGAACTGTTGATTTGGAGGAGACCATCTGGCCTGACAGCTTGGAAAGCAGTCCAGGCAAGGAGAATGACAGGCTGGAATATTTGTAAATTGCTCGGCAATTTTGCACTTAGGCATCAAATTCCAAACAGGGGCTGTGCTGGGATAGGGCCACCACTCAGGAAACAGGGAGAGGTTTCCTGCTTCCAGTGTGCCATTGCTGGGGCAAACTGATCCCCAGGTTTAGCAGAGGAGCTGGCAGGGCCAGCTCAGCCATGCTGGGACTTCCAGCCCTGCGGGATCTCTGCTGTTAAAGGAGAGGTCACAAGAGATCTGTGAATTCCCATCTGTTTAAAGAAGTCCCCAGGGTTCCAGTCACCCTATTGATCCAGAGACAGCCAGAATGTGCTAGGAGCAAATAATCAGCTGATATTTCACAGTAACTTGGCTTTGCCTCCCCCCTGACCTGAGTCCCCCCTGTGCTGAGCTCTGGAGGCTCAGTTTGGATCAGCTGTGTGTGCTGTTTGCTGTACAGCTGGGTTTGTTTCAGTACTTCCCCAATCTTGTTTGCTGCACTCAGAAGAGAAACACGACTGTGTGAACTTGCTGTAGCAGTTTTCCATGCCCTTCATTTCCAGAGGCAGCTTGGGATTGTTCTAACCACAGTGTGGAAGTGCAGGGGGTGCTGCTGAGGTGGCCCCAGAGCCACCCAGGCAGGTCTGATGTGTTTGCAGAGCGACCACCACGCTGCGGTTCAAGTTTGAGGTGTGCAAAGAGGTGAGCAAGCACCTGGAGCTGCTGCCCAAGACAGGCTACATCCAACCCCAGTCAGCCTTCAGTGCTCAGCTCAAGTTCCTGCCCAGGTAACCATCACCACCCCAAACGGGAACCCTCCGGCTTTCGGGTGGTGCCAGTGGAAGAGCGGAGTGGAGTTGCTGTCCCTTCCCCCTGAGCAGGCTGGGCTGGCCCTGCTGGTCACTGCAGGCTGTGCTGGCCTTGCTGGTCACTGCAGGCTGGCCTTGCTGGTCACTGCAGGCTGGCCTTGCTGGTCACTGCAGGCTGGCCTTGCTGGTCACTGCAGGCTGGGCTGGCCCTGCTGGTCACTGCAGGCTGGGCTGGCCCTGCTGGTCACTGCAGGCTGGGCTGGCCCTGCTGGTCACTGCAGGCTGTGCTGGCCCTGCTGGTCACTGCAGGCTGGGCTGGCCCTGCTGGTCACTGCAGGCTGGGCTGTCACTGCAGGCTGTCCCTGCTGGTCACTGCAGGCTGTGCTGGCCCTGCTGGTCACTGCAGGCTGTGCTGTCCCTGCTGGTCACTGCAGGCTGGGCTGTCACTGCAGGCTGTCCCTGCTGGTCACTGCAGGCTGTGCTGTCCCTGCTGGTCACTGCAGGCTGGGCTGGCCCTGCTGGTCACTGCAGGCTGGGCTGTCCCTGCTGGTCACTGCAGGCTGGGCTGCCCCTGCTGGTCACTGCAGGCTGGGCTGCCCCTGCTGCCCCCAGAGCTGCTCAGGGGGAAATGATCTTGGCTCCCTTCCCCTGAGGCAGTGCCTCCCTGGGTTGGCAGCAGTGGGAGAAGCAGAACAGTTGCATTCCTGGTGGGCTGCTCCCCTGTCTGTGGCAAGTTATTCTCAGCCAGGAGAGAGCTTATTTGGGCAGGTGGCTGCTTCATGGATCACTGAGTAAATAATTTCTGGATGACAACTCCTGTGCTTGCTAATTAAGGTAAGAATGGTTGGGCTTCCTGTCCATCTCTCTCCTCCCCATGCACATTGCACTCCAAAAGATGAAGGTATTGATCTGGAATTTCACGTGACGTTTTATGTAACATCATCCCAGCAAGTTTCTCTTCTCCATTTCGTGGTACATCTACATACACAGACATAACTCAGTGGTAGGAAACAAGGAATTCCAGTTTTAAAAAATTTAAAGACAAGAGCTTCTGTTAACCACTGTTAATTTTATTTACCTCATCATTGCCATCCTAAAGAATTTAGTGGGACATTTCACATAGAAATTTAAATGAAAAATGGAATTAATTCTGGTGCACAGCCAAATACTTCAGCAGCTTTGGCAGTGATTGCTGCTGCAAACCTGCTGCTGCTTTGATGTAGGTTTTGCAGTCCCATTGATGTATTTTGGATTCTCACTGATGTGCTCAGCATTTCTGGGCTCTGCACTGAGAGTCTAATCACTGATTTCAAAATTTTCACCAGGTTAGTATTCAAAGAACTAAAAGTATTTACAGTTCTTCCAACATCTCAAATCCCATCAGATTACAACAACTGTAACATGATGACATATTTGAGTTCCCCAACTTCATCTGCTCTAAGCACTGTTCCCCTCCCAGAGTGGATGGAACCAGAGCTTGGATTTAGAGCCTTAATCTTCCTTTAAAAAACAGCGAGGCTTCAGAAAGGAGATTTGATGAGATTAAGGCATTTCTGACACACAAAATAAGTATCTGGCTGTCTGAGGGGACAGATCAGTTAAAGACCTCGTGCAGGGGGAGGTGAGGGTGTGAGGAGCACGCTGAGTGGGGAAGGACTGAGCTGGTGACACATTTCTGTGAGGCCTCCTCAGTGACTGGGCATTATGAGCTCCATTAACAGAGCACAGCAGCTAATTTAGAGTCCACCCCACTGTCCTTACAGTCACAATTATTTCCCCCCCTCTGGGTTATTTTGGAATAGAATAATTTCTCCTGCTCTTCCAAAGTCCTGTGGCAAAGTGGAAGCTGGTGCTGCTTTCCTCCCTTGTGTTTAAGCCCAGTTCCCATCTGTAAAGAAGCTGCCAATACCTTTGAACATCAGCCCTCTTGCAGAACACCAGCAGTGAGATTTTGGATCACCATGGTGATGAGTGGGTGTTATTTTATTCATTACCTGTTCTTTAACAATACAGTAAAGGATTGCATGTAATTCCATGAGTAGTACTAGAACATGAGCACTGTGGGGACCCAAGAACAGGAAACAACTCACTCTGGTGCTGGGAGTCACTAAAAATAGAGCAGCAGGGCTAAAAATGCTCCAGGTTTGTTTTGGCTTGGCTTGGAGCTCTGCAGTGGAGCTTGGGAGAGCAGGATGCTTCACCTGCAGAAAACCTGCATGGTCCTCAGGAATTGCTGCTCTGCTCTGCTCTGTCACCAGGCCCTGCTGGGCTCCAGAAGAGCTCCCTTGGTTTCTCTGGGCCTCAGACAGGCTGGTCAGGGACAGCAGTGCCCACAGCAAACCCTGCCTGCTGGGGCTGCACAGGGTTTATGTGCTGATTAGAGAGTAAGCTCGTGATTTTTCAGAATTTTAAATGACTGGATGGCTTTTTAAAATAGGATAAATGGATGCTGACCTCAGTGACCTCCTCTAAAATCCTGCATGTCCAAAATCCTGTCGTTAAAATCAAAAAAACCCCAATGTTGCTGTGCAAGGTCAGTCCATCTGGTGTCCCTGGCAGCCACCTTTCAGCCCCTGCACTCCTGCTCAGAGGGTACTGGTCTGGAGGAAAGCTGGGACAAGCCCAGAACATTCCTGGCCTGACTGCACCCTCATTGTCTTGGTCAGGAGGTGGGAGGGACTTCAGAGGTCACTCATTTTTGACTGGAATTTCCTTCTACCATTCTTCTTCCATTTTCCATAATACTTGCACATGTAAGATTTTAATTAGACTTCCCTACACAGCAGGATTTGAGGAGGATTAAATTAAGATTAAGCTAAGATTAAAAATTGTGAATAATAAAACTTTTAGGCCTTAAGTGACAGGTTTGGGTTTGTTTTTCTTTCTATTCAGAAGTAATCCATCAGAAGTTTCTTATTCCCCTTAGTGAGAAAACAGCCACAATATTTTAATAACACTGACTGTACTTTTGGGTTTTCAGGCAGTCTCTTCCTGAAGATGCAGGGAAATATTTCAATGCAGAGACAAGAATCCTGGAGGTGCCAGTGACAGTGGTGATCGTGGACAAGGTGCTGTTTGTGGTGCTGCTTATCAGACTGACAGTGCATGTAAATCATTCTAGACAAGGTTCACTGAACCTTGCCTAATCTTATACTGGCTCTTTACTGCTTGAAGTTTGCTGACAGGAAAAGATGCTCTAAGTGCTTGTAGAGATTTGGTGGTTGCAACACAGAGAGTCAAATCCTCCCTGGTCAGTGCTCGCCTCACACGTCACTGGCAAGGACTGAGGAGAAAACTGTTTGCAGTTATCCTTTTGGGTGCCACCTCACTGAAATCCTGCAGGTGGAGAGTCTCATCCTGTGCTCTTGCATTTGTTTCAGGCTAGAACAGCCAGTTTTACCGTCCATGCCATCGTCTCTACGTCAGATCTGGAGCTCAGTCCCTCAGCAATCGACTTCGGGCACTGCACCATCTACGGAGCCGTGCAGGCAAACGTCACGGTCACCAACAAATGCCTCCTGCCCCAGGAGTTTGGATTTGTGGGGCTGCCAGAGGTACGTGGTCATCCCAGCACTCCTCCTCTGCTGTCAGAAGAGATGTCAGGGTCGTGGCAGTGTAAATAAATCACGGCTGGTTGGTGCAAACCCTGTGCAGGCAGCTGGGCTGGTTCCGTGCTGCTTTGGGTGAACCCCACTGTGCTGCACCCCCTGCCTTTTCCAGGCAGTGTCAACACCTGGGAGGAGGTTCTGCTGTTCCTTTATCAGAACACCTGGGTTTCCACACCAGCAATGTCCTCACAGAGCTCCTGGGGCACGTGTGAAACAGGCTGGGGGTGTGGCTGTGCCCTCGAGGCTCAGATTGTGCCCACTGGCACCCATGTGCCCAAAGGCTTTGTCTGTAACCAGGATGGCTTGTAAGGCATGCCCAGACTGCCCCCTGGGAATCATCCTGAGCCACTCCTGGGCACTTTCTGACTGACTGTAAGTTGGTGTGGAAGCCAAATTTATCACAGGAGCTGCTGGTTTCGTGTGGGCTGGGTCTGCTGAAGTATTTTTTGCCCAAAGTTGGCTGTTCAAGCTCCATAATAGCAGGATGATCACAGTGTGAAATGGTTTGGCACATTGGCATCAGAGTTAGAGGAACCTGACATTTAATTAGGCATTCTCCTGTTCTCTGCTGGTTTAGGGATTAAAATCAAGGAGGGAGCTGAAAGAAATTGTTAACTTCAGCTCTGTGAAGGCTTCACTTCCCAGTGTGTGTTTCCTGATGAGCTGGAAGTGTGATGGGGAGACGTTCTTGAGTCATCATCAGCTCAGGCACAAACCACTGTGCAAGTGTGGGGATTAAACTGGCCCTGTCACTGGGCAATCTGCTGCTCAAAGACACGGGAACTGCTGGGATTTTTATCAGATTTCGTTCAGTTGTCTAAGAAGAGTAAATAAACATTAGAGAAGGGTGATTACCATAGATGGGAAGAAGCTGGGGAAGGGATTCTCCTAAATCTGAGTCAATGGATTTAATCCCTTTTGAGTTACTGAGATGAGAAACCTGCAGTTCAGTCAGACTCATCACAAACTCAGACCAAAACTTCTCTCTAGAAGGTTTCTCTTTCCTAGACACTCCCACATTTAATAACAAAATTTGCTTATCTTACCAGTAATATCTTAATTTATTAATAAATTGATAATGTAACTAATAACTTCTTATCCTGCCATTTTGAAGTTTGTTGAAGTTCAACCCAACGATGGATTTGGAATTATTCTTCCCCTGGAAAGCCTGACATTGGATGTAATCTTTAAAGCTACCAAGGCCAAAGAGTACAGCTTTGAGCTCACCTGCACCACAGAGATTAACAGGTGTGGTAAGAGACTGGATATAGGTGATGTGGAAATCGAAATGCCAAGGGACTTCCACTGCTCAGCTGCTCCAGAAATCAGAGCCCTTGCCGCTCTGATTAGGGAATTCTGGGATAGACACGTGAGGCTGGTGGGAATTCTCCAGCTGAGAGGAATTGCTTGGTGCCTCTTGGTTTCAGCCTTGCCTGACACTTTTGTCTTTACTGAGGTGACTTTTCCTCCCCCTCCTCAAGTTTATCCTTGTCCAGGTTCCAAGCTCCCAGGTCACCCCAACCTGCAGAATTCTCTGAAGGGATTCTCTCCTGTACAGATGCTTCACGCATTAGGCTAATGCTGCTGCAGTAACCATGGCATAAACTTGGATTTGACTGGATGTGTTTCCAGAAGTTCACAGAGGAAGAATTCAAGCAGGGACTCTGGCCAATTGTGCATTAAAAATAGATAGTATTATTGTTCATCTTTAGGCAAAATTCCCATTGCAAGCTTGAAATTCTGCTTAAATAGGGACTACAGGATTAGCTCCCTATTTTCCGGGCTGATTAAGACACTATTTTATGCTGAGACAATTTATCATGTGTTTATTTTTAGACAATTCAAGCTGTCATGCAAAGCAGTTGGAGTCCACCCACCTCTTGAATTGTCTCATTCCTTGGTTCAGTTTGCTGCAACAGCTCTGAACTCTGTGTCTGAAGCCACTCTGGACGTGCTCAACCCCCACGTGAGTGGGAACAGCCTCATCCACGCTGTCCCTCGCATCGGCTCCGGGGAACCTGCCCCAGTGGGACCCACTTCCTTTGAATTCCACGTGCCAGAGGATTGTCCCGTGACAATTACACCTTCTGTGGGAACTGTGCTGCCTGGCCAGGTAAATTCACTTCAGATGTCCGGTGTTCTGCCAAATCTTGGATCGTCACATCTCCACAAAGGCTGTCGTTTGGGAATGAAGCTCAAAACACCAATTATTATTAGAATAGCTGGAATATTTTGCATTGTTTGAAATAATGGTTTAAATCAGACCTGAGGGTGATCCACCAAATCTGGCTAATGCCTTCTGGGAGCGTTCACATTTCCCCAGTGTTGTCACTGGGACCTATTTGAAGGATGTTTAAATATCAAAAGTGCTGGTGGTGCAAACCCAGCCCGCTGTGACATCCTGGATTCCAGGAAGGCTGTGAGTGCCCTGATCCTGAGGATCCTCCCACTCCCTCTGAGTGTGAATGCTGAGCTGTGGGGTGTGTGCTCTGGGCCGTGCCCCCCATCCCTGCTGTGCTCTCCCCTCCCCAGAGAAGCTCCATCCGCGTGTCCTTCAGCCCCGCGCTGCCGGCTCGGCTCGTCAGGGAGGAGGCAGCTCGAGCAGCTGTGCCAGAGGCAGGAATTCAAGTAAGGAGTGCTAAGAACAGCACATGCTGCTGGTCTGGCACTTCCAGAGATTTGTTTCTCTGGGTGGTATTTTTATCATAAAATTATCTGCATATTAATGAAGCCCCAGCTCGTGGTCCGTGCAGGACCTGCCTGCAGAGGACGAGGGTGGGACTGTGCTGTGGCAATAATTTAATGTCCTAACCATTTCCAAAGCTTGCCTAGGGGCTTTTATGGCAAATGCCAACTGCAATACTCTTAAACAAACAAAAAGCTTCTACCCTTCTTGCAGATTTACAGCATCCTTGGACTTTATGTGCAACCCTTGGGTCAGGTCATTTGTGACCCCCTGTGGTTGTCCTTAATTATGAGATAACAGGTAAAATTCCCATAAGATACAGAACTCCTCTCTTAAGAGGGGGTAAAATATGTCCATTTTAACTTAATTTTACATTATTGGAAATGTCTGTAAATCTGCTGTGTCTGTGGGCTGTCACCGTAGTCCTGCTGTCCCTCGTTCTGTGCCCTCTGTCACCTCCTTGGCTCTGTGTCCTTGGGCTGTGTGTTTGTCAGCTCGTGTCTTGGGCAGATTCCCAGTGGTGACCCTGAGTGTCTGGTGGACAAAGGGAAGAAAAATGACAAGAGAGAGGGAAAGAAACTGAGCATTTCCATTCCCAAAGAGCCTGAGAAGAATGGAGGCAGGGAAAACCTGACTGCTGTAAGGAGCTCTGGAGAGCCAAAACCTGAAGAGTTAAAGCCTGAGTAAGTCAGCAAAAGCATCTTGTACTACACAGACAACATTCTCTTCATAAGTAGTTTAATAAATCTACTAAAGCTGTAGGTAGACAAGAAAGCAAACTGGAGAGGGAGCAGCTTGAGCTGTGTTGCAGAGGCTGTTTCCAAAATTAGTGCTGCTTGAGAGCCACACAGCTGTACCCTCTCATGTGAGCAAAGAATCCCTTTATGCATCAGAAGGGTTGAAGACTTCAAAGAATCCGTCAGGGAGCAGGAGCTGGGGCTGAGCGTGGCTCGGGCTGAGCCTGCCTGGGCATTTGTCAGGGTCACCTGCAGTGCTGGCAGTGAAATCCTGCTGGGAAATGTCACTGGAACAGTCACTGGCCAGGGTGTGCCCCTCAGTGAGCACTGGCACCACGTGCTGCCTGCAGATTTGGGTTCCTGGATGCAAAGTCTGATACTTGAGGTCCCTGGTTTAGCAGATAATTCAAACTCTCAGAGCCACATTTCTGCCCAATCTGAGGAATTTGGAAGTAAATACATACTGAAGCACCAGGGGTTTGGCTGTACTGGATGTGTTGATGTTTTTGACTAAAATCCCATGTTCATTGCAATCCAACAATTACAGTTTTTAAATACTTTCAGTAGAGGTCATAAAACAAAAATCATTTTTTAAGTATTGCTCACATATTGGACTCGAGGGATGTGATCCCCTGTGTTCCCATGTCATTGGTGCAGAAGGACTGGAGGACACTGGAACACTTGCTGTGTTCAAGCACGGGAAATTGTCTTGAGGATTTTGCAATGTTTAGGATAACATCTGCTCTCTGGGTTTATAGTTTTTGTTCTCTTTTGGCAACAAAAGCCAACCACTTTGTGGGGTGGGTCCATTACTGACAGTCGTTTGGTGTCACTGTTACATCCAATTTTCAACGTGTGACTAAGAAGCAATAATCACAGATAGCTCAGTAGATATTTATTTGGTGGGTTTTTTTCTCTCTCACTCACTGAGATGATTCTTCTTCCTGGTTTCTCTAGTTCTGATGCTTACAGGGCAGCCCAGGCCTCCCTGATGAGGAGTTTCCCTGGGAGTTTTAAGAAATACATCATTCCCTGCTTTGTTGCAAGTGGACAGGCTGCTGGAGAGAAGGGCTCTGGACACCTGAGCTGCAGGTATTGCCTCTGATAGTCCAGAAATGCTGGGGGAAAATGGTGGCAATTTATTCCCCTGGGGGAGAAATTTGTTTTCTGCTCTGGATTACTTCATGGCTCAGCAGCACAAGCTCGTGCTCACAGCCCACCAGTTGGATAAGAATCAAAGACACGAATATCAAAGCAGCTCAAAGAATAATTGTGTGAAAACTCTGAAGCCAGGGAGTTCATGGCTCTGCCTGGGCCCAGAGTGAGCACCAGGAGTCACGGGTGGGGCTGTCATTGCCTGCAGTCACACCCTGCCAGAGGAGCTGCTTTCTGTCCATAGTTCTAATTGCTGAGTGCTCCCAGAGCTGTGTCCTTTTGCTCCCTGGCTGCCTCTGCTGTCCCTGCAGCCCTTACAACACCCTGTACCTGGAGCTGCACTGCCCAGCCGTGGCCCCTCCTGTCGTGGTCACTGGTGACAGCGGGGACAACGCCGTGGCCTTTGGGGACGTGGCCGTAGGTACGGGGCCTGAACTCAGGTGCTGGGTGCTCTCTGGCTGACAGGAGGGTCCTCTCAGCACAGTTTTGTGTTTTCAAAAGCCAGGAGGGAAATTAGCCCTTAGCAGGTATTTGGGTGGGAAATGAGGGGCCTGTCTGGCCCAGCAAACAGCAGCCTGGGTCCCAGACGTGGAGCTGGAACCTCGACAGCTTTGAAAGCATCTCAGGGAGCTTGGCCTGGTGCCTTGGCCAAGGACAGGGAATGAGTGTCTGGCCCAGGGAGGAGCAGGAGTGAGGAGGAGAATGGGAGGGCAGGGCTGAGCAGCATCACTTCTGCAGCTGTTTCCATTCCTGGCAGGCCACAGGACGATGAAGCGAATTCCACTGCAGAACATCTCCCCAGGGAAGGTGGGGGTATCCTTGAGTGGGACACACCTGCCACTGCCTCTGCCTGATCCTCTGCCTCTGCAGGGGTTCTCTGAGTTGCTGATGGTTAGTTCAGACTGAAGACACATAAACAATGTGTAGAGTCTGTTCTTACATATCTTTGCTCAACCTTTGTGAACATTTTTCCTTGAGTTGCACCCTTCCAGCTGGGATTCTCAGCTCTGAACCCCAATGGCCCCTTCCTGTTGGTGAGGGCAGTTGGGATGCTTGAGCCAGGTGAAAGTAAAGCCCTGTTCATCTCTTTTTGTCCAGATGAGGATAAATGGGTGAGTGGGAGATACAACAGCAGTGGGGGGGAAGAGGAGAGGGATATGAGGGGTGTGTAACTCACGAGTTACCAACAGGGATGAGACTCCCCCATTTGTGGGAGGGGGTCTGTTGGATGGGTGGGGGGGTTTCCTTCAGCAGATGGAATAACCCAGACGTTCCTCCTGGCAGTTCTTTGAGACCCTGGACATCAGGATGGCCAGTTCCACCCTCAGCCTGCACCTGTCTGGGCACGGGGAGGTGCCAGGCACTGTGTGCTCCGTGGCAGGAGTGCTGGACATGGGGTATGTCATGGCCAGGGAGCAGGTGACCTCCACAGTCCAGGTGAGTCCCTCTGCAACCCGGGAAGCACCTCGGGGATCCAGCTCTGGACCCTCCAGGCCTGGGAATCAACCCCTCAGTGTAAATGCTGCTGTGTGAATGAATGTCCCCAGGTACAGAACACTTCCAGCCTGACCCTGCCCTTCTCCACACAACTGGAGTCGCTGTCACCCACCCGGGACAGAGACCGGCAGAGCATCCCAGCCTTTCTCAGCCCCTCTGTGCAGAGAGCAGAGGCTGTTGGTAAACCTGGTTCTTCCTTTCCCCTTTTCCCTCTGCTGAGGACTCAGGCAGTGGAGAGCAGCACTGCTCTGTCCTGGTGGATCTGCACAACTGTCAGATCTGACACAGCATTGAAATTAAAGCCCTCCTTTTGCTCCCCAGTAGGAACTGTGCTGATTCCTTCAGTATGGGCAGCTGTAAATTTATGCAGCCTCAGCAAATACCCACAAGGAAGGAGATATTAGTGTTTAAATAAACCCACACAGTAATTGCCTGTCACAGAGTATATTTAGGGATGTCCATCTCTGTGAAAACATGTCAGAATACAGGAAGGGTTTGGTGATGCTACCTCAGCTCCTCTGGAGGTGAATTTATTAAACTGATGGATGGAGTTATCTGGTGTTTATAACAGTCTGTTTTGCTGCAAAGCCACGTGTCAGCTCTTATTTATCCGCTGTTCCAACAAAAATTAGATGGGTTTATAATTTATGGAGAAGTAAGATGGACTGTCCTCCTTCCTTACCTGCACCCTCATTTTTGTTTGCCAGGAACACAGAACTACAGTGGTTTAAGCGTGTTCAGCGTCTCTCCAACAGAGGGGGAGATTGAGGCCGGGAAGAGCCAGGAGTTCATCATCACCTTCAGCCCTGACCACGAGAGTCTCTACTACTCTGACCGCCTCAGGGTCCTGCTCTTCGGCAAGGTGAGCCCTGCTGGGTCCTGGGAACAAAGTCTGAGTGTTCCTGCCCTGGTGCAGGGAGGGGAGGGCAGGTCTGGGGCCTGCTGACCCTTTGGGGTTTGGATATTCAGTCACTGATTGACAACAACGGTGACTCGGGCAGGAGCAGGCAGGGGACAGGGGGAGCAGGCAGGGGACAGGGGGAGCAGGCAGGGGCTGGCAGGGGCAGGCAGGGGACAGGGGGAGCAGGCAGGGGACAGGGGGAGCAGGCAGGGGACAGGGGGAGCAGGCAGGGGACAGGGGGAGCAGGCAGGGGACAGGGGGAGCAGGCAGGGGACAGGGGGAGCAGGCAGGGGACAGGGGGAGCAGGCAGGGGACAGGGGGAGCAGGCAGGGGACAGGGGGAGCAGGCAGGGGACAGGGGGAGCAGGCAGGGGCTGGCAGGGGCAGGCAGGGGACAGGGGGAGCAGGCAGGGGCTGGCAGGTGCAGGCAGCACCAGGAGAGGGGGCTCGGCCGAGGTTCCATGTGGGAGCAGCCCGGGATGCACCTCCGGATGGGCAGGTGGTGGCACTGCAGGTGCCTCAGGCCCTGCCAGGACACGGGGCCAACAGTGAGGGCAGAGTGAGCACTGAGGCCCGGCAGCAGCACCACACACAGGGCAGGGACTGCTCCTCCCTGCGGGCTCTGTGTCTGCAGAGACCTCTGGCACTGGCACCAGGAATGCAAACCCCGGTCAGACAGGGCTGGACACTCGTCCTGCTTCACGAAATCAGCCCAGTTTGCAACAGAGAAGTTTGGCCTCCTTTGGTGATGTTTGTGTAAACAGTTTGTGCAGCCCCTGCTGGGAAACGGTGCCCAGGAGTGCAGGGTAGGGGTGGGCAGGGACA
Organism: Pyrocephalus nanus; assembly: GCA_038380795.1. NCBI lineage: Eukaryota > Metazoa > Chordata > Aves > Passeriformes > Tyrannidae > Pyrocephalus > Pyrocephalus nanus. Next base: position 6,257,249 of record CM076282.1, on the reverse strand, counting down.
GAGACAGGGACAGGGCTCCTGCATTAGGGAGGGATCCTCTCAGCCTGGATCATTCCATGATTCCCGTGCCCCTGGTGCTGCTGTGGCACTGAGCTTTCACTGCTCACCCCAAGCTCTGTTTCCCTCCCAGCAAACAGCCCACGAGATCCCCCTGAGGGGGGCGGCGCGGGAACACCCCATGTTTGTGGAGGGGGGGGTTCCCCTGGACGTGCCCGTGGAGTCCTTGGCTGTAACATCATCTGTGGCATCCCAGGAAGCGCTGAGAGCAGGTAAAGTGCCACCACTGACACCTTGTCACAGTTGTGTAAGAAGGATCTCCCTGTCTGTGCCAGCTCAGGAGTTTGTGCCACAACACCACTGGTTTTAACCCCTCCTGGTGCGATTTCTGTTCGTCATGAGCTGAAATGGCTCAGGCTGGACTGTGTCCCTCTGTTCAGAGCCACAGGAGCCGGTGAGGTCCCTCCTGCTGCTGCTGGAATACGTGGATGGAGGGGGCCCTGCAGAGCCAGCCCGGGCAGAGCTGAGGGTGGGGGCTGTGGACACCCCCCTGCTGCCAGCCAAGAAGGTGAGGGACAGGAACCTGCAGGTTTGTGTCAGGAGCTGTGGGCAGTGCTGGCAGAGTGCAGGTGGCTGCTGCTGCTGCCCTCTGTCCAAAACTCACTCTGTAAATGACAGAACAGCTTTCGGGGTTTCTGGTAAACTTTACATCGTAAGAGCAGCCGTGTTTGAAAAGGTTCTTTGTGGGGGGCTAATACAGGAGGAATAAGTCAGCAACATCATTAATGTAGCACTTCCCTAACAACGAAAGGCACAATTTGAGCCCAGAACTGGGTTTTGTGGCAGCACTTTGTGACAACCATGAACGAGGGGCAGGAGCAGTTTGGGGGAAGCAGTGCGGGCTTCGCTAATCCGAGCTGAGCAGAGGATGTCTGTGTGTTCCCAGGCCGTGGAGTTCAGCCTGGAGTCGCTGTCGGAGCTGGAGCGGGCGGGGATCGCTGTGGAGGAGCCGCGGGGAGCGCTGGACCGCGGGCAGGAGCGGAGCGTCCGCGTGTCGTGGGCGCCACCTGCAGACCTGCAGGTGAGTGACAGCCACGGGGACACGCGGGGACACCCTGGGGGATAACTCCTTACGGGCCACTGTCACAGAGCACCGAGAGCCAGAGTGCTGCTGCTGTCCCGGAGTGACCCCCACAGGGAGCTGCTGCATCCCACTGGCACAGCTGGTTTACACGGACACTCTGCAGCGCTGCTCACATTTCTCTGTGCCATTCCTTTGGCACATTCCTGAAAGCCAGTGGGGCCTTATGATTTCCCACTTCAGCAGCCCCATTTCCCTGGCTCTTCCTGCCTTTTGTGTCCCAGGGGCTGGGTCTGAGGTCCCAACATCTCCACAGGGCTGTGACTGCCCCTTCTGATTCACCTCCGTGGGCATTCACGGGCACTGGAGGAACTGAGTGGGGTGTGTGGGATGGCAGAATGAGCAGCCTGTTCCAAAATTAGGAGATTGCTGGTGTCACATGCAGGGAGGGCACTGGAGTTCCTGGCAGAGGGGTCAGGTGGACACTGTGCCTCTTGGTAAGCCCTGGCTCTTGCACAAGCTGCAGCACTCACTGGTGGCTGACAGGAGCCATTTCCTTCCCGGTGCTCTTGCTGTGACAGGGAGCACAGTCAGTGGCACTCTGGGGACAGAGGATTAGTCACTGTCAGACCCCCCTGCCTGCTCGAGCCCTGCTGGGAACAGCAGAGAACCAGCACGGAGGGGAGGGGCAAACCTGAGCAACTCCTCTGCTCTGTGACAGGAACCACGTGGGGCTCTCCTGTGGTTTGTTGTAGGTCAGTGACCCTCCCCTGGTGACAGCCCTGCTGACCCTAAAGGGTGACATCACGGAGTGTTACCGAGTCCTGCTGATGGCACGAGTGGTGTCTGCCTCTGCTCCCACCCCCTGAGGGCTCCTGGCCGGTGGAGGAGGATGGAGCTGATACTGCTGGGAATCCCCTGATCCCTGGGAGACATGGGGACATTTGGGGATTGCTGGAATACACGAGGGGGGCAGGGAGGAAGGGACATTCCATTTGGAAAATCCTTGACTTTTTTAAGAGCAGAGTAAAAGTTCACATCCAAGCCTCCTCCAGCCCCTCTGGGCAGTCCCTTTTCCAGTGCCCTGTTCAACCTGCCTGCTGAAACGTGCTCTCCAGCCTGGCTGCCCAGGAACTTCGTGTTTCTGTGTTTGCCTCTGGATTCTGACTGAGAGGAGAGTCCTGCCTCTCTGGGAGGGCCCTGCAGGTGTAACTTGTGTCAGGAAGAGCAGCTGGTTGAGGGGGAAGTGCAGAGGCAGCCCAGGTGGGCAGTGGAGGGAGCAGGCACTGGAAATGGATAACCTTTGGCATCTTGTGCCACGCTCTGTCCTGAGTCACTGCAGAGCTGTGACACAGCTCCCTCCCCCCTCTGCCAGGGTGTGTTGCCCTTTGCCCCTTTGGCTGTGAAATCCCTGGGTTGGGTGATGCAATCCCAAAATGGAAACCCTGTTTGTAAATGTTCCCGTGGTGACGAGCTGGGGGCAAAGCCACTGTCACCAGGAATACTTCAGCTGGTCTGCCCCTGGCACAGAGGGAGCCTGTGGGAGGGATGAGGGGCTTCCTTGTTTTTCCAGCCAGTTGTTTGATCCATGGAGATCTGTTCCCATTTAATCACGGGTCGAGTGGCTGTGCAGTCACTCAGCTCTTCAGTCTGGAGGCTGCAGATGCTGCAGTGTCAGGGAGGGGAGGGGCAGGAGCTGGGGGTGGCAGTGCCAGCCAGAGACAGCTCTGCCCTCCTGGAGCCCTGGCACAGCTGGGCTGGAGCTGGGGACAATGGGTTGTGTGTGCTGTTCTCCTGCAGCCTGAGAAGGGCAGTAAATACCAGTAAATACCAGTAAATAGCACTCCATCACGAAAACTGCTGCACGTGGAGCTGCCCAGGGAACAGGGACCCAGGAGAGGGGAATTCCCAGAGAGCAAGGGAGGCACAGCAGGTGGGAGAGAAAGGGTTATTCCAGGCACATAATTTGGGGAATCCATTGTGTGAGGATCCTTGGAAGCAGACAATTGACTGGGACAGCTGGGACTGGGTCCATCTCACAGGACCCCAGGAGGGATGGAGCCCTTACTGTGAGGACAGCATGGAAAGTGTGACCTCAGAAATGTGTCTGCATTTCCTAGAAGCTTAAGTTTTCTGCACTTGTGATCATTCTGCTTTCAGGCTGAGTTTTGCAGCCGTGATCACTCTTGGGCCACCGGATCTAAAATCACAAACTGCATCCTGTGCTGATGCAGCTCTGGTTTAATAAGCAATTCCACACCCGTGGATGGCCTTTATAATCCTTAAAAGGCAAACCCGGCTCATTTCTAGTGCAGAATGAGCACCAGTGTCACCCCCAGCTGAATAATTCATGTTGTGCTCCTCCAGCAGTGACCTCAGCCATTGCGTCACTCGTGTGAGCACAGGTTTTCCTGGGTGAGCCACGGCCCCGTGACCCTGAGCAGTCCTGCAGGAAAACACTGTGGTCACTGCCCTGCCTGGAATCACCAGCCCTGGGCCTCAGGGAGCAAAAGTGGGAATGGCACCCTGTGCTCCCCTGGCCCTGCCTTCCCAACTGCTCCCAGGGCGGGGTTCCCCGGTTGGGGTGGGATGGCCCTGGCTGGGGGTCTGGTGTCCACCAAAGCACGTTCTCTCTGGCAGGGAACACAAAATGAAAGGCTCATTGGGTGGAGATAAGGGATTTCTGCATGTGAAGTGTGCTTAAATTAGTGTGGAGCAAACTGACCCTCAGAGAGCAGTGGTACCTTCTCAGTCCTGTTCCCTGTTCTGACGAGACTCTTTTTGAACAGTCGATCTGCTTCTCCAAACACTTGTTTCGGACTCACATCTCTCACTCCAGGTTTCCCATTCCTTTATTTCTCCTTCCAAGTGTCTCTGACGCAGGCACAGGGTGGGTGATCCCCGAAGCGCTCCAGGGACATCTCTGAGAGCCGAGCTCTGTCCCGCGGTGTCCCCGCCCCGACCTCCCGCTCACTGCGGGCTGGGAATGGGGCTGGGATTGGGGCTGGGAATGGGACAGGGATTGGGGCTGGGAATGGGACAGGGATTGGGGCTGGGAATGGGGCTGGGATTGGGGCTGGGAATGGGGCAGGGATTGGGGCTGGGAATGGGGCAGGGATTGGGGCTGGGAATGGGGCAGGGATTGGGGCTGGGAATGGGGCAGGGATTGGGGCTGGGAATGGGGCAGGGATTGGGGCTGGGAATGGGGCAGGGATTGGGGCTGGGAATGGGGCAGGGATTGGGGCAGGAGCTGGGAATGGGGCAGGGACTGGGGCTGGGACAGGGACAGGAGCTGGGAATGGGGCAGGGACAGGGGTTGGGACAGGGGCTGGGACTGGGGCAGGGGGCGGTCCTGGTCCTGCCCCTGCCCCGCCCGGCCCTCCCCTCCCGCTGATGCCGATGCTGGTTATTTATTCCGATGTGGGCTCGGTGTCCCCTTTCAGCCCAGCCCGTGTCCTTGAGGACGCGGCTGTCGCTGTCGCTGTCCCTGTCCCGGCTCAGCCCCGGAGCGCGGACGCTCCAGCCGGGCCCCTGCTCGGCAGAGGCATCAGTGCTCGGGGTGCTGCTCCCGGCCCGGCTCCCTCCCCTCCTCCGGCATCGCTCTGCTCTTCTGGGAGATCTGCGGGAGCTCTGACCGGTGAGTAACCCTGCCCGTTCCCGACCCTCTCCCGCGGGATCCAGGGACGTGACCGGGTCAGAGCAGTGACCTGCTGATGGCCATCCCTCACAGCTGCCTTGGGATCTCTGAGATGGTCAGCAGCTCACAAGTGTGACTTGGCTGGCCTTGCTCTGTAGATTGAGGTGAATGATCCTCTCCCAGAACGACACTGGAAGTGTCAACTTCTGACCAGTCTCCAGATCCTCCCCCCTGGCCAAAACCTTTGCTGTGGTGCCTGAAATCCATGGGAGGTTCAGGGTGTGCAGGGTGGCAGCTGCACTGCTCCAGTGGGACACGAGCTGTTCTGTTCTGTAACAGAGCTGACAGCACCTCTGGCTGCACCAGAGTAACTTCCCAACAGCTGGGGGGCACAGTTTGGGCAGGTCTGTGCCCCGAGGCACCTCCTCTCAGTTACCTTTGAACAACACTGAGCTGGTGTCTGGGAATCCTGCACGTGTATTTCTCTCTCCCAAGAAGAGTAAAGCACCACTTGGTAAAAACATTCCTTGGCCCAGAAGCCAATTGGACAGGGATTGTCTGTGTGTTCTCACTGCAGTAATTTTACAGCTACCAAGAACAGTTCTCTGAAGGTAAATCTGAAGGGGTTTTGCTCCATTCTTGTACTGACTGCTTTCCCTTCTCCACCTCAGAAATCCTGGGAATTGTATTCCCTGTCACACAGGCACTGTTTGACTGGAGCTACTGCAATCCCTGGCTCATCTGCCTTCCCTGCCAGATGCCCTCAGAACATGTCTGATTGGACCAGCCTGTGGTATGTCTGGTGAGTTGGTTACTGCTCCCACTAACCCACAGCCATCTGGGACTCGTTTCGAGCAGCACTTGCAGGAGGGGAATGGTTGGGATGGAGGGAAGGGCTTGTCCTGTTTTCTGGGAGCTGCCAGAGGAGTGGATTAGCTGACCCAGGGGAGATAGAGTGTCAGGCCCAGCATTCACCCGGGGCTGTGTCATCTTTCCTTTCTGAGAGCACTCCAGTTGGACTGCAGGGCTTGTTGTTCCTAAATAGCCAGAGCTGTGCTGGCTGTTGGCACAGCACAGCCTTGCTGGCACTTGGCATTGCCTCGGGCACCATCCTGGGCTCAGGTGCCACCTCAGGGCAGGGTTTGCTCTCTGAACTCACACCTGGGAGCGGGCTGTTGGAAAAGGGGAATAGGAAGCTCTGCTCACCAGTGGCTTCACCTCCTGCCCAACACGAGCATCACAGGCAGCTGTGCTTCAACCTGGGACTCAGGGCCTGGGATCCAACTTTCTCAGTCGGGATCCAGTGCCCACTGGAACTAAACTGGGGAGGCTTGGCCTGCCTTGCAGCCCCTCAGTGGGTGCCCAGCCCGGGGCAGTGGAGCAGCAGCCCCATTGATGCCGTTCCCCACAGGCTGCTCCTGCTGACGCTGTTCCTGCTCCTGCTCTGCGGGCTCTCGGCCAGCTGTGTCAGGTTCTGCTGCCGCAGGAAGAGGCTCCCGGTGGAGACGTTCCCTCGGCACCCCTGTGACCTGGCAGGGATCGGCATCGACAGCGACAGCACCGCCCACAGCACCGTCACCTGTGAGTACCCCCAGCCACAACACGGGCCTGGATTCCTGTGCCCAGCCCCAGCCACAAAACAGGCCTGGATTCCTGTGCCCAGCCCCAGCCACAAAACAGGCCTGGATTCCTGTGCCCAGCCCCTGCCACAAAACAGGCCTGGATTCCTGTGCCCAGCCCCAGCCACAAAACAGGCCTGGATTCCTGTGCCCAGCCCCTGCCACAAAACAGGCCTGGATTCCTGTGCCCAGCCCCTGCCAGAACAGCAACACCCAGAGCAGTTCCAGCCCCACAGGGTGGGCAGGAGAGCCAGGGAGGTCACCAGGGGGACACAGGGACAAGGAGGATTTAATGCTTCAGAGGTCAGAATAAAGTCCATGGTGGGTTAACCTCTTAGGTGTCCTCTCCCCCATCTGATCTTCTCACCATTCCCTCATTTTTTCCTGAGGGACATTCCAGCTGAAGTTGCCTCTGATGTGAGGATTCCCAGCTGTCCCTGTCCAACCCAGCTGGGCCCCCTGTGCTGCCCCCTGTGCTGGGGCAGGTGTTTCCCAGCACTCCCTGGCACTCAGATGCAGAGCTGTTTCTCTCCTGAGCGCTTCCTTTGGGACAATGCAGAGCTTCCACCAGGGGGGATTCTCTCCTGGCAGCTGCAGTGCACAGTGATGTGTTCTGGCACCACAAAAACGACTCCACAGTATCTTGGAGGAAAGCAGGACCAGCCTGTTACTTACCAGTGTTCCAAGCAGGTGCCTAATTTTTATTTTCCCTCCTTTTTCTTCCCAGCCTACAGCTCATGGCAGTACCCTCCAAGCGTGCAGATCCCTGCAGTGTTTGTGGATATGGATAAGAACACCCTGTCCCCCCCAGCTTACAGTGTCTATGCACTGGACCTGCCACCTTCCTACGACGAGGCCGTGCAGATGGGGAAGCCAGGGGCTGAAGGGGCACGGAAACTCAGGGACATCCCTGAGCAGGGGACACCAGCGGGGCTGAGCCCCAGCCAGGACCCTCCTGAGACAGCCACCAGGGACCCAACAGCACAGGCAACTGCAGAGACCTCCCAGGGTGCCACAGAAGAACAGCCCCAGATCTGACTCGGTTCAGATGGGGAGGACGGGCAGGAAGGACCGTAGGAATTAAAGAGGACGTGGAGGGTTGGGGTTTATAAGTAGGTTATGGTGGAAAGATGTTCCCTCTCGTGCCCTTGCAATGATCTGCCAGAAGAAATGCTTTCTGTGGCTTCTGTAATCCCCTGGTAAGGCTCCTTCAAGGATATGAAATGAGGTAAAAGGGCAGCAGTTTAAAAATGCCCGTGGAAGTGGGACATGAATGCTCGTTCATCTCCTGATTAAAAAAAAAACACTCCTTGTGTCCAGCAATAAGAAAGGTCTGGGGAATTCTGCCACCCTGGGAATGCACACTCAGAACAGAACAAGCAGGAAGCTGCTGTTCCAGAACACAAGTTTCCCAAGCTGGAGCTGAAGGGGGGAATCCCCACAAGTCCCACTGAGCAGCCTCTGCAGTTTCTCTTCTTTTGGGAACATCAACTGCCCCGAAAATTGCTGAGGACAAACTGCTGCCTGAGCCTGGAGATGTACAAACTTCCTCAGGAGCCTGGAGAGGGACAAAGCTCCTGATGAGCCTGGAGATGCCAAGCAAGGACAGGAGGGCGTATGGAGGGAAATGGAGGGAAATGCCTTCGCTGTTTCACAGCCACTGACAGGGGAAGACACAGAGGAGAAAAGACCCTTCTTGGTGGTTGTTGGTCATGAGACCCAAAGGGATTGTTGTCGAGGTTTTGTAAATCTTTAAATTCCTATTTTTGAGAAGAGCTGCCTTGTAGGGGGGATCCTTTCAGTATTTATTTTTTCCAGGTAAAATGCACATCAGTCCCAAAGAGACACTTGCACACTGGGCTCAGTGCTGCTGATGGGTTTCAAACGCCCATCGGACATTTCAAAGGTGCCTTTCTCCTTTGTTATCTGCTCAGGTGTCAGGCTCTCAGTCAGCACAGGACAGAGAATCCCAGGTTCCTGGCAGCTTTGCCCCATTCAGAACTCAGCTGAGCTCAGGGATGAGCAGGGTGGGGTGGCACAAAACAGCCAGAACAAGTTGTAGGTACAAATCCCATCGTACAGGCTGGGCAACAGCCCAAGGAAGTTACTCCTTGGGATGGGCCTTTGGGAAGTGCTGACAGAGGGATACCTGCTGGGCATCATTTGAACCTGGCAGCTTGGAGCTGGTTCCAGCAGCCGCAGCCCAGAGACAAACAGAGCAAAAAGGCCTGGGAGAGGCCTTTGAATGGCAGCTCCTTCCCTTGCTTGCCCTCCCTTATTCCAAACAGGAGGAATTTTGCCCACTCCTGAGCAGGGATTTTCTTGATTCCCCTTTAGCAAGGGGCAGATTTGGCTGCCTTTCAGAACCTGAGCAATGCCCAGGGTGGCTCCTGGCCCTGGGATTGTCTGTGGGGTGGGAGCAGGAGGTGCCTGAGCACAACCCCGGTGTCTGTCACTCATCAGCAGCAGGAGTGGTGGGCACAGAAGCCTGCACAGCTTTTGGGAGACTGTTACTGTCTGCCAGCCATTACTGCAAGAACTGCTGTGGAAATGAGCAGCAAGGATTTGGAAGGGAAGGTCTCTGCCAGCCACACTGGTGTGTGAGAGCTGCCCAGGCTCCCCGGGGAAGGGTCGGGTCTATATTTAACTTGCACGTCCCTCACTAGGAGGGCTGAGTGGAGTAACAACTCTGCTTCTCTTGGGTCTCCTCTCTGTCATCCCTCATTATATTTCTCCTGTTTTATTCTTTCTCCTGTCTTCTTTTTCTGTGTCAAGATGGAGTCTGGGCATAACCCCGGGTAACTGGGGGGGTCCCTGGCTGGGAGGGCGGTGTGTGCCCAGTCCTGGGTGTGTGCAGGGCACGGAAACGGCAGAGGGGTTTTTATTTGTTGACCTCCTCCACCAGGACAGCGCTCAGGAACAAAGCCTCTGCCTTGGCAGAGCAGGAACATCTGCTGGAGGGAAATGGCTGAGCTGGCTCAGCAGCAGAGCTGGAGGCAGAGGGAGCCTCAGTGATGACACCAGAGGGCAGTCCCGCCCTTCTCGGGGGGAGCAGCGCCGGGAGCGGCTCGGGAAGGATGAGCCTGCTGCGGGAGGATGGCAATAACCCCACGGTTTGACTGCCCTGTGCTTTGGGGGGATGCAAACCCCCCATCCAAACCCCAGATGACCCTGACTTCCCACAATAAGGGCATAATCTGGTTCCTTTCCACCTACAGAAGAGCCTTGTGTCCTGCCCAGGCTCTGCCTTAGGAGGTGGTTCATTAACTCAAACAGAAGCTGTTCATATCCACTGCTGTCCCCAGGATCCCGCGGGGACTCTGACCCCTCACAGCCTGGGGTCGCAGCCCTGGGGCAGATCCCCCCCCTGCTCGTTATTTACACCTTCACTGCCCAGCTTTCCTCAGCCCCAGAGCACTGCAGGAGTCACCTCCAGACAGACAGACAGACAGATCACAACAAGGGGATTTACAAATCCCCTTGAAATCCCTGCAGCAAACACAGAACTCTTCCCACCCTGAGAAGGGGTTATTTTTGTGCAGGAGGTCCAGTTCATCAATTCAAACCCCTGTTCCACGGGGGAACAGACCCCTGAGGGAAGCAGTGTCAGAACAGGGGGTGGAAAGGCTGCTCTGCTGAATCCTGGTCTGCACGGCTTGAAACTGTCACTCCCAGCTGCCTCCCATGAGGCTAAAACACAGGAATTCGGATGGAAAAGTGATCACCTGGGCTGTTGCTGTTTAATTGGATAAGTCAGAGAAAGAGTTTGGTGTGCAGAGTGGAAGGAGGGGAGACAGGACACGGATTTGGCTGTGAGTCCAAAGCCTCCCTTCCATGAGAAACCAGGTTTAAAAAGAACCCCAGGTGGGAGGTTGGTCCCACAGCAGGTTCTAGCCCAGCTGGATGGAGGCTCTAAGAGTTCTGATTTGTCAGGCTGCTGGTTTTCCCCATCACCAGATCTCTTCAGGTTTTGTTCTATCCACACCAGCTTTGTGACACCAGGAAGGGAAAAGCCCCTCTCTGTAATCACCACAGTGCACTTGTCATGGTGGCTGCGTCTGCTCCTCAGCTCGGCACTGCCCTCACACAGCTCTGCTCCCCTCTCGTGCCCCAGATGATCACTGTCCTGTGGAGGGGCCTGTGCTGAGGAGCTGGAGCCCCTGCTCACACTCAGCCCTGCCTGTGCTCACACACAGCCCTGCTCACACTCAGCCCTTCCCCTGCTCACACACAGCCCTGCTCACACACAGCCCTTCCCCTGCTCACACTCAGCCCTTCCCCTGCTCACACTCAGCCCTGCCTGTGCTCACACTCAGCCCTGCTCACACACAGCCCTGCTCACACTCAGCCCTTCCCCTGCTCACACTCAGCCCTTCCCCTGCTCACACTCAGCCCTTCCCCTGCTCACACACAGCCCTTCCCCTGCTCACACTCAGCCCTTCCCCTGCTCTCACTCAGCCCTTCCCCTGCTCACACACAGCCCTGCTCACACACAGCCCTGCTCACACTCAGCCCTGCTCACACTCAGCCCTTCCCCTGCTCACACTCAGCCCTTCCCCTGCTCACACTCAGCCCTTCCCCTGCTCACACACAGCCCTGTTCACACTCAGCCCTTCCCCTGCTCTCACTCAGCCCTTCCCCTGCTCACACTCAGCCCTGCCTGTGCTCACACACAGCCCTGCTCACACACAGCCCTTCCCCTGCTCACACTCAGCCCTTCCCCTGCTCTCACTCAGCCCTTCCCCTGCTCACACACAGCCCTGTTCACACTCAGCCCTTCCCCTGCTCTCACTCAGCTCTCAGCACGAGCATCGTGCTCTGGAAGGAGGTGCAGACATGCAAGTAAATTGCCTCAATAATTCATGGGCTTTCTAGCCCAGAGCAAATTATACCTTGGCTCTGTCAGGAAATTCGGGCTGCAAATCCCTTTCTGGCCGAGCTCGTTAACCACCCCAGGAAAGTGGTACCTCTGGAACGGCTTTTCTGATCGGTGCATTATGAGCCTTGCAGAGCATTAAGTGGGGAACCTGCAGCATCCAGAGCGAGGCATCAGCAGGGCCCAGGTGCAGGGAAAGTCAGAGAGAACACATTTCTTTGTCTGGCTGGCTGTCCTCAGATAGCTCAGGAGGAGGTTGGGCTGGGTTGGTTTTGAGCTGCGTTTCCTCTTTCTCAGCTGCAGTTTTTGGGGGAGAAGGATCCCAGCTGTGCCAGTGCTGATGGGTGGAGGGACACTGGGACACAAACCTGCCCGCCTGGGAACAAAACACCTCTCCCAGAATTGCTCTGCAGGTTCTTGGCTGTCTCCTGGCTCTCATTCTCGTCATCTTTACCTCTTGGAACCCCTTTTTGCTCAGGGAGGCACTGACTAATTTTGCTGCAGATAGCAGAGGTTCTTCCCTTCACCCACAATTAAAATTCAAACTGCCAGAGAAGCCTTGGAATCCTACTCAGAGCAGACGATGAAAACAAGGTGTCACAGGGGAATTGTGCTCTAAAAACTGGAGAAGACAATAAATGTTTGATGAAATTCTCCATCCTAAGGTCAACGAAACAAAAAAAGGCTGAGGTGCAAACCCACGTCGCCGGGAAAACATTTTGTTCTGGTCAGTCAAAATTTAGAATATAAAATGCCAGAGCTCTTTTTTATCTCCCTGGGAGGAAAGAAGGGCCTGTAGAAAAGAACACAGACTTTAGAAGGGTTTTGGTGTTTTGTTTTGTGGGTTTGTTTTTTTTTTTTAGAATAACAAAGCTCACCTTGGGCAATTGGAGAGAGGAAAAAAAAATCTATTTTGAACATAGAAATTCCTGAATCTGTGTCAGGGTGTTTGATTTCTTGACTCAGTTTTCCCTGTGCTTTCCCAAGCAGCTCAGGAAGAAGAGCCTGGTGTGGAGCTCTTGGGTGTCACTGCTCTTCCCCTTTCCAGGAGCTGCTCCCTTCCACACCCAGGGAAGGAAGGGCAGTGCCAGGGCCTGGAACCCACAGTGTGCCCCTCTCCATGTGCTGGGAGTGGGGACTGCAGCTCTGCCTTCCCCTGCAGGGAATTTTGAGGATGAATCCGTGGAGCGTGGGCTGTGCTGTCACAATGAACCTCAGGTACAGTCAGAGCATGATGAACTTTGTGTGGGACACGAAGTGCAGGGAAAAAAACCTCCCCACTCCCTCCCCCTCTTAAGGGGGGAAATCCAGAGAAGAAACTGGGGCCAAGAGCAAGGTTTAGAGAGAGCCCCTCTGGCCTTCAGGTGGCTCATGCAGACATCACCACAAGGTTCCTCGGTGAGGGGAGAGGAGCAAGGAGCTTTGTTCAGCTCCACGGGGCAAGAAACGTCCTTTCCTCCATCCCCCCGAGCAGTGTCCGTGTGAGCCAGCGCTCCGTGTGCTGTGGGGGAGCTGTCACACACCCCAGGGATGGGGACAGGAGCTGTCACACCCCCCAGGGCAGGGGCAGAGGGGACAGGAGCTGTCACACACCCCAGGGATGGGGACAGGAGCTGTCACACACCCCAGGGCAGGGACAGAGGGGACAGGAGCTGTCACACACCCCAGGGATGGGGACAGGAGCTGTCACACACCCCAGGGAAGGGGACAGGAGCTGTCACACACCCCAGGGCAGGGGACAGGAGCTGTCACACACCCCAGGGCAGGGGACAGGAGCTGTCACACACCCCAGGGCAGGGGACAGGAGCTGTCACACACCCCAGGGCAGGGGACAGGAGCTGTCACACACCCCAGGGATGGGGACAGGAGCTGTCACACACCCCAGGGCAGGGGCAGAGGGGACAGGAGCTGTCACACACCCCAGGGATGGGGACAGGAGCTGTCACACCCCCCAGGGCAGGGACAGAGGGGACAGGAGCTGTCACACACCCCAGGGATGGGGACAGGAGCTGTCACACACCCCAGGGCAGGGGCAGAGGGGACAGGAGCTGTCACACACCCCAGGGATGGGGACAGGAGCTGTCACACCCCCCAGGGCAGGGACAGAGGGGACAGGAGCTGTCACACATCCCAGGGCAGGGGACAGGAGCTGTCACACACCCCAGGGCAGGGACAGAGGGGACAGGAGCTGTCACACCCCCCAGGGATGGGGACAGGAGCTGTCACACACCCCAGGGCAGGGACAGGAGCTGTCACACCCCCCAGGGCAGGGGCAGAGGGGACAGGAGCTGTCACACACCCCAGGGATGGGGACAGGAGCTGTCACACCCCCCAGGGCAGGGGCAGAGGGGACAGGAGCTGTCACACACCCCAGGAAAGGGGCAGAGGGGACAGGAGCTGTCACACACCCCAGGGCAGGGGGCAGAGGGGACAGGAGCTGTCACACACCCCAGGGATGGGGACAGGAGCTGTCACACACCCCAGGGCAGGGGGCAGAGGGGACAGGAGCTGTCACACCCCCCAGGGCAGGGGACAGGAGCTGTCACACACCCCAGGGATGGGGACAGGAGCTGTCACACACCCCAGGGATGGGGCAGAGGGGTCGGTCCTGCCCCCATGCCAGGTCACCCGGGCTGGGCCGGGCTGGACTGGGCTGGGCTGGGCTGGGCTGGGCTGGGTTGGGCTGGACTGGGCTGGGCTGGGCTGGGCTGGGCCGGGCCGGGCCGGACTGGGCCGGGCCGGACTGGGCTGAGCTGGACTGGGCCGGACTGGGCCGGGCCGGACTGGGCTGGACTGGGCTGGGCTGGACTGGGCTGGGCTGGACTGGGCTGGGCTGGGCTGGGTTGGGCTGGACTGGGCTGGGTTGGGCTGGACTGGGCTGGGCTGGGTTGGGCTGGGCTGGGTTGGGCTGGGCTGGGCTGGGCTGGGCTGGGTTGGGCTGGGCTGGGCTGGACTGGGCTGGGCTGGACTGGGCTGGGCTGGACTGGGCTGGGCTGGACTGGGCTGGGCTGGGCTGGGTTGGGCTGGACTGGGCTGGGTTGGGCTGGGTTGGGCTGGACTGGGCTGGGCTGGGTTGGGCTGGGCTGGGTTGGGCTGGGCTGGCTGGGACGCAGGAGGGCTGTGAGCAGCCAGGGGACCAGACGGCCACACAAACAAACAGGCCGGGTGGGTGCAGGGAAGGTTTCCCCGCGGCTGTTCCCAGCAGATGGGGGCAGTGAGCCGGAGTGGCCGTGGGAAGGTCGGCTCCTCCTGCACTCATTTCTCTGAAAGGCTCTTTCACCTTGAGGAAAGGCCCACCGTTCCTGCTGGAAAACGCTGCTTGGGCCATCTGGGATATATATTCTGTTATTTTCCGCTGTAATAATCAGGGGAGAAAAAAAATCTGTAATAATGAGTAGGGCTCTCTTTCAATCCAGAAACACCCTGGGGTGTGACAGGCTCCAGCCCTGCCACCGATATCCTGGCTCCTGGATCTGCACCCATCTCAGTGTGTCTGCTCTGGTTTCCATTGCTGAACAGTTCTGGGGTCACGGGGGTTGGAAGGGACCTTTGGCCACCCTGTAACCCAGCCCCCTGCTCAGCAGGGCAGATTGCTCAGGGCCCTGCCTGCCTGGGCTCTGAATTCCACAAGGATTCGGATCTCACTGCCCCTCGGGGCAACCTGTTCTACTTCTGACATTGCATCATCTCCCACAGCCACAACTCACCACCAGCCATTCCAGCAGCGCCTCCGGGTGCTGCTCAGCTGTGTCCCAGAGGGCAGAACACCAGCAAGATGAAATCAGAGAGAGCAGAGAGAGGGGAGATGCACCCACAGGAACTGTCATCACAAATGGAGCAGCTGCTGGGAAGAGAGAAAATAAAAATAAATGCAACCTTCCTCCTGCTCTGCCCGGTGCCTGGGGGTGGCAGGTGCTGTAAGGATCCCTTCCTGTGGGATGTGGTGCTTTAGAAGCACAGGGAACTGCCTGGATTAAAAAAAAGGGACATGAGGGATAATGCTCTTCCAGGACAGAAAAGGAAGACCTATTTCCCTCCCTCTCTCCAGTTTTATTGTCACCAGCAAGAAAACTGTGTTTCATCAGAGCATGGCCTTGCTCCCACGGGTTTCAATCAAAATGGTCATTGATGACAAATACTTGTCCTTGTTTTCTTGTGTGAACTGCAGCCAGTGACACTGAAAACCCAGGGCTGTGCTGGGATAATAATAAAGAATAATCAAAGTTTCTGATTGATTCCTACCTCTAGATTTCCTAACATCTGCTATTCGAGCCACAAAACCCATGCCCCCCAATCTCCAAGCTTTAATCTCTAACTGATGTGCAAGATGCTGCTAACACGTGCTAACAGAATGGAGAACAGGAAAGAACCAGGATAACTTGAGCATCTGTGGGATTAGTTTGGTGACTCCTTCATCCATTTATAATTATAAAACATACAACTGCTAGTGTGTGCAGTGTCTAATCAGCTGATGGCTCTGTTACAGCTCCTCTCCCTCCTGTTTCTGTGCTCACACCTCGTCCTTTGAGGTGGTCATTGTGTGCCTGTTCCCTTCATGCATCCCCCACGGACCCGTGACCAATCCTCACCCCCAAACTGGCTACTTTGAGTCTCAAACAACATCCAGAGAAATGAAACTAAAAAAGGAGGAGTTTCTCATCACACTGGAGACAGGGTGGGGGATGCAAGAGGCAACAGCCAGGCCTGAAAATCAGTCAGATGGTTCCTGGACTTCCCAGAAGCACGTGAGTCCCTAATCACAGGTGTGGACGCAGAAGGGTCTGCGTTCGAATCTTGCACGTCTGAGTTCCAGTGATTCACATCTAAAGCTGCTGCTGCATTGTCTTGAATTCAGGGAAGGTTCCAGCCTAAAATCTCTGGCACAGGAAGTTCAGCTTCCTCTCCAGATTTCCTTCCTCCACCTCCCTGAGCGCAGAGCAGCAGGGAACACACTCCATTCCCCTGGGGCCGAGTGAGAACCCTGGAGGCTGAGCAGCACTTGGAGTTTGGAGCAGCAGGGAACACGCTCCATTCCCCTGGGGCCGAGTGAGAACCCTGGAGGCTGAGCAGCACTTGGAGTTTGGAGCAGCAGGGAACACGCTCCATTCCCCTGGGGCCGAGTGAGAACCCTGGAGGCTGAGCAGCACTTGGAGTTTGGAGCAGCAGGGAACACGCTCCATTCCCCTGGGGCCGAGTGAGAACCCTGGAGGCTGAGCAGCACCTGGAGTTTGGAGCAGCAGGGAACACGCTCCATCCCCTGGGGCTGAGTGAGAACCCTGGAGGCTGAGCAGCGCTTGGAGTTTGGAGCCAACCCCCTCAGCTGGAGCGTCCCAGAGCAGAGGGGCAGCACAGGCCAGGGCTCTGGACACGGCGTTAAGGCTGCTGGGACAATGGTGATGCTGGAGTGTGTTAGAAAGAGGTCCCGTGAAAGTTCACCTTCACCACCACTCGAGGGTATTTGGCATCATGGAAAGTTCAGGCTGAATTCTCAGTGTGGAGTTTAAACTCAGCATCTCCTGGGTGCCAGTTGTTTTTCTGTTAGTTGCTCAACAAGACAATTAACCCCTAGAGGAAAGTCCCTTTAAATGGGGAAATATGAGGCTTTAAGCTTTCACTCCAGCTGCTTAATCAGCATTCACACCACTGAAATGTTCCTTACCAGATCACTTAAGGAATGACCTACATGTGTGCATTTGCATGTGTGCACACACTGATTTCTAAGATTATTATACTGTTTTTGTTGCTATTATATCATTTCCCAGGAGCACCAAAGGACTGTTAAAAGCCAAGCTACAGATTGCAAATGTAATGGTACAGCACCAAGTGTAAACCCATGACACACACCTGAGTACTGGAGAAACCAGCACAGGGGAGAGAGCTCTGACACAATCCTGATTGTAGGGAAAAAACCCCACTAAACTCCCAGTTCTGCTGGCTCTCCCTATAAGGGTTTGCACAAAGAGAAGGGGGAAAAAAGGAGGAGTGGAGTTTGGGAAGTGAATAAACAGGCCTGGACCAACCTTAAGACACCTGTACACATTTCAAGGGTAGAAGATGAAGAACAAAGAAAAAATCAGAGCAGAGCTGGCTCCCAGCAGAGTTCTGTGTTCTGTTGATCACAGAACTGCACGTCTGTACCACGCTGCAGGATTTTAGCACAGTGTAAAACTGTGGTGCTGAGTGCCAGGAACACAAGATCCAGGTTCAAGCAAACCCAGCATTTCAGCTCCCTCTTTCCCACAAGCTGCCCAGGGTTGGTGGCTCCAGAATTTCACGTCACTGTCCGCCAGTTGCCATGGAGTGACCTGCACAGTCTCTCAGCAATTCTGAGCTGACTGTCCTTGAACCCATCCTAATCCTCACCCTCAGCGAGGAGTTCAGGCTCATCCTCCTGATGATTATTAGTCAGAAGCTCAGGTAGATGGAAGGACCTTCCTGCCTTCGAGCCCTAAATCTCAGGGAGCCTCTCAGCACCAGCTCCCTCACCTTAAAGCGCTGTCAATGCTCAGACTCCACCAGCTTTGCTAATTTTATGCGATGTTCTCAGAAGTCGTTTAAAATAACTCTTTTGTTCCATAATAACAGGGAAAGGGAAAGAAACTGTGAGAATGCAGAATGTAACTAAGGAGACTGAGCTGCTCCTCCTTTCTGCTCTGCCTGCCCTCGCTGAGCACTCCTGTTCAGGGGGCTTTCACTCACTGATTTCCCCTCATGAAGGCCTGGATGTTCTGCTACCTGGGTCCTTCCCCGGGAAGGAGCAGCCGTGGCCGTCACTCAGTTGTTAAAGAACAGCAAAGAACAGCAGGTTGGAACAGTTCTGAGTCAGGGTTTAAAAAATAAAATAAGAGTTAGGAAAAAGAGTTCTGAACAGACTCGGGGAGGAAGCGGAAATTCAAACATCGTAAAAGCTTCATTTAATTTGGGAGAAACGAGGGCTCTGCGATGCTTTTGGGCCCAAGTGGAGAACTTAAACCTGCATCTTGAGTTACCACAAGAATCATGCCATGTATTGCAATGCAACAACAATATGTGAATTTTTTGCATTTGTTTGCACAGACTTTTTCTCTGTATGATCCAGTCATTGGATTTTCCACAAAATCTGATAAGACACATGAATTTTCCTTTGCAACACAAGGATTTTTCTCTTCCTCTCTTCCTTTATTTTCATACTTTGTGTATATAATGATTTTTTTTTCCTGATGTAGCAAGTGGTCATTCTTTTCCCCACAATAAATAAATAAATAAATCATGGAACTTGCCTCCTATAAATCTCCCCGAGATTTTATGAGTTAAATACCGTGTGTAACTGCTTTTGAAATCTCCAGAAAACTTTGCAAATATCTGATTACCTTGTGGTGTTTCCTAAGCACAGAGATTTAATCAGCGTTCTCCAGATGGGGATGCTGGATGAATCTCCAGCCTCAAGAGCACCGACATTCCCATCTGCACACATGTGGTGCCACAGATTTTAGTGGGATAATTCCCATCCACAGTGCACATGTATTTCTTTCAGGGGTGGAAGAGAAATTATTTCCCCACGGTTACTGATGGAATATAAGCAAATTGGGACAACAATTCAAGAATAATTTATCCTGATGTCAGGAAGTGTCTTGTTTTGTTATTTGCAAATCTCAGGGTGACAAATTAAAGCTTTGGTGCATCACACAGGTTACTTAAAAACAAACATTTGATTACTGCAAACCAAAGGTTTAACCACACCAGGATCTAATAGTTTTTCATAACAGACAACCTGAATAATAGCCAACCCACTTTCCTACAGTTTAATTGGCAAACCTGCTCTTTCCCTTCCTAATTGCAGGTAAGCACACCTCCCTTCAGAAAGCATGACAGCAAGGAGCAGTTTGGTTTAAATTCTGAATTCTCTTCTAGGGGGAGAGTTTGTAGGAAAGGTAGACAGGTAATCTCTTCTCTGTAACAAGATATAAACAAATAGGAGGGAAAAAAAAAAAACAAACAGATTTACCCTGTTGGAGGTGGAAAAGTGATGCAATACCGTATTGATACTTACTCTTCAATATTAATTAGGGTTTCAGTACATGAGTTCTGGGGTGAAATGATCCCATCTTGGTGACATCTCTCCTGCCTGGTGTACCTGGGGCCCAGTCTGTAAGACAGAAATTGCATTTTTTTTTTTTTCCAAACCCTTGCAGAGCAGTGATGGATGTTGTGAGGAGAATATGAAAAGAAGGCTCTGGAAGCTTTGGCTGGGCGAGCACCTTTATTGCCAACACCGGGAACACGGAAGGTCTGAGCTATGGAATTGCCCCTCGTGGAGTTCCTGAGGGGAAAAGATCACAGAACCGTGGAATGGTTGGGGTTGGAAGAGCCCTGTGCAGATCCCCAGGCAGGGTCCCCTGGAGCAGAGGACACAGGGACACATCCCAGTGGGGTTGGGATGGCTCCAGAAGGGCAGACTGCACACCCTGCCTGGGCAGCTGCCCCAGGGCTCTGCCAGCTCCCTGGGAAATTCTGCCTCGTGCTGAGGGGGAACTCAGGGGTTGTGTTCGAGTTTATGGCCATTGCTCCTCATCCTGTCCTTGGGCACCACTGAACAGTCTGGCACCGTCCGCCTTGGAGATGTTTATGCGGATTGCTGAGATCCCCTCTCAGCCTTCTCCTCTCTGGACTTAAAACAGGCCCGACTCCCAGAGTCTCCCCTCACACGATGGTGACACAAAGGCATTTATTGCTTTCCAACCCTCTGTGAACAGCATTTGAAGGCCCGTGGCCCTCCCTCCCCACCCCTGTGGGCACCCCGGGCAGGCCCGAGCCCTCACGCTCCACACGGTGAGGGGGGCTCCGTGCGAGCCCCTCCGCTCCCGCACCGCCATCCGCGGGGCCGTTCCCTGCCATTTTATTTTTATTTTATTTTATTTTTATAACATTCTCACCGGGGCTCCCCCAGCCTCTTTTTTCCCTTCCCGGCCTGCAGGGCCGGCCTCACTCCTTCCTCGCCCTTTGTTCGCGCTGAGGGGGCGGGCGGCGGGAAGCGGGAGCGCGCGCACAGCCCCGCCCGAGGGGCCGAAGGGCGTTGCCCGGCCGGGAGCGCGCACACCCCGCGAGGAGCCCGGGAGCGCGCACCGCTCTCCCCTCCCTTCCCTTCCCCTCCCCTCCCGGCCCGGCCGCGCTGGGCGGGTGCCCCGGGGGAGGCGGTGGAGCCTCCAGCGAGAGGCTCGGCCTTTTGGGGGGGAAAGGCGCCCGGGGGGCTGCGCGGGGCCGGCGGAGCCTCCGGTGAGAGGCTGGGCGAGGGGCGGCGGGGCCGGGGCGGGGCGGGAGCCGAGCCGGGGTTTCCCGGGCGGGCAGCACGGGCGGGGCGGAGGGAGGAGGAGGAGGAGGAGGAGGAGGGAGGGAGGTTCGCCGCGCCCAGGCTGCCGCTGCCCGATGGCTGCGGGGAGCTGAGCGGGCTGAGGAGGAGCCGAGCCCCAGCGACACCCCCCTTCCTTGCCGCGGATCCCTCCTTCCCGCCCGGCTCTGCCGCCTTCCCCGGGACCCGCCGGGCGCAGCGCGGGCGGCTCCCCCCGCTCCTCCTCCGCCGCCTCCTCCTCCGCCCCCCCTTCCCTTCCCTTCCCCAGGCCGGCGGGACGCGGGCAGGACCGCGGGCGGCGGACGGACCGGCCCGGTTCATGAGCAGCGGCCGGCAGGGCAGGTAACCGTGTGTGTGAGGGGAAGGAGGGCGGGGGTCCCCTCGCAGCGGCGCCTCCCGCCCGCCGAGCCCCGGCCGGCCCCACCCCGGGGCCATCTTCGCTCGGCTCCCCCTCAGCCCCGCGCCTTCCCCTCCCCCGCGCTTCCTCCTTCTCCCTCTCTGCCGCACTTCTCCTTTCTCCCTCTCCTTTCCCCCCGTCCTCCCCTTCCGCCGCCGCACCGGGGGGGGTGCCCTGGGCCTCCTTCTCCCTCCGAGCCCCCCGCTCGGGGCGACCCTCGGTGTGACGGGGCTGGAAATCGCCCCCTCCCCCGCGCTGCCACCTCCTCGGGGATCCAGCCTCCCCTAAAAAAGAAGTGTGTTTGTAGATGGAGGAGGAGGGGAAGGGAAAAAAAAAAAAAAGAAAAAAAAAAAAAAAAGGTGGGGGTGGGACTGATTCCCCTCCCGAAGGCTTCCAGGCGAAAAGGGAGGAGACCTCGGATCTTGCGGGGTTCCATTTTTAATTATAATTACGCCTTGGTGGTCCCCGCCAGACGGTTCTGGTGGTGGTGGGGGGGGTGGGTGGTCTTTTCTTGTGAGACACAAAAGGCGAGTTTCCCGAGCGATCCAGCCGGCAGAGGGAATATTTGGAGAGAGATTCAAGGGAGGAGGAAAAAAAAAAAAAAAAAGAAAAAGGCAATGGTGTGGCTGCTGTAATGGTGGAAAACTGATTAAGAGGAGCCGGGGGTGAGACAAACAGGGTAAGGCTGCTCCCAGCACCCCCAGCCAGCCCAGGGCTCCTGCTGGGTGTGCTGGGCGAGGGAGGGGTGGGGAAGGGTTTGTTCTCGCTAAAATCACAACCGAGGATGGATTTAGATCGCATATTTGTTGTTTCCCCCCCCCCCCCCCCCCCCCCCCGTGCATTACGGTGCTGCATATTTTTTGTGTGCCCGTAGCAGCGGTAACGAAGATCATGGAGGGTGTTTGCTACAATAGGAAGATGGAGTTTCCTCCTCGGAAAATGCCGTTTAAAATATTGTTTCGGTTCCCTGGTTTTTGCTGTCAGGATTTTCAGCGTTAATTTATTTTTTTTTTTTTTTTTTTTAATCCAAGCAAGGGGTATGGAACGTGTAGGATTTTTAATCCTGCAGCTTTGTAGGGAAAGGAAGATGTGTAGAGCCTTGCATGTAAATGTGAGAGAGACGAGGCGTTTTCTATTAACAAAAAAATCTTGTCCGGGAGAAAATCAGAATGACACAGGGGTTGTAAGCTGTCGATTTATCATTGCCGAAGATGAACTGAAATTTTAACGACTGTGATATCTCATTATTCCCTGAACAAAGTCGTGGTCGGGACTCGTTGTTTTAAGGCAGGCATCCTTTCTAGGATGCCGACTGCCACGTTATTATGTATTGTCTCCACAGGAGGAAACAGGAGGAAAGGGCTGTAAATGTAAGGCTCAAGTGATTATTAAAACAGCTTCTGAGAACAGTTGCCTCAACTTGGGGAGGTGATTTAAGGCGGAAAAATCGCACGTTTTGCTGCTGCAGAATATCCACACCCAGTCGTGAGAGTTTTATCCTTTTATCCCTTATTTTAAGCCGATCTGGACACAAGGATGTGAGTCAAGGCAGAACGCTGCCGATGTGTCCGTGAAATGCGTGTGAGGAAACGAAGAGGATCCGTTCCTGCCTAAATTCGTTCTTAAACGCGGTGGCCCCGAGTTCCTTCCCTTCCCTGGCGTGCTCGGGGAGAGGAGAAGGGGAAGGGGCGATAATAGTGTAGTTGTTTTGGTGGCTGCAGATTAGCCAGGGGTGTGTGTTTGATTTTCTTTCTGCTGTGAATGAATGGATCTCTCTGTGCCTGGGCCCAGTAGCTGCAACAAGATGGCGTTTGCAGCAAGGCAGCTCTCATTTTTCAACTCCTCCTCACCACAGCTCTGCCAAACTAGATCTTATTTCGTAATTGTCTTTTTAGGTTTTACTTTCTCGTTCTCTTTGCCTCCTTCTGTTCTGGGCTGGGGTAAGGGGGGGGTAGGAGGGGCATTTTGGAAGATCCGCTGTGAGAAATCTGGGGTGTTGTGGTTTTTTTTTTTTCCTTAATTTTTGTGAGCTTCTCCAGATAGGAGCTGGGTGGGAGGAGTATGTAGTTTTATTGAAATGTTCACAGAGGCTCTCGCTGGGTAAAGGGGTGACACGATTTTGGTTCCTACCTCGCAGTGCCTGCTCAATCCCCCCAAAATGCTCCTGGCTTTTGGCGAGCCTGTTGCTGGAACAGTTTTGAGGCCTGGAGCACAGGTACCCAGAGGCCCTGGCGGGCTGTGTGCTGGGGCTCTGTGAGCCAGGGGACCAGCAGAGCAGCCCCCCTGCACACCCATCTATCTCCCTTCTGCATCCCACCTGCTCCACAGTGCTGAGCTGGAGGCTTCTGAGGCTGCTTTGGACCCGGAATTATTGCCATCCTCTGGGTAACTGTCCTGTTAATGGGCAGGACTAGGAAAGATTCAGGGGGTATTTAAACAGTTCTGTGGCTGTGAAGTGCCCTGTTTTAAAAATGACACTGCAAATTTTTAAGGCCTTTTGTGTGTGTATTTCAGTATTTAAAAAAAAAAAGTGCTTTCTATTTGCAGCTTTGATGGTTATTTCACTGTAGGGCCAAACTCCTTAGCTTTGGTAGCCTAAATAAAATAGCTTAGTTAGGATTTGATATACTGGACTGGGGTTTAAAACAATACACTTCCCAGCAAGAAAAATAAGAAATGCTTGTTATGTCTCCCGTATTGAAATGACCTCCAAACCTTTGGTAGTATCAACCTTTTTAGTACTGTTTATCTATGACTTAATGTATAATCAGTTGTTTGTTAGTTTATTGTAGTAGCCCAGCTGTAGTTGCTGCAGAAGGGAGCTGGGAAGCAGAAGAGCTGATTTTCAGTTCAGGCTTGTGGTGGTGGGTTTTTTTTTTAATTAAAAAAAAAAAAAAAAAAAAAAAAGCTGATATTAGCTGAGTGCATTTTACTCCTCTAGTGTTTCAAGAACAGAGGTCTTTTAATAAGAATATTGTCCACATAAACATCCATTTGATGTTAATGTGCTGTTGGACTCGACATTTTTGTGCAGGTTTTTTTTTTTTTTTGGTTACTGCTACTTTGGCCTTTCAG
This sequence comes from Pyrocephalus nanus, assembly GCA_038380795.1. NCBI lineage: Eukaryota > Metazoa > Chordata > Aves > Passeriformes > Tyrannidae > Pyrocephalus > Pyrocephalus nanus. Next base: position 6,233,242 of record CM076282.1, on the reverse strand, counting down.
TACAGGACCAGAAAGGAGCAGAGTGAAGTGGGATTCTGCTTTGGGTAAGATAAATTACATTTATCCTTGTTGAGTCCTTGCAGCTGCTCAGTCAGTACGTAGCAGGCATCCTACCATGAAATCTTCGACAACATGGTAAATTAAAATTCCACAGGAAATCTCAGCAGAGCAGGTTTTAAGTCACCCCCATGCCTCTTTGGAAACCCGAAGATGTTGTACTGGGACCTGATGAGAATTCTTCTTTGTGTAAGAAATCAGTGAAGTTCTGTACAATTAGGGAGTGTGTAGGATTTTGTGGAGCCTCCTTCTTAATATCATCCAAGAGGAACCACTTAATATCCTCCAGGAAGAAACACTTAATACCATCCAGGAAGAAACCCTCCCCAGCTATGAAGAATTTTAAAACTAGAGCCATTAAACGAGTTTGCTTAGAATAAGCAAACCCTTCAACTGATGCAATCAGTTGAACTGCAGCAGAAATGCCCCTCTCTCTCTGGTGTTTGTAGGGTGCCTTTTCCTGGAATGAGGCAAGATGTTGGCTGCAGCTGTGCAACAACTTCCTGGGGCTCGGGAGCCGTAGGTTTGGTCATGTGGAAAAAACTGAACTGTTCCTTCTTAAACAGTTCCTCAGTTCTGGTTTCTCAGTGCCTGCCCCAGCAGATGCCAGTCCCTCTGTGGGTCCCTGCCAGGCTGGAGCTGTGGGCAGGGATGGGAAGGAAGTGTTACCTTGAGCCTCTTTTCTGGTTCCTGCCACAGAAACGGGAGTTGTTTGCTGTGGAAGCACCGCTAGGTTTGTCCCCGGCACGTCGGGCTCAGCTCGTGCTCTGGGCGCTGAATTGGATTAAATTCTTACTGTCCGTGGATTTTGGCTCTCAGCATTAGTGGATTGGTAATTGATATTCTCAATTTTAATATCCAGTTGGAGCCATATGGCACACCGTATTGCTCCGGGAGTGGCAGTTAGCGCTGCCGCCTCACTGCCCGCTGGACATGGGCAACGGTGCCCTCAGGTGCTTCAGCTGTGCTTGGGTGAGTTGTCTTGGGACTCTCCAGTGCCTGTGGTCATGCCACAATTAGGGGTGGGGTCGTTTTTTATGGTGTTTTACCGCTCATGCTGCGAAAAAAGGAAAAAAACTCTAACCTTGAGAGCAGGCAGCCTGTGTCAGTGAAACGTTCCTGAAGCGTGTGATGGGAGAGGAAGTGGACATCCTTCCAAGGGAGCCTCCTGGTTGCTCCAAGCGCAGCCTCCAAATGAAAAGAATACACACTCCATTCAAAATGTTTGTTTTCTCCCCACTGATAAAGTTGGAATCAGTATTGGCCGAGGCCGTGATAAAAAACAAAAATCCCCCCAAGCCCCCTGTGTTTCTATTTAACAAAGTGCCTCCATTTATTATTTCTTCCCAGGGTGTCCGGTGTGCTGGGGATTCTGTGAGCGTGGATTTGTTTTTCACCAAACACAAATGTATGCACAATCCATAGATGCTTGAGCCAACTGGTAGTTGAGCAGAACGTTAAGAGGTTTTTAAAAGCTTTGAGCTGGCTATGAGCAGTACCTTTGCTTTGGATGCCAAAATAATCAGCGTAAATTACTGTGCAGGGCTTCCCACTGCTAAAACAGGGGCACTCTGAGACAGGTTTTGAGGCGGAATTCTGCATTTTTATTAAAGCACTGGAGGATTTCTGAGCAGAGAGGGAGGAGATGGTCAGCCTTGGAGGAAAAATGAACGCTGAAAAGTGCTTTTGTGAACATTAGGATCACATCTTCTTGCCCTGTTTTTTGTTTGTTGGTTTTTTTTTAACAGTTGACCTTCTAAAACGTGTCCTTTGCAATTAATACCTTGTAAGGTTTGTCAGTTTGTGTTACAGGTTTGCCCGTGGCATTGTTGGAGTGGTACAGAATGGGTTATGGTTTGTCTTAAGACACACAGGGATATTCCTGCCTGTCTGGGAGGCTGCACCAGGAGCCTGCAGGGCACTGCTTCCAGGGGCTGATGTGTCTGCCTTGCCCAGTGTATTCTTGGGAATGCAGGAATTTGGTGTCTTGAGCCCAGCCAGGGAGCAGTGACAGCATTGCTGGGTGCCATCTGGAGCTGTGGTGTCACCCTGCTCTGTGCATCTCACTCTGTGGTGATGGGGGTGCCTCAATGAGATGCCTCCATGGAAGCCATCTACGTGTTAGCCAAAAAAAAAACCCATCCCTGGGGACCTTATGGAATTGCAGCCTGTAGGGAGCCGTGGAAATCATCCCTTCAAAATTCCCCCCCGGGATTTTCAGCGCCGGCCCAAAGTGGCAGAAAATAAGGACCAGTCCAAATGTTCCTCATTGACCTGGTTATTGACACTCCACAGAGCAGATCCTCCAGTTGTGGGGACATTGCTGGATTGAAGGTCTCGTTGAAATAAAGCACAAATACCTGCAGCAGGTTTAAAATAAAGCACAAATACCTGCAGCAGGTTTGAAATAAAGCACAAATACCTGCAGCAGGTTTAAAATAAAGCACAAATACCTGCAGCAGGTTTGAAATAAAGCACAAATACCTGCAGCAGGTTTAAAACAGAAATGCTGTAGAAGGTGCTGGAGATGTTCAGGATGCCTGGCCTTGGGGGAATGAACGGGATCCCCTCTGTCACAGCCTCCATGGCAATTAAGAATTGTTGCAAACAAGGTGTTTCTGTCACTTGCCATGTGCTGATGAAGGGAAGAGCTGTAGTTGTTTCTTATTTGGTGGCACTGAAGGGTTAAAGTTTGATCTCCCTGTGCCCTGTCTATTTTGGAATCCTGCTGATGGATAAGTGAAAATGAGGCTGAAGACCTGAGGAAGGTGATCTGAGGGAGCTTAAAGGAGACAAGATACAAGGTGGCTCTGTGATTGAGGGTGGTAAAGAGAGGCTGGATCTTTATTTCCATAGGTTGAATTTAGAACTTGGTGGGGGGAAAAATTAGCAGCAGATAATACAGTGGAGGGAAGGAGAGTGATTAAAAATCCAGTTGCCATTCTAATGGGAAATGTAGTTCATTCCTGTGAGTATCTTGCCTGAAACTGCTTCACTAAAAATGTGTATATTAATTTGTGAGGTGGGATTCCAGCTTGTCAATCACTGCAATTTCCAAAGGTTCTGTGTGGAGAAGAGAAATACCTTCTAGATGTTCCAAGGATTAACTGAACTGTGGAAAACTAAATATTTTTTCTTGTGTTTCTACCTTGACCTGAGGGAGGTTTGCCTAAAATTTCATGCCAGTTGTGTTTATCATGTTTTTCTCAGATGAAGAATATTTTTTATGTCTTCTTGAAAGCTGCAGTAATCCCTGCCAGCACTCCCCCCCCAAAAAAAGAAAATACTAATTATCTGTAATTAGATAGATTAGATAATTTTTTTTGTGGCTTTATGTAACATGGTCCTATATTAAAAGCTATGTATAGATTTTTGTCACTATTTTCAGCTCACTCTTTTTTTTTTTTTTTTTTCCCCAGCAAAAGGGGGGGGGGAAAATAAAGTAAAACCAAAATACTTCTCTCTGGAGAAACTCTCAGCTCCATCCAAACTGTGTGTCAGAGGAGGTGGGAATATTTTCCCAGGTCAGGTGTCAGTGATGATTTTCCTCATCTTTAGCACAGAATCCAACTGTGGTGAGTGAGTGTGGGGGAATAAATTAAGAACCCTGCAGGGCTCTCCGTGTGGCTCTGAGAAAGCCCCCCCCCAGTTGGCATCTCTGACAGGAAGGTGATGCCTTCTTTTCCCCTCTGTTCCAGTGACCTTAATTAGTGCAGCTGATACACTGTATTTTCTGTGTTTGTGAGACACAGAGTTGCTGCTCAGCTATTCCAGGTGGGCTGTTCATTCTCTGTATCTCTCTCCCTGCTTTTCCAGCCCTGCCTGTCTTGGCCTAGATTTAGGGAACCATCTTAAAAGTATTTGCAGGGACATGTGCTTTGTGTTTATCCTGACATTTCAGGATTTATTAAAATCTGTCAATAAGCAGAGGTTATCTAAAATTACTTGCCAACCCATGAAGTTATCTGACAAGCTGAGTGGGTTTTGTTTTTATTTCTGTGAAACGTTGGAGCGAATTTCCAGCCCTGCTCTGACAGAAATTGTGCACTTCAAATCTGGAGTTTGGAGTGCCATGGAAACTGGGATTGCACGTGCCCGGTGCTGATGGCCTGGGCCTTCCTGGGAGGACTCTCTCGTTCCCATCTGTGCTAACACAGGGGATCTTTTCCCAGGTTTCTCTTCCCCAGGGTTTCAGGGCAGTCTGTGGAGCTGACAGATGTTTTTGGAGATCATGGGCCGTGCCCGTGTCTGTGCAGATGTTGTGCCCTTGCAAACCTGAGGTGTTGCTGCCCTTCTGTAATTTGTGGGAAGCGTGGCTTTCACCTGGAATTGCAGGAATTGAACTGCCCTGGCCACCCTTTTGCAGCCAGAGCACTCTGTATTCAGCCCTGCTGGTTGGAGTTGTGTAGCTGTTGGAGGGATTTACCCAGACAGCTGAGGGGCAGGAGGTGGGGCAGAGCTGCAAGGTTAAAAGCACACGCATGATGGTGGAAATGTGCCTCTTGTTGATGCAGAGATCTTTACAAGTTCATGCCTGGTTATCTCCAGGAGTGAAATCTGTAAGGCCTGGTGAAATGTTCACTCTGTAAACAGCACTGACCACGAGTCCCTGACCTTATTTCTTAGTCTGACATGTGTGCAGTGCTGACATTTTCTGGGAAGATCTTTGTGCCGAAGCCCAGGGCAGTGAGGGTGGTTTGGTCATGGATGTGGAGCTCTGTTCCACTTAACTTCAGTTAGATGTTTGAGCTGAGATGTCTTGGTTCACACCAAGTGGTTCAGGGTACGTGTTGAACATAACAATGCTTGAACCTCAGAACAAAAAAAAAAAAAGAGAAAACGTGGTTTTCAGTGTATAAAATACCACCAGTTATTACTGCATAATTCAAAACTTGTATATGTTTTGTTTCCAGTGAGTGAAGTAACAGTTAACAGTGCTAAACAAAGCAGGCCTGTGTGTGTCAGGATGCTGAGCAGAAACCTGTTTGTGACCCTCTTGGATTTGATTAGTTCCCAAAACTGTGTATTTTAATTAATTTATTTTTTCAGGTAGCCTAACAAACATGCTGGGAGTCTGGTGTGGTAACTTTCACTGGTTGTCTGGAAAAACAAAGCAGATGTGATAGTCTGCTGAAACCTCCAGTGCTCAGAATCAGCTGATGCTGAAGGTGAAGGAGCTGTGTTGGAACATGTGTCTGATACTCCTGCTGCAGGTTCTCTGGGAAGTGGCGGGGCACTGAAGGTACTGCTGGCTGTGTAACAAAGGTGGTGTCTGTACAAAGATCAAGAACAGGCTGCCTGATGCTCCTGGCAGTTTAATTGTGCTGCAGGTTCCCCGGCCCTGGCTTTCACTGCAGCTGTCAGATGTTATCTGTGCAAGTTACTGTGCAGTGCTGTGGTTACAGTGCTGGGCAGCACTCACACAGTAGTGTTGAACAGGAATAACTGAACAGATTTCCAATCTTGGCAGAGCACTGGGTCTTCAGGAGGTGCCTGAGAAGCTGGGGAAGTGTTTTTTTTTTCAGGTATGAAAACTCAAATACCATGGAAGCTTTGGACAGTGAGGTCAGACTGGTCAATTTGACTTGAATTCGTTATTTTTCTCACTAGAAACAATAGTGAAGCTTCAGCATCTCAGGAAATGCTTTGCTTTGCCCTACAAAAAGATTCAGTGCTGGTGGGGGGGTTGGAACTTGTGCAGAACCTGCCTTTGGGGCTGTAGTGCCTGGGCTCAGCAGTCCCCTGGTGGGAGTGTTTTAGGGGCTCCACAAATCCATGGAGGACTCTGCTGGGGCTCCTCAAATCCATGGAGGGCTGTGCTGGGGCTCCACAAATCCATGGAGGGCTGTGCTGGGGCTCCACAAATCCATGGAGGGCTGTGCTGGGGCTCCACAAATCCATGGAGGGCTGTGCTGGGGCTCCACAAATCCATGGAGGGCTGTGCTGGGGCTCCTCAAATCCATGGAGGGCTGTGCTGGGGCTCCACAAATCCATGGAGGGCTGTGCTGGGGCTCCACAAATCCATGGAGGGCTGTGCTGGGGCTCCACAAATCCATGGAGGGCTGTGCTGGGGCTCCACAAATCCATGGAGGGCTGTGCTGGGGCTCCACAAATCCATGGAGGGCTGTGCTGGGGCTCCACAAATCCATGGAGGGCTGTGCTGGGGCTCCAGGGCAGTTGCAGGTTTCAGCTGACCTTTGGTTAAACACACTTGGCCTTCTTCCCTTCACTTTGTGTGTATTCTCTTCCATAAAATAGGTGGATTGCCTTCTGATGTGTTCAGTTTTATCCTTCTTAGTTGATTCCCACCCTGGCTCTTAGCCCTGCTGCCATTCAGTATTTTTGGTGTTTATCATGTTCCCTCTGCGTTTGGATCACCTGAGGAGGGGACACTCAAAGATTACTGCCAGAGGTTTTAGGAGGCCCAGTCAGGCCCCTGGGAAGAAGAACATGCAGGGGTGGAAGGGAGGATTTCCTGCTGGGCCTGTGAGCTGTGCTGGATTTCCCTCTCAGCTCTGGGCACTGTTGGCTCCTCTGCTCCCAAACCCCACTCCTCACTTGGGTGGCTCCAAGGGCTCCTGTGTTACTCAACTCCTCAGGCTCAGCCTTGCTTCTCTTGTTCTTCTGTGCCTTATTTTGTACAAACAGTTCATATCAAAATGCAGCAATTGCTGGGAGAAATCAATGAGCTGCTGGGGTATAAATCATTGCTATCAAAACTAATGGAGCTGCTTGCACATTGATTAAAGATGGGCTATGTTGATTGTGGGGCTAAAGAACAAAGTATTGCTCAGTCTATTTTGGGTGAAAAGATTAGGGAATTCATGCCATATTTTAATCTCTACTGAGTATATCTTTTATCTGCTGTATGCATATAATACATTTTGTCGATTTTTAAGGTCCACTGAAATGCTTTTTATCTTCAGACTGGTGCTGGGAAGCAGCTGTTTCATGGTGTAGCTTAACTTACTCTAACAGTGCTCAGTTAATCTCTCACTGAAGCTCAGTGAGCTGTTTGAACACCTACATTCTTATTCCAGTGAATTAAATGTGTCCTGTTTATTAGTTAGCTGAAGCTTGGATAAAGATCTTTCACACAGTTGCAAAGAGTGAATATTTTTCCTTTGGGTGATCTCTGAGGCTTTGTAGGGCCTGTGAAGCAGAGGCACAAAGGAGCAGATGGTTTGTTCCAGTGTCTTAACTCCCTGTTTTTGTTGGGGCAGATGTGACAGCAGCTGTGCTGGGAAGGTATTTATGAGCTCCTGTCCAGCCTGGCTCTGAGATGGGGTTACCTTTGTCACTCCTGTGGTTCCTGAAGTGCTTTTGGGATTCAGTCCTAACCACGAGAGGCATTTTGGGTGGGACATGGACTGTCTTAGGTGCTCACACCAGGGAGATGCTCTGGGGGGGCACAGTGGTCTGTAAACATCACTGGATGGCTGAAAATGCCTGCCTTAGCTCCAGAGCTGTGGAGTTGATTGGCAAGTCCTTCCTATTTTTAAGAGGTTTTACTTAGAAGGATGTGTAAAGCAACTGTAGCATTCTGGAAGTTGGTTGTGCTTTTCTTTAGGGTGTAGATGGGAAGCAGCTGATTCTCCTTTGACTCAGTTGACTCTTTACTGGCTGGCATACGTGGAACCAAATGGGTGATTCAGCCTCTGTTGATAAAATAGTCAGGCTAAAATTTATGGAAATACAAAACACAATAATGGGAATTTCTGTTAATTTTCTGTGCTTGTGCACAGAGTCTCACTGTGGGGTTTTTGGTTGGTTGGTTGGGTTTTTTTGTAGTATTTTAGAGTTTATTTCGCTGTTTTTCTTTCTGGTTTCTGTAAATAGGTGATCACATCAGCCATTTCCTCCTCTAATATAATAAATATTGCAGTGAAGATCTCGGTGTACCTGCTGATGTCACTGTGCTGGTGGTGTCTGAACCAGCACGTGATTTTTAACAGGGTGAAGATCAAGGCAGACAGATGTGTTGGCAGGAGCCGAGAGAAATCCCAGCCTGGCTGTTGGAACCCCCTTGTTCCTCGCCCTTCAATCCCTGCCAGTGGCAGTCGATCCACTTGGTGGGTGTCAATGCAGTCTGGTGGATTTGGGGAGCAGGAGGGGATGTCATCACCTGCCTCTGTGCCAGGTTCTGAGAAGTGGGAGCAGTGGGATCCAGTCCCAGCACCCACTGGGACAGACTGGGCAGGGCTGGAGCACAACATCCTCAGGGCAGAGAGAGAGAGAGAGAGCCAGCAACCTTTGTGGTTGTGAAACACAGACAGTGAACTGCAGACCTGCTGGAGAACTGCTGTGCCCAAGAGTGACTTCTGCAAGGCAGCATTTGGAACTTCATGGGAGTTGTCAGGAATTACATTTCTAATAGGATTGCAGCGCGCTGTGAGCACGTTGGTAAATTGTGGATTACAGACTCGTTTTGATACCTGAATGAATGTGTTTTTAAGGTAAATTGTGGATTACAGACTCGTTTTGATACCTGAATGAATGTGTTTTTAATGGTGGCTCGCACTGAAAGGGGACAGGCCGGTGTGTTTAGGGGTGGGACTGTTTTCATTTGCTCTGTGATGGTTCTGGCACTGATCTGTCACACGGGCACGAGGTGGGAGCTTCCATTTCCAGCGTGCAGGGGGAAATGTGCTCTGCAGGGCTTGCACTGTGAGCTCCCCCAAAGCTGATGGCCACGAGGGATCTCACATTCCCTGGAGAGATCATGTCCTGGTGCTGGGGCCCTGCTCTGATGGCACAGCACCATCACAGCCTTGCTTTAATCATCAATTATCAGAGGGAGGCTGCGATGTTGCTGTGCTGGGTGGGCTCTGCCCTGCCTGGGTAACACCCTCGGGTGGCATTGCCAGTGGGGTGGAAACCTCAGGAAAAACTGGAGGTTAAGGGTACAAGAGTTGAAGGAAGCACTGAAAAATGACAGCTGAAGGAAGAAACAACTGTTGAGTTACCGTGGGGCTCTGCAGATAGAAGCATCCAGTAATAAATGCTTAGTCATTTCTCTGTCGGTTAATTAATAGTAATATATTCTCCTTCAGAGCTGCCTTTTGTTTTCCAGTCTGAGGGGAGGTGTCTCGTAGTATGTGACAGCAGAACTGCTTGGCTTTGGAGAAGGGGACACTTTAGGAGTCAGTGACATTTGTTTGATAAATGTACCTAGAAATCAATGCACAAGCAGCTTTTTGAGTTTTTATGACTTACTGTGGTGCTTTTGTTATTGGGATTTTTTGGGTTTTTTTGTTTGTGAGGTCAGGAAAGAAGACAAAAACATCACTGGCCAGTTGGATAAAATTGATGAGGTTATCAGTAAATGGGGTGTTCTTCAGAAGGAGCAGTTGCATATGGGTAAATTAGAACAAAGGAGTAAACCCCAGAATACTGGCTGCTTTTGATTTAATAAACAGAAGTTGGTTGAAAGCTGACACGAAATGCCAGCAATTTTTGTTCCTAAGATAAGTCAGCTTCCCATGCCTTCCACTTACCAGGAAGTGTTGGAACGCTGTGAAATGGGAATTTCTTTCAGAGCAAGGCAGAGAAGAAGGGATGCAGTTGGGAAATCTTTGGAGTTGGATCGCTGAAGTGCCAACAGTTATTAATATTCCTGAACTACTTCAAAGATCTCTTAAGACCCTTCTTTTTTTAAAAAGATGTTATTTTAAGCATTTTGGCTGTAGGCATCTGTTAAACTTGTAATATCAATTCTTTTTATTTTTTAACAGAAATTCTCTGCTGTACCTAGAATTAAGATGATTTTTTTTTTCCCCTGTAATAATAACACACATGGCTTGCAGCTGCATTTGGGAAGGATTAAGGAAGTGACCTGTTAGAGTCCAGATTTTTACGCTTACCCGTGGCATCCGTGTGATCCCTGCTCAGATGTAGGTCAGGGATTAGCAGGGGGAGCAGGGCGTGTTGGCACTGCTGTCTGCAGGTGGTGCTGGTGGCAGAAGGAGCCACTTCCATCAGAGCAGGCAGCCAGCTGGGGGATTTTTCGGGAGGTGTTGTGTGGCATGTTGAGGAATCAGCTTTTAGGGTGAATTATTCCTGTTCTGCAGCAGTTTTGGAGGAGGCAGAAGTGCACTGTTCCTCTGAGACACTGCTTCCACTTCGGGACTCCCAGTGTGAACCCGCCTTGCTGAATTTGGGGTTTGCAAGGTCTTTCGGGGTCTCCAGGTTTGTTAATATTTTGCTTCTTCCCTGAATTTTCTGAAATAAAAAGCTTTAATTATTTTTTTCTTCCTTTAATTTTTTTCCTGAGTTCTGGCAGCTGTTTGGGGTGGATGGGTTTGGTCTGGGGGTTTTTTTCTGCTGTTATTTTTGTGGAGTTTTTTGGATTCTGAAGGGAAAGAAAGCAGTGAGGGACTTGTGAACTCTCTCAGTGCTCCTCTGGAGGCAGTTTGGTGGAAGGCTGTGCTGGCTGATGGGAGGCTGTTCCATGGAGATCTGGGCCTGGCTTTTCCTGCTGCTCTGTGTGACTGAGGCTGCAGCACCAAGGAATGTGGCCAGAACTTTGGAAGGCCCCTAGATCTGACCTTTATTCTTTACCCAGCAATTTTCCTGTGCTCTTTGCAGCCACGAGGAGAGTTGTTTTTTTTTTTCCTAATGGAGTCTTGCAGGTACATCAAGCACAGATTTCTTCAGGAGGAAAAGCATTTCACCAAAAAGCACAAAAGCTCTTAAACTCCCCATACCAGTGACCCTTGGAGGGAGCTGCCTGGTTGGAGTGGGCCCTGTAGTTCCACACTGAGCTGTAGGTAATACTGAAGCACTGGTGCAGGCAGGTTGCTAAGTTGCAGGTATTTTTAGCCTGTGGAGTTATTATTTGACTTGCACACTCTGTTGGAAATGGGAATCTGTGTGAGCTCTCCAAGCAGCCAGCGTGGCTGTTGCAAGAGGAGCATTAAGTTGTGGACCTGATGCTTGTTTGGTGGGTACTTCACACTGATGTATGGAAAAAAAATGTGTGCTGAGCACAGCGACTGCTCCAGCTGGGAACTTGGCACTCCCTCCCCAGCACACTGAGCCAGTGCCTCCCCAGCACACTGAGCCAGTGCCTCCCCAGCACACTGAGCCAGTGCCTCCCCAGCACACTGAGCCAGTGCCTCCCCAGCACACTGAGCCAGTGCCTCCCCAGCACACTCAGCCCTGCACGCCACCAGAGCTCTCAGGAACTTCTGGAAGGACTTGTACAACCCAGCACTGTCCCCAGCAGCTTTTGGCACAACCTGCTTGCTGTTCAGTGCTGATGTGCTGGGAGGTTCCAGACCTGGCAGGTGGTTCCCAGAAGGAAGACATCCAATTAACGAGGAGGAGTTGTACCCTTTCACTCGAGCCTTACTCAGGGTTATGAGTTTGTAATTGTTATTTGGTGCTTCTGGAGGTTGTACTGCAGAGCTGCCCTGGTGGGAGGTGAGGGAAGGGCTTTGTGGGGCACAGATCTGCACTCCCCAAGGAAAGGCTGACTGAACTCTTGGAGGAGCACATTCCCATGAGGATACCAAACATCCCTGGAGTTCCCAGCTGCCTCCCAGAGCTGTTTGTGTTGTTAGTGAGGACCCAGCCATCAGGCTGAGGATGGGCTTTGTTTAGGAGATGTTGGTTGCTTTTTTTTTAATACAGAGTAGCCTTGAAGCTTTAAATTTGAGACTTTTAATTACTGTTGCCTGGTGGCACGTGGACATTTCGTGATGTTGGCAGCGATCTGGCAGGGTCATCTGTAATCTCTTGGGCACCAGGATGCTGCTCTGGGATGATAATCAGCTATGGGGGCTGTGAGAAATAATTTGAATAGCCTGACTTGCAGTTGGTGGTTCCACAGACGTTCTCCCTGCCCGTGTAGGTGATATGATGGAGTGGGGAGCAGTGTTGGTACCTGAGCAGGAGCTTCTGCAGGCTAAATTAGGAACTGGCTGCCCACACAGAGCCATCCCTGCTGGGTGTGGGCTGCTGTTCACTCAGAAGGGAGAGAGACCAGGGCAGCAAAGCAGCTCCATTTGAAATTGCTGCTCTGCCTTAGTAGTAATATCGAGGTTTACTAGTAGGTTTTTTGGGTGGTTTCTCCAGTGAAATTGTTTCTGGTTGAGTGCTCTCAATAAAACAACCTGATGTGCCACTTCTGTAGGAGGATGTGTTATGCAAGACATTTTTAAGATTGAGGCGTTGTGCTGGTCATGGAAACCAGTTTGTAGTAGTGCTGGGTGAGATCCATGTCAGTCCAAAATACACGTGTGCACAGGAGGCTGCACTCCTTGACTGTATCCCCTGGTTGGAGGTAAAATCAGAATATTTGGGTTTGGAGTCTCCACCAACCCCGTGTGGGGCTCTGTCAGCACTTGGGCCGTGCCCCAAGGCCTCTGGGGGGCCTTTTGCTCCCTCCTGGTTGTGGAGCCCCCGTTCCTGGGGCTGAGGATCCCCCAGCTCTGGGCTGGGCAGGGCTGGAAGGGCTGCTGGGGGCAGTGCTGGAGCTCCTTACAGAGCTGTCTGTGGTGTGTGGAACCAGCAGCCCTCTAATTTTCATCTTGCTTTTACCAGGCTACATTTTAGCTAAAAATGGAAGCTTGTGGCCATGCAGATTCTTTTTTTTTCTTTTTCCTCCTTTTTTCCAGAAGTAGCTTGTCTGCTTTTTTCCTTAAATGAGCTCCATCTTTACCATAGAATTGCAAATCTCTGGTTGCCAGGACTGCCCTCTGTGGGTGTCACAGGGTGCTTTCAGCATCCCCAGCTGAGAAGGTAACTCAGCTTTGTGGAAGAGTTTGTGTTGTGGAGCTGCTGTGTGTTCAGCCATGGGGTGTGTTTGTGTCTGGGGGGGCTGGGGTTTAGCTCTGAGCTGAGTTACTGTTTTCTGTCTCAAAGTGTGTTGTTCTGGCAGCCACAAACAAAACTGCTTACACCGTGATGGTTTCATAATCACAGCATTAAACTGTTCATCTACAAATGAGCTTGGATGAGGATGATCCATATCCTAAGTAGCTTAACCTCCATACCAGACACTGCAGTGAATTTTCCAGCTAATAGTGAACTGCAGAATCTGAGATGTGAGAATTTCAGCTTGAAGGGCGGGCAGTTTGTGGGCTGGTGCTCTGATTTGTAGATTATTTCACTGTAGTAGCCTCTTGCTTCGTGCTTAGGATGATGTGCCCCTGTCCTGCCACCTGGCTTTGAGCAGGATCACGAGGTGTGCCCTGACACCCCCACAGGTCCTGCTGTGTGACAGGGGCAGGTCCACATGGCCCAGTGCAAGTGCTTGTCAATGTTTCAGCTCTTGGGAGGGAGCTGCCACAGCACTTTGTGCTGCCAGAGGGCAAAATTGTCCCAAAATTTCTGTTACTGCCCTTGCTGCAAAGCCAGTGTGTGTGATAAACCACTGTGTGGGGCCATGGTGTGGGGTTTCCTTAATGTGGCAGTTTATCCCTCCTCTACTTTTTTTGGAGCTGTAACCTGTGGCAGAGCGGTGTGCTCTCACTGGAGCTCGTTAGTAGGAGGTTTATGTAACTTCTGATAAAATAGATATCTTGATATTTGCCTGTGCTCAGGAACAGGACCGAGCAGAAATAATTCCAGGGCTTTGAAAATGCTGGGTTTGGGGGGACAGGGCACTCTTGTAGGGCAGTGAAAATCAGAGTCTTGTGTGAGTGAGACAATACTCTGTTACAATCCTAAACTCTGCTGCCACAGGCTTCTGTGTCACCAGGGGAAGAGAACTGATGGTGTGAGCAGTGCAGGAGGTTTCTTGGGAGAAGAGTTTTAAAAGCTTGACACGAGTGAGTCTCTGGTTGTGTTACCAAAGCAGTGCCCGTGTCCTTCCTGCAGACAGGCAGCTGTTTGCCCCCTAACAGAGTTAGTCTGGGCTTTGATAGGGTTTGAATTGCTGCTAAATTTGTCAGAAATCGGGGCTCTTTCTTGATAATTGTGTTAATTCTGGCTTTGGTGTGTTGTTTGTGTTTTTTTTGCAGAATTTACATGTTTGACAGCAGAAGTTGCCTTTCTACTGTAGTGAGAGAAAATGTAAGTACAGAAAGAAGGTAACTTCTTTCTTTTTTTTTTTTTTTTTTTTTAGTGCTTGAGAAACATGCTGCTTTTAAAAAGTGGCTAACTTTGGATTTTTGGCTGTTGATCTGTGCAAGCCCAAAGTCCCTGTTTTTTCTCCCTTAGCATGTGAATCCTTCTGTCAACAGGAAGGATTTGAAAATGGCCAGGAAAGCTGCTAAATAATAGATGGGACTGCCTGCCTTGTGTCAGAGAGGGAACTGGCACAGCAGAGGGAGACCACAGATGAAACTGTTTCATCTCAGTGGGGCAGGGAACTGTAATAAATAAAGTGATGAGAATAGTCACTCTCTCATGAATGAAAAATTACTTCTCCACCATGTTTGACAAAAGAAGGCCAAATTTCTTTTGAGCAAAGTGGCTCTTGTCAGAATGTTCTTTGCAGTGTGGCAGTATTATTTAAACAGAACCTAAAAAGTTTCACAGTTTATATTCTGTGTAATTGTAATTATTACTAGTGCTCTTGGAACGGGGAAATCTTCGTTACCTTCCAGGCATAACTTGAGTTTCTGTGAAGCTCCTCAGTCTGGGAGGAAGGTTGTTAATTGGCCAAGTTAAATCTGTTCCAATTACTGAGTATTTACCTGCTTTTCAAAAAGCAGGCAGCAAGCTTTATTCCTCTACCCCTCCTCCCTCTGGAGATGTGTGTCCTTCAGGATCTGAAGGCACCCTGGATTTTTTTATCTCCTATTTCAGATTATATAAACGGGAGAGGCAACACCTCAGATCTGTTTCACGAGCAATTCTGATCTCGCTGTATTTTTCTACTGAACAAAAAAACCAAAATACAAAAATCAATATATTCTTCTGCAAACCACAAAAAAAAAAAAAAACAAACCAAAACCAAAAACAAAAAACAAACCCAACCCTCAGCTTTCCAGAGCCAACACGATGTGAAACTGCTGGAAGTGGCAGCGAGTTGGGTGTAATTCCTTTGTCATTGGGAAAATGCACAAGCTGCTGTGCCTGTTGCTAATAGGATTTGTGGTATCCTCGGGATTAGCACAGCTCCATTTAATCAGATGCCCTGCTCTGAGCTGTCTGCTGGGCATGCCCTCAGCTCCTACTGGGGCTGCAGAGTTTGGGCTCTGCTCTTGCAAATGGGGTGGGGTGGGGTTTTTTTTTGGGCTTTTCATCCCTGTTGGGGTGGTGAGCACTGGCAAGGAAAAGGGATGGAGGGAACAAATGTCAGACAAACGGGAGAAAGGGGATTTGCCAAACCTGCTTAGGAAATTACTGTGCTTGGGTAATACACAAAAATTAGCTTTAAACCCTCGGCGTTACCAGACTTTGCATCAACAATGGCTCGGTGGGATTATGTCACTTTTTGGTAGTAGTGATGTGTGCTAAAAATATCTTGTGGCAAGCAAAGTTTGGCCATCAAGGGATAGAAGTTCTAAACATTTGACTTAGTGATAGCTCTGCTTTCAGATCTGTTTTTTTCTTCTTTTAATCTGGAGAGATTTTTTTCACAGGAGAGGATGGAAGACTCCCTCCTTTTTTACCCCTTTTTTTTTTTTTTTAATAGGAATGCTGTGAGAAAATGAAATACAGTGTTCAGTAAGCACAGCCTCACTGCTTTTATTAAGTAGTTTTAGAGAGGAATAATATTTAACCCTGGAATGTCTGTCTGGATTTGTATACTCTTCCCACTGCTCAAGCATCAGGCTGCAGATAACTGTGACAGTGTTAATGATACCTTGGGTTCAGTAGCTGGCCCTAATTGGATAAGCAGCTTGAGCTGGGGAAAGGACACTGGAGTTGTTATAATGAAGTGAGGCAATCTGAGTTCTTCCTTAGCCTTGGAATTTTTCTGTCACTTGTTTTCTGAGCAGTGAGCTTTACCTTTAAATAAGAATATTGCCCTGGGCTCCAGACTCCAAAAGGCTTTTTGCAGTTCAGAAAGTTGATGCAAGGTTGTTGGGACGCTGAGCTGACTGCCTGGACATCCATAACTCTCCTCTTGCACAGGAAAAATCTCAACCTGGCTTAGAGAAAAGCAAAGCCAGAGCTGCTCCTCTGAGGGGATTTGAGCCATCCCAGGGGATGCAGCAAAGGAGGCCAAGTCAGGAGTTGATTTTCCCGTGTGGGAAGCAGAGGAACAGAGTGGCTCTTCCCTGGGGAACCTGGGAAAGGGGCTGAGAGCCCTGGGTCACCTGGGGCAGGGGGAACTGCCAAGCCAGAGCAGGGATTGTTGGCCCCAGCAAGGGGAGAATTACCTCCAAGGTGTACTACAGGATTAGGGGAATTAGGCTTAGAGCAGAGACACTTAAGCACTTCAGCCTCTGGAAAGGGCTCCAGTGAGGTGGGGAAAGGGGCTGTGTTACTGCTGAGGAGCTGATTCACTGGCACAGGGCAAGGAGAGGGAGGTAAGCACGGTCTGGCTGCTGCCTGCTTCTTGATAAGGAGGATGGGGGGAAAAGGGGTGTGGAGCTGGAGGAGGGACTTCTTTTGTGAGGTTGGTGTGGTTGAGGGGCTCAATAACTTCTTTCCAAACTCCAGGAGTAGAATCATCATCCAAAGGTTCTTCTAGAAACCTTCTTTTGAGATGGGGTTAAGTGCCTTTAGAACATGCTAAGGAAAATCTATTACTTCATCATATTTGATTGTGTTTGTTTGCAGTGAGCAGAGACTATTAAATATATGATCTCTGTCTGTAATAGGAATAAATCTGTGGAAAAATTTCCTATGTACCAAGAGTGAGAAGAGACAAAAGTATTCTGTGTTCCCATACAGTTCCCTGACCTTACCTGTTGTCCTTGGTCATCTAAAGTTATTTTTTTCAGTGCAGGATCCTGGTAAGCTCTGATTTACAGCAGAGCTAAAAAGGACCCAGGAGGATGCAGCCGTTTTTTTCTTTTTCCCCATAGAACTTGTATTTCTACCATAAATTTAATTGTCTAAGGCTGAGTATAAAAGAAATAGAGGAACAGCCAGGCTGGTTTGCTGTTTGTCCCACAAATTTTGCAGTCTTCTTTAGAGAACTCCCTATATTTTCAAGCCCTTGGCTTGGTTAGGGTTTTCATTTCCTGAGTGTGAGTGAGTTCAGTCATGTTGGCAGGAATTGGAACTTCCTGTTGATGTTGAAACAACAAAGACTACAAAGGGAATGTGGAAATCTGGTTTAGACAATTCCTATGGATGCTGACAGAAAGGCAGCTCAGAGGTTTTGGGGTTGCTTGGAGCTCTAAAAGTGTATCTGGATAAGGGGATTCACCTCCCAAGGCCTCTCCCTGCTCCGTGCAGGGAAGCTTTGTTGCATTTAAATGCCAGGGTGCACAAAACCTGCAGGAATAAATTGGCACTGTTTTAAGGAGATTATTCCTCCTGTTGTATTTCTGAATAAAGCTGCATGGAAAGTCTTCAGTTCCCTGTACCTGCAGCTGGAATTGTGGTGTCCTGAATCTTTGTCATCATCCCATCAGTGAATTGCTGTGACCTTGAGCAGAGCACTCAAGTTTTGGGCTGTGATTTCTTGCTCTGAAATGGGAATGATAGCATCTCGGAATTCTTTGTCTGGGAAGGTCGGTGTTTGCTCAGTGGGAAATGGGCTTATATATTAACCTGGAGAATGGCAGAAGTAGGACTGAAATATCCGAGAAAATGCAGTTTATTCTTAAAAACAGCCTTTAGAGTTTGTTTGTGACGAGAGCAGAGCGTTCCTGTTCCCCCAGGTGTGTGAAGTGCACAGGAGCTGCAGATGTGCTGCAGGTGTGGGGACACCCACGGGGGGTTTGTGGGAGGGGTGGCATGAACAGAAAACATCTCCAGGAACAAAAGAGCATTCAGGAGAGAAGGAGGATAATAAAAAAAAGGGGTTTGTCTTAACTGGATTTTGGACTGAGCTGAACAAGCAGTCTTAAAGGGGCTTAGAGATGACCCTGGAAGCAGAAGAGAGAAAGAAGAGACCCAATTTACAGGGGAGGGAAAGGGCCTTGGAGTTGTGTGAGGGGAGGTTTTGGGAGAGAAGCCAACTAAAATTCCTAAAATATTGTGGGCTTCAGAGAATAGTGTAACTTGTAAATGATGCTGTGACAAGATCTGGCACTTGTTCCTTGAGCTCCTGGGTTTGGAATAATAACTAACATGGAGAGAGCTCTGGGATGAGTCTGCTTATGGGGGATGGCAATACTGAGGCAATGCTGAAGTCTTAACTATTTTGAAACTTCTTTTTGACAGTGATGTTTGTTCTACTGCTCTAATTTGCCTTGACAGTGTGTTCTCTGTTCCTGTGGTGGGATAAAAACTTGGAAGTTCTCCTCCTCTTTCTCCTTGGGAAGGGCTTTAGGAGCAAAACAAAACCCGCATGCTTGCAAAGATAAATAAGCTGATTAAATCCTAACAGTAATATGTAAAGCTGCTAGCAAAGCATTTGCTTTAGTTAATAGTAAAGGGTCAATTCTGGCTAATAAAATGTTCCAAAAACACACTGCCCATGTTTATTTATAAACAGGTGCTCCGTGCAGTGTTTGAAACTGGAACCAATTATCCTGTGCTGCAATAAAAGATGAACTTCATCAGCACGTTTCTTCAGCATCTTCTGTTGCTGTCAAGCTGCACAAGATTCTCAAACAAAAAGTTTTGGGAGCAGCTGAGTTGGAGATGTGGAATGGCAGGGAAAATGCCAGCGGTGTCTTTGTGGAGCAGAGATTTTGCAGAGCAGTTTTGTGCTCAGGGGGTCTGACTTCCCTGCCCGCAGTGTTGGTGTTACCGGTGTTGACAAACCAATCTGCCACTTTCCTCAGGTGCTGTTTGAAATGACCTGTGTGCTCTTGCAATATGAAATGATGGCTTCTGCTGATTCTGCTGGTTTGCTGGTGTCTTTCAGATTTCTGGCTGTTTCAGAGGGGGCAGTGGAGCACACCTTTAGCACAGGAAAATGAGTGAGCTTGACCAGCTACGCCAGGAGGCCGAGCAGCTGAAAAACCAAATCAGAGTATGTACTGGGTTCTCAGCACAACTGAAGGGTGGTTTTGTGTCCTGAGGGGGGTCAGAGATGGGCAGAGATGATGCATCAAATGCATCCAGGGTGTCAGTGCAGAAGGGGACGAGCGCATGGAACCGCTTCAGAAAATTACATTTTGGTCCTTGGTATGGCTTGGAAAAGAAGAGCTGCATAAACAGTGCACAGCATGGCTTAGATCAGAAGGAATGTTTGCTGGGGGTTTTCTGAGCCAGACCATGACTAATGTTAAGAAAGCCACTGCTTAAAATAAGGTGAGGGATGAGGTTGGTCAGGGCTTTGGCCAGGTAGGTCCTGAAAGCCTCCAAGACTGCAGAGCCTGCCTGGGCGAGCAGTTCCTGGCTCAGCTGTCCCTGTGGTGAAAAGCATGTCCCCTTTGTCCCAAAAGAAGAGGAGATTTCACAGTGAGGTCTGAGTGTTGTGACAGCAGGCAGTGCATTGTGCTAATGCTGCAGGTGGGATGGGGGCTCTCAGGGTGCAGAAATGCTTCCTGAACCTTGCCTTGAGGGGGTTCATCAACCTGACAGGGCAGAGAGGAATAAATGTCCAGAACTTCCTCCAATTTGTGTTTTCCTTCTCTTGCAGGATGCTAGGAAAGCATGTGCAGATGCCACCCTGGCTCAGGTAAGCACTTCAGAGTTCAGCAGCAATTAGGGAAAGTTGCCTCCTTTACAGAAGGAAAGTGTGGTTGAAGGAGGTAAACGCAGGGGAATCTTTTCATGCCTCCTTTAGCAAGTTGTTTTATTTTGCCCTCGGGTGTTTTCTTCCAGAAATAAGTAGTGTTTGTCCAGTTTCTGAGAGCAGTGGTTTGTTTGAGTGACTCAGGGCACATTGCTGCTGCTCAGTGGCAGATAATGCTGTGCTGGGGACATGGCAGCAGTGCTGTTGTGTTACCCTGATAATCTGAACCGTGGGGCCTGCTGGGGTTAAATGTCTGCCACAGTTATCTGTACAGGGGTATAAAACCCGGATCAAAGGTCTGAAATCCTAGAAATCTGAGAAGATTCGACCTCAGCAAAGTAATTTCTGGGAGTCTGTAAATGCAACAGGGCCGCTTTCTCTGTGTGACACAAATCTACAGTGTAGAGTGACATAACTTGGGATTGGGCAGTTTTAAGGAACTTAATATTGAGAATGTGGGACTTTGGTCTGCCCTGGAGTGCTTGTTTAGGTGTAACTGTGTGTGAGGTGGTGCCTGTGCAGAGGGGAGCTGCAGTGAGTGCCCCCATTGCTGTTTCAGATCACAGCCAACATCGACCCCGTGGGGAGGATCCAGATGCGCACTAGGAGAACACTGCGGGGACACCTGGCCAAAATTTATGCAATGCACTGGGGGACTGATTCCAGGTGGGTGCTGGGGGTACAGAGCAGCTCATGTGGCTTCACTGTGGCTTGGGAAGTGGAGTGCACAGGCCTTGGCACCGCTGGGAATCGCTCTTAAGAGAGCTCAGCCAGCCAGGAGAACTCAGGAACACTGAATGCCCCTGTTTTCCTCCTCATGTCCATGTTTTTCTAACCCAAATCAAAACTCGAAGCCAAAGTACCACTCCTTGTGTGCTTGCCTGAAAAACGTGGTTATGGTACCCCATGAACTCTGAGGAACTGTGGAAATAGAGTAGATCCCATTATTCTCAGTTGCCTTTTTTCCTTGAGCTCCCTGGTAACTGCTGGTGTTCACTTAAAGCAGCTGCCCAAAGCTGAGCTCCTCCTTGTCTGCCCACAGTGATTGTGTTTCCCTCCTCTTTCCTCTCTAGGCTTCTAGTTAGTGCCTCCCAGGATGGCAAACTCATCATTTGGGACAGCTATACTACAAACAAGGTAAGGCCAGCGGGTGCATTTGGGTTGGTTTGTAAATGCAGATGCCGTGATTTTGGCTGCTCTGCTTTGCCAGGCCCAAGTGCAGGTTCTGAATTCCCCAAAGCAGTCAAATGTGCCTGAAAATTGTGCACCACAAATGGAAAACAAGGAGTTCCAGAGGAAGTTTGGATGTGTTTTGGTGCTGCAGAGAGAGTGATGAACAGTAACGAGCGGGTTGCACCAGCGGGGTCACAGAGATTTAGGCCCAGCCCTGCTAATTTGTTGTCTGCAGTTCAGCGCTGCAAGACCTGCCATCCACAGTGAGTCATCACTCTGTGTGTGCAGTCACATGATGCAGTTCAGGGTTACTTTTACTTTTATCTGCCCGTGAGTGGTGGTTGCTGGTTATGGGCCCTGTCACCAGGGCTGGCAGTGATTCTGCTCACCCCTTTGAGCTGGGCTGGCAGAGCTGCCCCAGTCTGTGCTGCACAGGACTGTGGAACTGGCTTTATTTCAAATACATTTTCACAGCATTAAAACCAGTGTTGCCAATGCACTGGAGCCAGTGTTGTGCTACAGGGGAGAGGGGAGCAAACAACTGCAGCAGCAGCTCCTGAGGCTGGGGTTACTGTTGAACCCCAGCTGTAAAACTGATGAATCCAGAACTTCAGTAAAGAGTAATAATATGGTTTGCAAATCAAAAAGTAAACCCTCACCCTTTTGCCTTCACCCTCCTCCTCTGGCCTCAGCCTGCAGGTAAATGCTATCTAAATTACTGTACCATCTGAAAGGTGGTGAAACAATCACAGTATACCATGATTTCTTTGTTAGTATTTTCAATTCTTATATCTGTGCTCCTTAATCCATGCAATATTTTTTGTGTGTGCAGTTCCAGCACACACTGGAAGTAACACAGTGTTGTCATAAGTATGATCTTTTCCTAGGGATAGAATAAAATAAAACAGCTTAAGGTGAATATTCCAAGTAGTTCCTTGGCAGAAGGCTTCCAAAAATGAGCTGGTTCTGGTTTTACTACAGGGGTTGGTTTTGTTTAACTGCTGATTGTTGCAGGATCACTGGTCACTGTTCCCCTGGAATCTTTACTTAAGGAATTCAGGGAGATTGATATTGCAGGAAGTGCCACCCTATTGTCAAGGATATCAGCCCTTTCTTTTGAGCAAATTTGAGGGGTGAACACAACGAGTTAACAAGACAGAACAGGTTTAGCTTCCATAATTATCTAAAAAAAGTTCTTGGAGCACAGAATGACAAGGAAACGTGGGGTGGTTATTTAACTGTGAAGCTTGATTGCCTGCAGTGGGCTCCCAGAGCAGGACTGAAATGGCAGTGGAGGCAGCGATTTCCTCACTTGCTCATTCACAGCAGCTCAGCCTGGAGCTGCTGACTGTGCTTGGGAAGTCAATATTTCCCTTGGACCTATAATAAACCAATAGTAATCAGAGCACTGAAATGAAATCATTCACTTCTTTACCGAAATTGCTGATCAAAGTGGATCCAGGAAAGGCAAGGCTGAGGTTTGGTTACGTCATCGCTCGCTCTGACGAGCGAGTTTGCCCTCAGAATAGTTTTGATCCTAAACCAGCTGTTTCCTCCCTGCCCTCCTGCCAGAGGGAGGAGGGGGTGCTGGGGGCCAGGGGAGAGGGTTCCTGGTGAATGCAGGGTGTCTGTGTTGCAGGTGCACGCCATCCCCCTGCGCTCCTCCTGGGTCATGACCTGTGCATATGCTCCTTCTGGCAATTACGTGGCTTGTGGTGGGCTAGACAACATCTGCTCCATCTATAACTTGAAAACTCGTGAAGGGAATGTTCGTGTGAGCCGGGAGCTCGCCGGGCACACAGGTGAGTGCTGCCCACAGGGTCGGCTTACCTGGGCAAAACTGAGAAAAAACATCTCCTAAATGCAGTTTGCCAGTTCAAAGGACAGGCTTCTTTTCTCAGGCAGGGCCTCAGCTGCAAACTGCCTGGTTTGAAGTGTTTTTAAACCCTTCTCCTGCTGCAGGATTGAACAAACCCCACAGCTGGAGGCTGATGTTGGCAGGTTTTCCCGTTTTGCTGCGGTTGGGATTTTCAGGAGATGTTTGTGCTGTGTGAAGTGGAAGTGGCTGGCACTGATTTTTGTCATCAGAGTCGTTCCACTGATGGCCAGGCAGGTGGGACTGGAGCACAAAGATGCTTTCAGAGCGTTCAGATGAAGTTCTTTGATGCCAGTGTTGGGAAACATCCCAATGTCCATGCTCTGGCTTTGTGCTGACCAGCAGTGTAGGTTAATTTTCCCCAACAGTTGCATGATGCAGCTGAGGTTTGTCAGCATTTGTTGCTCCTGGGTGCAGTGACAGTTTCTTAGTTTTGGGGGTGCAGTGCAGGCTCACCTGTCCCTCTCCCCAGCCTGGCCAGTGGGTCCCACAGCTCTGTCCCCTCCCTGTGGGGTGTGAGGTGTGAGGAACCAAACCCCATTCTGGCCAAAAGGTTGAAGATCCCAGTTCAGACTGCCTGGTGCATTGTGGGCTCAGGAGAGGGGGAAGCAGCACAGGACCAAGGCAGTTTGCAGCATGGAGAGTGACCCCTGGCCTTCCCTCTGCTCTGTTCCCAGGCTACTTGTCCTGCTGTCGCTTCCTGGATGATAATCAGATCGTCACCAGCTCTGGCGACACCACTTGGTGAGTGGGACATTTGGACCTGATTTCACTCAAGTTAATGTGCTATTGCAATTATTATTTTTTAAAATATATAACTATTTTTTTAATGTACAGTTATTTAGCTTTCAGAAATAAGTGTATTAGACCAACAGCTCTCCTCATGCTCTTTTTTATGTTCAGTATTTATTAAAAAGCCGTATTTGGATTTTTCTAACAGAGAATTTGGTTTCTTGTTATTCAGAAGAGCTCCTAGGAAATATTCCACAGTGACAGTAGCTGGGGTTTTTGAGGAGAATGTAGGTGTGTGTCTTCATAAATACTGGCTTCTGAACTATAAAAGGCCTCCATCTTTTCTCATAGGTGTCTTTATTATATCTAATTCTTAAAAGCACTGCAGTTCTCCCAGGCAGCAGCTCTTACAGCAAAGGTTGTCTAATAAATACCTCTCCTACACAGTGTCAGTCTCTTTGAATGCCAGTTTATTAGGTCACTGATTCTAAGTATTGAATTTATATATGGGGTTAAAAAATGTTTCTAAATATGTGTTGATGTTTTAAAAAAAACAAACAACCAAACAAAGAAAAAAAACCCAACCAAAAAGGCTTTGTTAAAATTACACTCTTTAAAAGTGAAAGCAGCTGCTTCAGGAGTTATCACTGTAATTCTAGAGTTGTCTGGATAACAGTTTGTCCTTGACATCACTTGAATTCAGCCAAGCTTCAAAGCACAGTATAAGAGTGCAGTCAGCTCTTGTTTGCCTGGTGCAGAGCTGCCACTGCTGGGTCTGCTTTGCTGGGACATCACAGACATGAAAAATCCTGGCTCTTCTTAAGGCTTTGGACCTCTTGCTGAGGAGGTGGTGGTGTTGTTTCATCCCTTTATGCTCTTTAATTATCACTGTAGTGCTGCTTTTGCTGACTTGCAGCTTTAGGATCAGACATAATTCACAGAATTACACATCCTCAGAGGGCCTATAAAAATGAGAAGTGCTGGCTCAGCTCTTGCTGTAGCCTCACCACTGCTGCTTTAGATGAAGCTGTGGTAGTACTGGACAAGAGTTCTGTCTATGAACAGGGGTGTCAGTCATTATTTTTTTTGCACTGTTTTTCAATTTTACCCCCCCCCCAATATTACAGAATTGAATATGGCTTTAAGATCTCCTTGCACAGTTATCCTGGAACAGCCAAACAGCTCAACAAGAAGTCAGTGTCAATGCTGTCAATGCTTTAGGGAGCTCTGCTCCAGCCCTGCTGCAGATGAGCAGGCTCAGAGAGGAGCTGCTGTCCCACCCACCCTCTGATGGAGCACAGATGTGCTGACTTTGCCTTTTCACCTCTTCCCTTTGCAGCGCTCTCTGGGACATAGAAACTGGTCAGCAGACAACTACCTTTACTGGGCACACTGGGGACGTGATGAGCCTGTCCCTGGCTCCCGACGCCCGGTGTTTCGTTTCTGGTGCCTGCGACGCCTCTGCCAAACTGTGGGACGTGAGAGAAGGGATGTGCCGGCAAACCTTCACCGGCCACGAGTCGGACATCAACGCCATCTGCGTGCGTACCGCCTGCCCTGGGGGCACCGCAGCTGCTGGGGCTGTGCTCTGGGCTGCAGAATTCCCAGCCTTTCCTCAACAGCAGGAGCTGGGGTGGCGAGGGGGAGCTGGCTGTTCTTCCACGCTCATTTCCTCGCTGGTTTTGCCCCCTCCCCACTAGTGGGGAGCCGTTCCCCCTTCCCACGCTGCCTCCTCTTCCCGCCTGTGCGTGCAGAGTGGTGTGTTCAGCGAGGCAGAGGAACCAAACCTGTAACCCTGTGTGTTTTATTTTCCCTCCCCACCCCTGCAGTTCTTCCCCAACGGCAACGCGTTTGCCACGGGCTCGGACGACGCCACGTGCCGGCTCTTCGACCTGCGGGCCGACCAGGAGCTGATGGTCTATTCACACGACAACATCATCTGTGGCATCACCTCTGTAGCATTTTCCAAGAGCGGCCGCCTGCTCTTAGCTGGGTATGACGACTTCAACTGCAACGTGTGGGACACGCTGAAAGCTGACAGGGCAGGTGAGGCCGTGGGGCTGATGTCCCATGGGAACAGGCTGTGCGGGGAGCTGGGGGAGTCACCGGCCATGGAGGGCTCCAAGGGGGTGATCAGTCCTAGACTTGGTGGTCTCAGAGGTCTTTTCCAACCCTTAATGAGTCTGTGATTGAGTCTTGTGCAGAGACCTCTCAGAACTCGCAGTCTCCCCTTCAGAACTCTGATAACCCACTCTGGACTGACCAGTGGCGTTAACAAATCCAACACTGCCATCAAAACAGGGAGTTGGGGTGGAGAG
This sequence comes from Pyrocephalus nanus, assembly GCA_038380795.1. Taxonomy (NCBI): domain Eukaryota; kingdom Metazoa; phylum Chordata; class Aves; order Passeriformes; family Tyrannidae; genus Pyrocephalus; species Pyrocephalus nanus. The sequence goes on along the minus strand of CM076282.1, from coordinate 6,207,381 downwards.
ATTTTTTTTTTATTATTTTTTTTAAGACTTTATAGCTTTGTTTATGTGTTAACTATTCAAAGCAACTCAACATTAATGTTGCTATTTATACACAGGAATTTTTTTTTATTTTTTCCTGGTGTTTGTAGCAGTAGTTGTAGAGACAACCAGCAAAACAACAAGAGACTGTGGAGTTTATCTTTTGAGGAAATGGATATGAAATTTATGGTCCAAAGAAGAAGATAATTCAGCTTCAGTTCTTTAAAATGAAAACTTTTATTAGAGAAAAGGGAAAAAAGAAAAAGATACAAATCAGGCTGCAAATGTTCCATTATTCTCATCAGAACAGGGGTTGAGAACAAGTATAATGTGTATTTAAATGTTCTAAGGCTTCAGCTGGCCAGGCAGATTGGGCACTTGTATCATACCTGACTGTCCATTAAACCCCTTTGTTCTTCTGTTTTTAGTACAAGTTTATAAAACTTCCTGGTGCTGTTTTGGTTTTACCAAATTTGCAGCACTTACTGTTGGTGGTAGAACAGGGAGAATCCTGTGGAACAGTCTTAATTTATGTAGAAAGATTAATTTCAAGTCTATCAGGAATATCTTGGCTCAGTGCTGTGGACTGGGAAGAGCTTGAGCATAATTAGGTTTTCTTTTTTACCTCCCTGAAACTGTTAAATTGAAGGGGATAGAGGAAAATGTTGTCTCCCTTAATTTTTCTTCTTAATGTCTCGATTCTTTTTTTTAATGGTGCTATAATTGAATTGTAGCACATCTCCATATTGACAAATAGATTGGATGTAGGACTCTGTCTTGTGAAGGTAGTAAGCTTAAATTGGATGAAAAATGCTTTAAGTCCATAACATAATCCAGTTTAACTTCTGTTTTTACACGTGTAAAAAATGTTGTCAAATTCACCTTCCCCTCCCAGGTGTCCTTGCCGGTCACGATAACCGTGTCAGCTGCTTAGGTGTGACTGATGATGGCATGGCAGTGGCAACAGGATCATGGGACAGCTTCCTCAAGATCTGGAACTGAAGTAGGTGGGTATGCAGTGAGTTCGTGAGGGCTTGGCCTCCTTTGGGGGTCCAGAGTGCCTGTTCCCAGCTCCAGCCCTTGCTGTGTCACTGGTGCTGCATCTTATTATTCAGATTAGGGAAGTCACTAAGGAAAAAAAAAAAAAACAAACCACAAAAAACCCCAACCAGTTTGGTTTTTCAGAAGACCATTAGTTTAATGTATGCAATGACATTTCTCTGCTGGCCTATTTTTGCCATCCTTTATTGTGCTGTGCTGGTTTTTGGGCCTGGGTTGGTAAATAAGTGGCGTTGTGGAAGGGGGAGATAATGGCTGGATGCGTCAGTGGGAGCCAGAGCTGAGCTGGAAACTCGAGTGCAGTTTATCCCAGAGCAGCTCCTCATAAATAACTGTTTGTGTGTGTGGCAGAACTCGAGGACTCCACGACTGGAAGAAGTTCCCAACAAAATTAAACACGATAGCATATCCAATCCAACCATACTAACTCGGACCCCCATCCTCCCCAACTCAAAGGGCAAGATCTTCTCTGTCTCCTGTTGCTGAAATGAAGAGCACAATTACCTTTCCAAGAAGAATTTCTGTGTTGTAAGCAAAATGAAATTGTGCATTCCTTTTGGGACCATTTATTTTTCTTTTTCTTTTTTTTTTCTTTTTTTTTTTTCTTTCGTGTCTTGAGAATTTAAAAAACGAAACACTATCGTAAAAGCATGACCAGAAAATAAACCTGAGCATAATTGTGAAAACAGTTTAGCCTTCACTGTAGTTTCCAAGTTGAAGTTAAGGACTTTATCTCACACACTTGCAAATTTTAAAGTAATGTTTGTAGCAGGACTTTTTTTTTTTTCAAGTTTCCTTTTTAAATACATTTCTTGATGTATTTAATTGAGCAAAACAAGGGAGTCCTAGCCCAGAGCCTCTGGGGGTTGTTAACGCTGTAAATTTAGTCCCTAATTTTTTTTATTTTGTTTTCTAGTATCACAGATAATTGTTGCACAAAACTTGGCATATATAGGATAATGTTAAGCAGTAAGGTAACCAAGCACATGCTGTAAAAGGTAATGAATGCTTGTTTAAAGAATCCTTTCACCTTTTATGGATAACAAATGCAATCCTTGGTCCCTCCTGCCCCCCCCTTTTTTCACCACACTGATTTTTTTAATCTGTTTTGGTTTTGTCCACTTGAAAGGGCAGTTTATATATCCTAACACTATCCTATAAGTCTCAACAACCAGGAATCTCTGTTTTCAAAAGAGACCTATCCTACACTTGGGTATTGAGTCAATTCTTTGTGTATGAAATGATGTACAAATCAATGTTTTGAAAATAATGATCTTGAACTTTCTAAGTTAAACAGAAAAAAAAAAAACTGTTTTTTTTTTTTTGATTGTTTGCCATATTTGGGTGGGTTTACTCTTAGAATCGCATGCTGTAGAAATGCTAAAAAGTGCATATTGGACTAAAGTCCGTAGATGTTTTTTCTTTGAAGAAATAACCTGTTTAAAAACTGTAACCATTGTCGCTGTATTCATTTCTTGTTGCTACTCTGTGCATAAATCTATGAGGAACTCCAGTACAAAGCTATGCACGTTGGGGAGTAGCGTGATAAAGTCACACTTTTTTTTTCTTTTTTTTTCTTTTTTTTTTTTTAATTTTATTTTATTAAAAAAAAAAAGAAGAAAAAAAAAAAGAAAACAAAAAAATAAAAACAAAACAGCCTGTTCAAAACAATCGCTGTTCAAAAGATTCTGGGGAGTGGGAGGAGGGAACCTTGACCATCTTCTTTCTAAATCAGTTCCTCACAAGCCAGTTCCTCTTGCAGGATGAGTCCTTTGCATCTGATCAGAGTCATTTTTGTAACGAGCAGGTTTTCCTGGCTTTCTTTTCAAATAAAATGTTAAAAGCAGCAGTGTTTGGACAGCAGATTGTTCTGTTAAACTTTCCTATCTTCTCACTGTATCCAGAAATGCTCCTTCCTAGCAGCAGTAGTAGCTTTTCTCCATTTTGTTTTTTCTGCAACATTCTGTACAAAAATGTGCTGTAATTGTGCGTTAGGCCTGGATTTGGCATAAAAGATGAATTCCCTCTTACTCTCTTTCATGAAACTACTCTGTAGAGCTTTCTCCACGCCCTGTATCCCTCTTCACCTTTTGTATTTAATTTTAAAGTCAGTGTACTTCAAGAAAGCTGGATGCAAGATAGATACTATATTAAAATGTAATGTTATTTAAGATGTAATAAAGCAGTTTGACATGAGTTTTGACTGATCTGTTTTGCAGCTTTATTGCTCAGCCCACAAAAAAAAAGCAGCTTCTGGCAGGATTGGAGTTGTGAAATTAGACGTGCAAGAGGAAGGGAATGATGTCCCCAGACAAGTGGTTTGGTGTTGTTAAATGGCTTGGCTTGTTGATGGTTCATGCAGGTAACTCCAAATGCAAAGTGGCCCCCTCTGGTTCGTGTGACACCCGTCCCAAAATGCCTTGTGTGGGGGAAATCAAAGCAAAATGCCCAGTAACTTCTTCTGAAACTTTTGTGTCCTTTAATAGGAAGAGAATTAAGTGGGGATCTTGTGTTTGTTGCCATGTGAGGATCTGGCCCCACCAGCTCAGGTGTCACTGCTGGCTGTCCTTGCTGTAGGTGCTGAGCAGGGTAAGTCAGTGCCATTTTCATGCTCAGTAAGGACAAACTCCCCACAGGGCAGGATTTTACCTAAAATAATTATTTTAAAGAAAGATTTTGTACCCAGAGAAGCAGATTCCTGACCTGAGGTGTTCACCTGGTTCAGCAACGTGGTGTGGGTCAACTCAAGGGCTTTGGTTTGCATTTTTAGGGAGTAAAGACTCTTGTTCTGACCTAAACAAAAGTGTGTTTTCCCTCATTTCACATCCACCAAGAGAAATTCCAGTGCCATGGCTTGGTTTCTTACCAAACATGGAAGTTCTCAGCCTCAGTGGAGAAGCTTTGAAAAGCTGTGGGTGTGGAAAATATGATGGTGACATGACTTAACCAGCAGCCATGAACTGAGCCTTGGGCTTTTGGACTCCACAGACTGGTAAGTAGCTCATGGCTGGAAATGCTTCAATTTGGGCTTAAATTCCAGTTTTGTTTTTTCCAGTTCCAAGCTGGGTTTTTTCCCCCGCTCATGTGGAATATTTCTATCCCAGCAGACGTTTCATGTGTGACTTTGTGTGGTCTGTAACAGAATCAATGAAGACATGACCTGCCCTAATCCCTGTGTGACATCACCGTGTCCTGCCCATGCTGGGCCACAAAATACCTGCCAAGACAGTACAATCATGGGCTTCCCTGGGGCTGGAATCCTCTCATGGAGCTGCAGGGAAGGAGGAGAGAACAAATTTCCCAACCTCAGTACCGAGAGTTAAGACTTATAATATTTTCTGTGCCCGACGTGGCCTTTAATTTCTTAGTGAATTAAATGTTTTTTAAAAGATCTGAGGTTCTACTGCCAGTAGGGAAAAAAAAAAAAGGGAGTTGGGCATTCTTCCTTTGGTGCATTAAGTGCCCTGGAGTGTTTGAAATCAGCTGTGAGACACACTTAAAGTGACTGATTGAATCATGCCCTGTGAGAGCTAAAAATAGAATAATCTGGGTTCTGGGAAGTGGCAGAGTAAATAAAGAATAATAAAACCTGTCACCCATGCTGAGTTCTGTGGCACCCGGTCCAGGCAAGTCAGGAGCCTGCGTGGTTTTGTGATTAACACTTTGTAGTGGAGGTGTCACCAGGAACTCAGATTAGAGGGGGCAGAAGGAAGGGAGTGCCTGGTGAACAAGTTGCAACAGCAGTTGGCTGTTTCTGCACTGATGATCTGTGTTCCTTCTCTTCATACCATCTTCAGAGGCTGCCTGGGATTTAAACATCAGGATAGCGTGGATCTGAGCTGGATTGGTCACTGTGTTACACTCCACTGTGTAATAATTCTAAAGTATGTGAAAAGTTGGATTTGTTCTGTGTGGGGGCTGTGTGAGAAGGTTTGGAAAAATTAAACCGTAGGATTTTGGTTTCACTCACCTAGGATCCCCAAATTGGGGTGATAAAGGATCCTCATAAACCCTTATTCTGGAACTGCCTACTCAGCTTTTTCCTCAAATGTCAGTGCTAAAAAGTCTCCAGGGAGTATTTTTAAAGCATGTATGGGATAGTCAGTGTTTGTAAAATTACCACTTAGTGGGAAAAACCAGAAATGTGAATAAAACCTGGGTGAACTTCTCACTGCTCAGAGCTGGCTGCTAAAAACTCACCCTCTAGAAACACAGGGCCCTGCACAGCACTCATTCAAGCAATTCCTGCCTTAACCCAAGGCAGCTTTTGTCATAAAATAGAACAAAGAGAATCTTCCTGCCTTAATTATTCATAAAGCCATTTGCTGGAGCTGAGTGCAGCGAGACGTGGTCGACCCTGAGGGGTGGGGGATCATCTGGGGAGCCGGGAGAGCGTCAGAGGAGAGCTCTGCTGGATGGAGCAGATCCTTGGAATGGCCCAGGAGAGCAGGAGGGGAAGGTCTGGCTGGGGAGGGTGGGGGTGAAGCGCTCTGGGAGCTCAGACGGGGCAGCTCCATCTGGTGGTGGAAACACCGGGAATGGGTGCTGGGAGCACAGTGTGTGACAAAGGAGCTCCTGCAGCAGGGAACCCCCTCCCTGTGTCTCCAGGGCCCACTGAGGATGTTGGGGTGTTTGCTTTTTTTTTTTTTCCATAAAGCCCTGCAAACAAACCCATTCCTCGTGTTGGCTTTTACGGGGAGTTTCTTCTCTTCGTGTAGGAACTTGAGCTGGGGGAGAGGGAGAGGTTAAAAACAGCCACTGCTGGCTGGAGCAGGGGCTGCTGGACAACCTCAGACCCTGCTGTTAGTGAGAAAATAGCGGATGGAGATGATGGAGAGCCTCAGTAATGCCCTGCACTTGGCTCCCCCTCTGAACTCCCTCTCGGTATTTTTGCCTCGCTGTCACAGCTCTGATCCCAACTCCTTGCTCTTCCCAGGCTTCCCCCTCTGCTCCAGGTAGGAATTGGGATGTGGAGTGGCTAATGAAGGTGTTTTGGTGTTCATGCTGAGGTCACTGTGATGCCAGTGCTGTCCAGCAGGGAAGCACCGCTGTCCTCCTGCGTGGGAATGATCCACACTGTGGTGTGGGAGACAACCAGCACAGAAATGCCAGGTCCTCGTTTTTAAATCAAGCATATTTTAAGAGCTATGGAATTCTAATATGTGGGTTTTGTCTCCTTTGCACAAGGAGGGTTCCTGGTGAGTGAGGAGCAGCAGCAGCTCCTCTCCCCTGGCTGGTGCCTGGCACAGTGAGTCACACTGGAATGACACGTAATGCATGAATTTATCTCAGCTTCCATTGATTTTCCACCATAGTTTCCTTATCTTTGTTTTATTGATTTACTTTCTGTGATATTATAAGCAAAGCTGAAAAAAGGTCCAATGGGAATAATCACATTTGATCCTTGGCTCCCTCAAGCTGTTGCTTAATCCCATGGGAAGAGCAAGGCAAGGTTTAGAATAAATGGTTTGACAACATCTGACAGTTAAAATTCCTCAAGCTTTATAACTGCAGGTTTTTTGCTCTGTGTTCTCTGGTGCATTGAAGGTGCTCAGAGTACCCAGAGGGTCTTTCACCTCCCCTTACCTTCTCCAGAAGGGCTGGAAGGGGACAAAGTTCACCCCACCTTGTGGCAGTAGAAAAATGAAAATGGCAGTTGGTGGATTGCTGGAGCTGAAGGCCCTCCATCTCCTGGGGTCACTGACAATTCAGCCTTCGTGGTTTTCTCGTGGTTGAGGATTTAGCAGTGGTTTCTTCCTGAAAGCATCACCAAGCAGGTGAGGGGAGGAGTGGTCAGGTGAGGTGGAGCTGCCCTGAAGAGCAGCACGATTCCCCTGCACCCCTCAGGCCCCTGCAGGTTCTCTTCTCCAGCACAGGAGCTGTTTAAGTGATGAAGGAGCTGCTGTTCTTTGCCTGCTGGGGATCTGAGCCTTGAATGAACAATAAGTATTCAAGGAGTGACAGCTCTGGGAGTGATGGACACCAGTTTGCACTAATGAGAGATCTGGGAGCTTTGCCAAGGATGACTGCAGCACTTAATTGAACAATTCTATATTTCATCTGCCTCTTGCATCAGACATGTGTTTAACCCACTGCATCCTGAGAAGCTTGGCCAGTCCTGTCCCAGGTTCCTGTCAGGAAAGGGGTGAGAGCTGCCCAGGGAATGAGTTAGGACTGAATTCTGAAGGGAGGCCAAAGAGCCAGGCCCACTCCCATGGAGGAACACGAGGGACATGCACTGGCCAGGCTGGTCCAGTGGCAGCTCTAAAAAGTGATGTTGGAATTAAAACCCGAATCTTTCAGGCTGTTCTATCTCCCTCCTCCCCTGGCTCCTTTCAATCAAGTGATAGCATCGGCCGTGGTGGCAGGAAATGGAGCAATTACAGATAGACTTCAAGGAAGGGCTTATCGGAATTGGAGGTTAAACTTTCATAAGCAGGAGGATCATTCCTGTTCTTTGAAGCCTGTCACAGTTCTGTGCACCACGGGTAACTTAACCAGAAATACCAGATGGCACCAGGCAGGCTCTGACCTCAGCTCTGATCCTCGGCGAGTGAAAGTTCCTCTCCCAAGCTGCAGAGCCTGAGTTAACAGGGCTGATTTCTCGTTCTCCCTCCTGGAAAATGGAAATGCAGGCTCTCGGGCCTGTTTTATGGTGTGTCAGCTGCATCCTCCTCGCCCTTCGAGCCCAGATTACTCCCTCAGGTCTCTGCCCTTCAACCAGCCCCATCAGTGACAGCTTGGGGTGGAGAACAGGCAGTTAAGGTTAGTGTAAAAACAACTGAAAACTTCAAAACCTCCCTGTCCTTATGTTGATCCTGAATAGTTTGACTTATTAATGCACTATTTCTAGTGGCTCCCTGTTCATGTTTGGAAGGAGCAGCAGTTTGCTTGCTTTTGCAGGGTGAGGTTTGCAGAGAAGCCTCTTTATCTGAACCATTTCCGTGCCAAAGCTGTCCCTGCCCTTTGTCACCGTGATATCTCAGTGCCTGCTTGTCTCTCCAGCTGAAAAGGCAAAAGCTCCCAAAGGATTTCATCACAGTCCCGTGGGGAAGGAGTTCCCTCTGTTTTGCTGGGATTTCCCCCTGTCCTGTCCTGGGGAGTGAGAGCCCCTGAGCTGCAGCTCTGTGTGAGGGACACGAGGGTTCCTTTGCCTTCCCCTTCCTCCCCACATCCCAGGGATTTGGGCATTTCCCATCACCTGCAGAACCCCCCCAGGCAGCCCCAGGGGGTGATGGCAGCAGGGTCAGGGTGGGATGAGCAGGACACGCTGTGTGAACTGCGATGCCTTGGGGTGTGAGCCAGAGGGAGCACAAATACCCCGAATTTCCCAGTTTATTCTGGTGGAGGGATGATCTGAGAGCTGTGTTTGGCCGAGTGCATCCTCTGCAGTCACATCCCAGGGCTTTCTAAGCCAGTTTGGGGTTGTTTGGGAGGCTTTAATGCTGTGCAGTGTGGACACCCAGCTCTGGAGGGAGGCCAGGCCATAAAATAATTGTCTGGGCTCTGAGAAATTACGTAAGTGGGCAGCTGCATCCCATCTGAGAGCCGCTTGGATCTCCCCTCTGCTCCCCTCCTTCTCCGTGTCACCAAGCCAGCAGCTCCCATTATTAACCCAGAGCTGGTGGAGCAGTCTGAAGAGGCTCTAATTTGTATTCCACCCTGCCAGGGCAGCTCCCTGCACTGCTGCTGCTGGAATCCATCCCCTTGGGATGCTGACAGAGCCTGTGCCTTCAGCACCAACTCCCAGGAGTGCTGTGCATTATTTAGGAGCTTTCCTTGCGTGAGTGCTCAGGCCCAGGCTCTTCAGCTGCTGGGGATTGAAGCCCCTGCCACGGGTGGACGTGAAATGCTGCTTTTCCTGGGCTTGGAGGACGTTTGGGGTCTGGATTTCTGGCCCTGTGGTCACAACTGTGTAATGATTGTCAGGTTAATGGCATTTAAGTAGTTTGATTTCTGGTCACTGATGAAAACTGATGTTTGACAGAATGTGCTTGAACTTCCAGGTGTATTTTAGGAGGTTTTTTATAAAATAGTACATAAAATGATGCACTTTAAATAATATGAGGTGTAGGGAGCAAGTCCCCAAAGTTCAGCAGGAGCTTTTTAGCTGTGGATTCTGTGTGTGCTGGCACATTTGTGCACACACAGAACAGAGTGGGGAACACGGATAACCAATCAATAACTGATGGATTTGCCTCCTTTTGCACGGTATCTTCCCATGAGGAGTGTGAGGAGCACCCCCAGTGTGCCGTGGTGCTGATAATGGAGCAAAGCTGGAGTTTTTGTGGAGCCCGACGTGTCTGGGGCTGCAGAGAACCGGGCTCTGCCTTCTGCTGCCACCTGGTGCTGGTGCCCAGCTCGGCCTGGGCACTGGTCCCAGCCATCCCAAAGCTTTGCTGTGCCAGGGTGCAGCCCAGGGGAGAAGGAGGCACCAAAACACAGGAGGGGCTGCTCTTTGGTGGCTGGGGGAGCAGCATTACTGAGCTCAGGAGGAAGGTTCCCCTTTGGTGCTTGGAAACCTTCCGAGCTTGATCAAAAGGTTGAGTGGAGAGCTCTGGCCGGCCCTGGGAGCAGCAGAGGGCACTGCTGCAGCTCTCACAGCAGCTCTCACAGCAGCTCTCACAGCAGCTCTCACAGCAGCTCTCACAGCAGCTCCCACAGCAGTTCTGCCCTGCATTCACATCACACCACGTGCCCGAGCTGGAAGGGACCCCTCGGGACCATCGAGTGCAGCTTCTGGCCCTGCACAGGACACCCCAAAACTGCAGGGTGTGGGTGGGGTGTGGAGCAGAGTTAAAGGGTGCAACAGGAGCAGCAACTGCACCTTCTGCCTCATTTGGGTGCCCCTGCCCTGGGGACAGACACGCCTTGTCCTGTCCTGGAGTCCCAGGGGCTGTGGGGCCTTCCCTGGGGGTGTCTGCTGGTCCTGGCCTGGGGCAGAGCAGGCTGTGACCTCCTGAGCCATCACCCAGCGCTCCTTGGCCGTGCCTGGGAGCTGTTCAGTCACAGCTTTGTGAGCACTGGCCTGAGTGTTTTCTCAATAACTGGCCTGCTGTCTCTCAGCAGGTGAATGAACACTCAGGGACAGAACAGGAAGGGAAGGCAGGATTTGGGACCAGCCCTGGCACCTGCCATGGTGAGTGGGGGACGCTGCCAGGACTGCAGGGTTTGTAGAGGAAGAAATTGGGGTTTGCAGGAAACTGAAAATGAATCTGCTGGGTTAAAAAAGAAACACTGACTTGGAGGGTGGTTACCTGGGGGGATGAGGTGCAGACAGGTCTGGTGGCAGAGGGCAATACACACCGATTTTATTTTGGATGATACTCTGATGATTTTGGGGTGGTTTTTTTGTAAATAGCTGCCTGGCCATCTAATTAGGAAAATCATCTGTGAACGAAGAGGGGAAAATAAATTGGTGCCTCAGTGAAGCCAGTCTGTAACCATGAGAACAAATCAGCCCTCCAGGAGCAGGCCAGGGCTTTTTTCTGGTCCTTTTTCCTGGGCAGTGTTTTGGGGGAAGGAGAGGTTTCACCTGGGCCTTTGGTCACTCTCAGCCCTCTGCAGGAGGGAGCAGGACCGGTGATGTCACTCTGCCCATTGTAAAAGCAGGTGCAGGTCTGAGTGTGCCATTCTTTCATCTGAAAAATTACCCTTTTTTTTTTTTTCTTTTTTTCTAGGAAGAAAAGGATCATTTAACTCCAGTGCAGGCTGTTCTTTGGCTGAGGGGTATTTGGTTAGGTGTGTTTCCTTTTGTGCAGAGGAGATCTGCAGCACCTTTCTGAGCCCTAGAACAAAGGGGCTGAGTGGGGAGGTTTTCAGAAGCATCTGTGATCTGAGCATCTGCAAAACACAAGGCAGTTGAATACATGAAAAGAAGAAGTTAATAACGCTGGGCTGTAGAGAATTCTGATGCAAATGAACCAGAAGTTGGCAGAGACCAGTCTCTTTTCATGTCTGCTTTTGACAGTCACAAGAGTGTGATGCAAGGCTTATATTCAGAATTAATCCTACCTTGCACTGAAGCTTCTGGATTCCAGGCTGATTTCCTCTGCATTTGTGTTGTTCTGATCACATCAACTGATTTGATGTTTCTGCTTTCAGAACTATATTTAAGTTTTCCCTCTGCACAGATTTTTTTTCCCCCCAGCATTTATTCTTGTCTCTTCAAGTCCACGTTGTGCTGGCATGGGCCTTAATGTGCAAAAGCAGGATGGCTCATCCATGTGAAATTGGGGGCCAGGCATTTACTTTTGAAGCTGTTCCATCGAGATTTCAGGTTTCTTAAGGAAAAAAAAATCATGGTGATCCCAAGTCACTGCTTAGACTTCTTTCTTGTGCTGTTTAATAATTCCTAGGGCAGCACAAACCTAAAGGTCAAAAGAACAAAAAAGCCTCAATTACAAGGAAAAACAACAGAGGAAGAGCAACTTTTTTAATGCAGGGGCTGTTTTGTGGTTTTGTTGGTTTTTTTTTACCAGTGTTTAATACAAGATTAGACTCTTTGATAAGCCAAGGACTGCAGTGGAGCACTGACTTCCAAGGAATTCAGAGCCATCCAGGGAGATGGTGTTGATGACTTTGCTGATGGTGGACAGCACAGGCCTTGAACTTTGGCCATTGCACTTTTTGTGTCACCTGTTGGGTGGGTGCCTCAGGCTCCCTGCAGAGGGGTCTGCCAGTGGCACTGGGCACACTGATCATGAAGAGGGTCCCACTGTTTTGTTATCGCTCACAGCACTGTTTGCAAGGTTTGGGAATTGAGAAACTCGTGACCAAACTTCCTGCAGTGTGACAACAGGCTGTTTATTTATCTTCCTCGCTGGACCTGGGTGATTTCTGGCAAGGAAAGGCCCCAGAACCACCAGCCCTCCCATTATCGAGGCCCAGCTGGTGGCTGGAGTGGCAGCTTCAGTATCTTGTGGCAGCTGGTAACGGGTGTGTTCCCATGGCAGTGCAGGGCACACAAAGAGGGCATCTGCCTTGAAATCCTGAGAGCCAGAATCCTGCATTCCTGTCAAAAATGCTGGAAGCACTGGTGGCCTGGGGGCAGGAAGCAGCTGCAGGCCCCAGACCTCCCCAGACAAGGTGTTTTACAGGAAACCAAGAGCAGGTTGTCCCTAGAGTGGCCTTTGGTCTCCCCACTGGGAACTGCAGACAGTGTTGACTTTGCCAGTGGGAAAGTTTGGGAGGTTTTAAGGGGTGTTTGACTTCAGAGGGGTCCTACAGAGAACAGAACTCATTCCTCTGGACTGCACACCAAGCTGGTAACGGGGTTTAAAATTCAGTGCTGCAGCAGTTTGCTTGTAGAATCATCTGGGAAACCGAAGCAACTGGAAGCTTTTACATTTTCCAGTTAATCAAGCTGCTTTCCTGAAAAGAATCCCAAAGAGAATCCCCAGTTTTCCTGTGAACAGTGAATTGGTGTGATAAGCAGACCAGTTTTTCAATTCTTTTTAGTAGAGTAGCAACTGGAAACCCGTAAAATGCAGAATTCTTGCTCCTCAGGCACACACAGCTTCCCGTGCCAGGGAGATTACAGTCCTGACGAGATGGATCAGGAGGAAATCATTGTTTTTATCTGTTTTGAAGGCACAAACCCAGACTCCATTAGTCACACAGGGAGAGACAGAGCACCTCCCAGGCACCCTGAGCTGCATCTCAAGCTGTTCCCCACAGCTCTGTCTCCTCTCCACGTCCTGCTGGGACACAGGAGGTAAGTCCTGGCTGCCTCTTCTGATCTTCCACATGTTGCATTTCTCCAGAATCTCTCCACTGTTGTTACCTAACCCTTCTCTCCTGGCTGCCAGCAGCTCTCAATCCTCCCCTGACGCTCTCAGAGAAGCTCTCTGTCATCAGTGGGTTAGTGTGGGGCTGCAGGCCAGCATTCCCCATCACTTATCTCAACGGGGACACAGGTTTATTAACCTTTGTGCAAGTCCCTTAATCCAGTTCAGTCTTAAAATTGGGATAATGACATTTATGTAACGACTGGAGGTGTTGGTGATCAGCCTGAACAGTGATCACAATGCTGGGGACATTTCTCTGCCTTTATGTCACCGGGTGGCCCCCGGGAAATGATTTACCTGTCACACTCAGGTGTCACCACTTTTAACGGAATTTAAACTTCGTGGTACAGATTTTATTTCTCTCTCGTGATTCCTCAGGAATTCTGAGTCATCAGAGACTGTTTGCAATGGAGGCTGAGAGGTAAGAACTATGTTCTCCAGCCCTGTTAGATGTTAATAGAGGCAATTTGCTAATTGTTTCCTGCTCTGTGGAAATGCCTCCCGCTGAAGGCAGGTTTGGGGTGTAGGTGGAGACTGAACAGAGCCTCTCTGTGTCAGGCACATCTTCTGTGCAAGTTGTCAAACAAGAGCAGTTTTGTTAAATTATCTTTCTTGTTAATCTAAAGCCAGTCAAATTATGTTTCCAAGAACTGAGAGCCTCAGCAGAAAAAAAAAAAAAAAAAAAAAAGCAGAATGTTTTATGCTCATTTTTCTCAAGTTGCTGCCAACATTTCTCCTTATTTTCCCTGGGAGAGAGGGAACACGGCGTGGATTAGAGGGCTGAGCTACGCTGTTCTGCTGGTGGGGTTGGGGAGGGCAGGCTCAAAAGGGACCTCAAACTCCTCTGTTTCTCCTGGCCTTTCACCTGTGGAGGGAAGAGCTGTCCCATGGGGCTGGGCCATCCCTGCTGCCTCCCAGGCACAGTCCCAAGGTCGGGGCTGGCCTTGCCCAGCTCAGAGCGGCCGTTTTAGCCAGAGCCCTTTTATAAATAGGCCCAGCTCAGCTGCTTAGCAGACTTATCTGCACCAATTACCAGGGATAAGTGCTCAGTGCTGCAGAGTTCATGCCTCTTACAAAATGTTGAGTAACTGTGGCAGGTTACTGGGGATGGGGGCGGGGGAAGGAACCTGCCACTGGAAATGTGGGTTGTTTAACAGCCACTAAATATTGGTGTGGAAAATGGCTCTAGTGGGGATTTATTACTTTCTTCTTGATGAATTTGGGAAAGATCCGTGCCAAGAGCCGGCTCCAATGGCTGTGCACTCCTGGGGCAGTGCCTGGGTGGGGACAGATGTGGCTCACAGGGGTGTCCAAGGTCCTCTCCCCTGGAATGTTTTGCTGCAGGTTTCAGGTTAATGCTCTGACTCTGTAAAACTGAGCACTGAATTCCTGCCCAGTGTCATCTTCTGGTGTCCCTTCACACTTTGGGAATCTCTTTCAGCGCATTAAAGACATTTGAGCCTCTGAGATCTCATTAACTCCATAGACCTGTGTATTGCTGCCTTAATTCCTTGCAGGCTGGGCTGTGGCAGGAAGGACTGAAGTGACATTTTAACTCAAACCCCTGGACTTTCACAAGTGATGTAACCTGGCCGATGGAATTTTCCCACATGTAGCAACTGCTTCCTCTTTTTCAAGTTTGTCTCAACATTTATTGACTGTCAGTTGTTTACAGCCTCCAGTTTCTCGAAAACAAATTTCTACAGGAAGGAGAAGACAGAATGCCCAGTTGCCACACTGTCACATGGGGCAACTTGTTCTCACTTCGTGGCTTTGCCCTGATGTGATTTATCCAGTGAGTGTGTGATCTCTTTAGAGTAGTATTGGTTTGAGGTGCAATTTAGGAATTAGAAAACCTGCCTGGGTTTGGTCGCTAAAAGATTCTTTTACTGTTGGGGCTTGATCCTGCCTCTGGTAGAGGATCTGGTTTTTTTGAGACAAAACTCCTGGTGATTTCAAAGAACCAAAACCAGATGCTTTTTGTTTTTCCAGACCAAGTACAGACTGGAAAATGGTTTCCTCCATTTCAGCACCTCCTGCCTGTATTCGAGTGACTCTGACACAATACTGTGTGTTGTCAAACAGGGTTTTTCTTACCAGAAAGAGAATTTAACTGCTGATGTCAGGCCAGATGAGGGTAAAAGTTCGTGACAGGTACTGTGGGAGACGTGAGGAGGGTGTGGGTGAGCTGTGCCAGCAGCTACACCCTTGGCAAAGGGAGGGGAAGGCGTGGTGGTGGCTGGAGGGCAAAGGGAGAGAAGTGGGAGTGCAAACTGTGCCTGTCCTGGGAGTGCAGGTACGGGGGAGATGGTCGGGGTGACTGTGGGGAGAGGGTTGGGGGGGAGATGGTGGTCAGAGGGGAGATGGTGGTCAGAGGGGAGATGGTGGTCAGAGGGGAGATGGGTAGAGGTGGGATGGATGGAGGGGAGATGGGGCAGGGGGATATGATGATCAGAGGGTGATGAGATGGTTGGGGGTGACTTTGACTCTGAGGGGAGGTGGTTGGAGGGGAGATGGTCCCAGGGGAGATCGTCAGAAAGGGGATGGTTGCAGGGGAGATGGTCCGAGGAGATGATGGTTGGAGGTGGTGGGGAAGTGTACCCGCACCCTTGCGGGATCGCACTGTACAACCGCGACCACCCCCGACCCCTCTCCCCCCGCCAATAATTAATTAATTATTAATTATTCAACCTCCGGGCGCTGACCCAGCCGTGAGGGAGTGGGGGGGGCCGCGCCTGCGCGCGGGGCTGGCCGCGCTCTGCGCGTGCGCGCGGGGAGGCGGGGACGGGACGATGGAGGCGCGCAGGGAGCGCCGGGCCCGAGCCCCGCTCCGACCGCTCCTCCCGCACCGCCCGCTCCTCCCGCACCGCGCCCCGCACAGCGCCCCGCACAGCGCCCGGCACCGCCCGCAGCGCCGCTGAGGCACCGCCCGCCGTGAGTCCGCGCGCCCACCCGCGCAAACAGCGCGGCCCGGCCGGGCGGCCCCGGGGGGAGCGGGGCGCGGGTGTCCGCGGGGCGGGTCCCTCTGTCCCCTCCCGGTGTCCGGGGTCCCTCTGTCCCCTCCCGGTGTCCGGGGTCCCTCTGTCCCCTCCCGGTGTCCACGGTCCCTCTGTCCCCTCCCGGTGTCCACGGTCCCTCTGTCCCCTCCCGGTGTCCGGGGTCCCTCTGTCCCCTCCCGGTGTCCACGGTCCCTCTGTTCCCCTCGGTGCGGGTCCGTCTGTCTCCCCGGTGCGGTCTCTCTGTCCCCCTCGGTGCGGTCTCTCTGTCCCCCTCGGTGCGGTCTCTCTGTCCCCCTCGGTGCGGGTCTCTGTGTCCCCCCCCCGGTGCGCGGGTGTCCCTTGTGCGTGTCCCTCTTTTCCCCCGGGTGTGTCCCGGTGTCCGTGTGTCCCCGCGATGGGCGTGTGTCCTCTCGGTGCCTGTCCTGCCCCGGTGCGTGTCCCTCTGTCCCCCCGTGAGTGTCCCCGGTGCGTGTCCCCGCCGGGACCGCTCGGATCTCCATCCCACGTGCCCCCGTCCCGCATCCTTGTCCCGCATCCCTCTCGGGCTCCCCGGGAGCTCCGGCAGACCCAGACCCGGCTCCGCCGGGAACCCCTGGGCGGGACCCTTCCCGCAGGGATAACAGCTCATCCCGCATGGATAGCAGCTCATCCCGCAGGGATAACATCTCATCCCGCAAGGATAACAGCTCATCCCGCAGGGATAACAGCTCATCCCGCATGGATAGCAGCTCATCCCGCAGGGATAACATCTCATCCCGCAAGGATAACAGCTCATCCCGGAGCTGCGACCCCCGCGGGTCCGGTGGGCTGGGGGTGTTGATGCCCCACCCGTGGAGCCGCCGGGGGGTTGTTTTGGGGTGGAAGGGTTAACAAACCGGCCTGTTTTGCCCGGGTGTCGCCCACGTGATGGTCACACTGTCTGGTTTTTGGTAGAAATAGCATTTGGGTGTGTAATCAAATCCCGGGCGGATGAATTGCAACTGCTGTCAGACAGCAGGGACTGGGCTTGTTCAGACCCTCTGAAATGTGAAGTTCTAAACCAAACCGAGAGGAAGTTCGGGCTGTCTGATAGCCTTGTTCCTTCTTCTGGGTGTGAGAGGGGATTTAGTGTCCTGGGAAGGAGTCAGGTAACCTCTGTTGCTTCCTTCAGCCAAACGGAACACAAAAACCCTTCTGCACGGACTAAGTGATCCAGCAGACAGGGTTCTGGAGCAGTGGGGCAAGTGGTACCAGTTTTGGATAGAACATTGGCCTCTTTTGTGCTAATACAAGGTACAAAATAAGGGGTTTTGAGAACCTGTTCAGAGTGCAGGAGATCAGAATTGCTGCAGCTTTGAAGGTGTGTGAGGATCTGGCAGGGATGGATCTGCACTGATCCTGTAACCAGCACCTCTCAGGGCAGAGCCTTTGACGGGGAAACTTTGTTATGAAATAACAGCTCCTATGTTGTTAAAAAATAAAATTAATTCCCCTGGTGATTTGCAGCCTTATGCTCCTTTTGGGGATGTGATGGCGTTGTGTCCCTCTACATAAAGATGGTTTGATGAAACCTCTTCACGGGAGTGTTAATTCACGGTGACAGAGACATTTGAGATGGGAAACTACAGTAAGACTGCAGTTGGATCCGTGTGAGAGGTGATTCACCTGGTTCCTGGGCCACCATCACAGATATTTATTATTAAATGTTGACCCTTCCTCAGTTGTCCTTCGTTCTGCAGTGCTGGACATCTAAAGGCTTGTTTTCCTTAGGGTTTTCTTTTCTTAAATTTTTAAAATTCTGGACATGATTGAAACCAGAGCAGCCTTTTCACTGCTTTGTTAGCATGTGTTTGAAAGTTTCTGGATGCAGTCCTGGAAGCTGTTCAGTGATAGTTTTGTCCTTATGTCAAGTCTGCTTATTTAATAAAGGTCTTGTGAGGGAATGTTAATTAAACAGTGCACGGTGCAAGCTGTAGTTAAAACAGCCTGAATTGGAAAGTATTACATGGAGGGAGTTCTTAGGCTGTATTTAGTAGGTCTGTGTACCTTCTTACTTCCAGTTTTGTCCTAATCTGATTTTCTTTACTGTCAGCATCTGTCAGATGAACATAATTCAATCCAAGTCACATGGAAACGCTCCTTGCTTATTGCTTGTTATGTAAATTATTGTTCTCTGCCCTCCCCCCTTAGTCACCTAACTGGCACAAACTTTTCATTGAGCTTCAGTTGTCTCGAAATAGAGGCCCATTTTTCCCAGTCTCAGTTGTGAGGAGTTGTGAATGTGTCGAAATGAGTATTTCCCAAGTGCTGGTCACGGGTGACGCCGAGCAGTGAGTAACCCCCAGCTGAGCACTGATGCCTCTGCAAGTGCAGGATGTTAGAAATTATTAATGCTGGCAGTAATTGTACCTCTCTGTGGCGGTGGCTGAGCTGCAGCAGGAGCAAAAGTCCTTTCTGATTTGATCAGCTGGTGGTTCTGTCTCGTTCGGCGCTCGGTCTGCTGCGTTTTGGTGATGGGTTTGTTGTCTGGGAGTTGGGATGCTGGGAAACAGTGCCTGTAAAAGTGGGGAGGATGTCATCTGTGACAGTTTTCCAGAGCCACAGCCCACGGCAGAGGTTTCAGGAACCCTCAGTTCCTCTCTGCGTGGGACAGAGCGGGAAGTGCATCCAAAGCAACGAAAACATCCGCAGGGTTTTAAGGAACCAACTTTTCCCCCCCCCCTCCATCTTGGAATCAGCTGCTTTGAGGAATGTGCTGCTCCTCTGGGCTGCTCTCCTTGGATACTATTTGTTTATGGTTTGGTGTTTGTCCATACCCTGAAAGTTGGTTTCTATTTATATTCTGATAAGGCTGGTTCTGTTTGCTTCAAGTAGTGGGAACTCACACACGAGATTTCGGGAACTTTTGCCGTTATTTCAAGGTTGGGTTTTGGTTTGGCTTTGGTTTGGTTTGTTTCTGCAAAGCTGGGCTTTTTATCAGCTCTTTGTCTTCTGTTTGTGCTGGTTATTTGTGGAAGTGAAATACTTCACATTTGTCCCTATTTTGTCCTGTTTGTGTCGGACACATTTTGTCACAAACGAGTTAAGAACTTTCTTCCAGCTTGTCCTCCAGCTTGGAATTAATTTTTGTGAAGAGCTGAGGTTTATTATGGCTCTTCCTATTTCGTTATTTGGCAGGGGTATTTTTTCATTAGCTTTGCTAATACTGAGATTTTTGTTTTCTCCCCGTGTTTTTTTCCCCAGGGATTGGATTTCTCTCTGGCTGAGGCTCCTTCGCTCCCTGGAGGATGGAGATGAGCCGGGACAAGCTGTGTGCCAGCAAGGCTGAGGGCAGCTCAGACTCTGGCTATCACTGCTCAGCGTGCCACGATGACGAGGAGTGGGGCAACACCAGCCGGGGCCGCTCCAAGTCCCGCAGTCTGTCGGCCTCCCCAGCCCTGGGAAGCACCAAAGAATTCCGGTACAGCTCCTGCTCCTTCCTGTCCCTGCTGAAATGGGTCCACTTAGCACTAGAGTTTAATTCTCACTCCTTTTATATAACCATAAAATGGTGCTGCAAAGCGAGGGTGGGGGGTACACTGAGAAAAATGATGTAATAATGTAAATCAGCAGCAGGGACACTCCTGCAAACCTTTACAAATGCTCTGGTGCTGCTTTTCTTTTTCACTGGGCAGAGCCCTTGGGCTGTGTGTTAAAAAGCTGGGGGAGTGTTTGGGTTCAGTTGGTGTTTGCAGACACTTCCCCAGCCCCGAGAAACGCCCAGTTATCCCCCTGAGCCAAATTTCCACTCTCGCTGCAAGGCCCTTGTCATGTGGGCAGGGATGGAACTTCTGATTCCGTGATCTTTGGACCCTCTGCAAATATTGAGCAGTGCTGGGGCAGCAGTGGGGCTGCTGTGGTGGGAGGCACAGCAGAACTTTCACCTTCCTGGCCCTGTGAGCCTCCAGAGCACGGGCAGAGCCTCGGAGGAGTTCCCATGGAATGCCGTCCAGAGGGCCTGCCTTGCTGGTAGGAATGTCCTTGGGAGGCAGAGCACGGGTGGGTGAGGCTGCACATCCCAGGGGGAAGGGAGGCAAGCTGAAACCTTGGTCTGAGGAGGCTGCAAGGTTAGGAAAATCCTCTCTGTGTGTGCAGCTCAGTGTCTTTTGTGCTGCTGGCAGGGCTTTGCTGAGGGCTCTGCTCTGGCTGTTCTGTCCCAGCTCTTCAGGGGTCTGTGCAGTCAATAAATAAGACTTTGTGTTTAAATCATCCTGTCAAACTGGGGGGTTTCCTCTTTTCCACTTCTGCCTTTATGAGCACAGACTTCAGCCAGCCTGTGTAAAAGACCATGTGGTCCAAGTTGTTGTGTGTTATCTTCTGGCTAAATAAGTGCTTTTCCAGCCAGAAGTGATCTTGGTGGACCCCAGTGCAGGCTGGTTTGGGTTGGGGTCGTTGTTTCTGAGGTTTCTCTGCATTAAGATGCTCTGCAGTCCTTCTCTGTCCTCAGTTTAGGGCTAAATTGTCACAAGACTGCCAGGAAGTGCTCTCAGGCTTCCTCTGGAGTGTTCAGATGGAGGGAGTTGCCCATCTGCTCCGAGCTGACAGGCAGATTTTCCTAAAAGATGGATGATTTCCAGGGCATTGCTGCTCATTCGTGGCAGAGACTGACTACAAACAGCTTTAAATTCAGTGCAGACGTTTTATTGAGTGGTGCAAGGGTTGATAAATAATAAACCCCGGTGAAATCTCAGTGAAAAGTTACAGCAGGGATCGATTCATCGCCAGAACGGCCCGAAGGTCGGCCGTGGATATTTGATGTGGGAACAGAATTCCAGTCCCTGGGAGGGGCCTGGAATAACGACCTGTGTTGAAAGAAGGCAAAAGATGACAGTTATCTGGGAGAAGCTTGAGCAGGGCAAGAAGTGGGAGGTGATGCCGTGCCAGGGTGTTGTTTAACTCTGCTGATTTCCAGTGTAATTGCTCACCGGTGGGGAGAGACTTTTATCACTCCCTGGCCCTTGTTGGCACACACATTAATCCCTCCTTGTGCCAGCCCTTGCTCATTCTTCTGCTTTCATGTAAATAAGGTAAACTTTATAAAACACTTAGTAATGCTCTTATCTGACTGGGTTAGCCTCACAGATTGAAAAAAAAAATTCATATGAGAAACAAATACGAATTTCTGTTGTCGTGGTTGGAAGTTGGATCTTGGGCACTCACATTTTGTTAGGCATGGAACAAATGGGATGTTGCTGTTATTCCTTAATTATATAGATTTGTAACCCGTGAGCTGCTTCTGATTTTTATTAGATTTCTGAGGGTTTTTTTAGCTCTGAGTCACAGGGCTGGCCTGAGCTGCTTTATAACACACACAATAGCAGGCAGTGCAGTAGTGATTGTTGCTGCCAAGCAGCAGGGTAAATGAATTAAGCACAGGAAAGGCATGTTTCCCCCTCCTTTTTAATGGAATAATTCTAGGAGCACTCACAGAATGTTTCAACAGTTCCATGGTTAAGTTTTGCTCCCCTTTGCAGATTTGCTTGAGGGAGGTGGGAGGGAGGTGAGTTCTGACTCGCTCCAGATTAATCTCACCCTGGAGCCAGGAGTAACCCTGTGTTCTCCTGTGTTCACTTTGAGCATAAATGACACCTCAGAGCTGCTGCTTATTTGAAGGCAAAGATCACAGGAGATATGTAGGAATAAACAAGGAAAAAACAGCATTTTTTCCAACCTGTTCAAAGCCACAGCCTGGTATTGCAGATACCTCCGTGTGCCTTAGAACTGAAGGGTTTGCATTTCGTTAATTTATTGAATGCCAAGATTTAAACAGCAAAAAAAGGTGTTTAAATGATTCACTGTGGCCTGACAGTGGCAAAAGAACTGGAAGGAGTTGCCTTGGTGTTGGAGATCTCGCTGTAAATTCTTGTCAGGGCACACCCAGGGAGGGAGACCTAAAGAACGTGCATGAAGAGCCCTCACCGAGCCATTTTCTGTGTATTTACACCAGATTCATCCATTCTAAAAATGTGTACTCTTAGGTAAGGTGTGGTGCTTCGAGAAATAGAGGGGGGAAAAGGCATTGCTGTGCCTGCAGCGAGCCTGGTGTCACAGAGGAGCCGGTGCAGACACTCGGTGTGAGAGTTAACACGTGCCAAATGAAATGGGGGCAGCAAGGGCAGGGTTTAGAAATGTACTTTGCCCTGCATTTCTTACTGCAGCTGTTCCAGGGAGGTGGTTTGGGTGGCTGTGGAGCCAAATGTGCCCAGTTTGTCCTCAGATTTGGTTTTTCCTCTCTGGTTGATTTTTGGTTTTTGTCCCTCCAGGAGAACACGCTCCCTGCACGGACCATGCCCAGTGACCACGTTTGGACCAAAGGCCTGTATGCTGCAAAACCCTAAAACCATCATGTAAGTGCTCCTCAGGTGAAGGGCACCGTGCTCCTTGTGGGGCAAAGAGAAGTTTGCTTTCCCACTGGGAATGGTGGAAGGTGTCCCTGCCCACGGGGAGGGAACTGGGTGGCCTTGAAGTTCCCTCCCACCCCAAACCGTTCTGGGATTCCGTGATTTTTGCCCCTTTAAAAGGTTTTATTTCTTTGCTCTCTCTGTTAAGTGTGAGGTATTTAAGTCAATATTTACTTGCCCAACCCTTCCCCTCAGCAGGCAGTGATGTTCTCATCACACTGGTGGTCCCAAACCCTTCCCCTCAGCAGGCAGTGATGTTCTCATCACACTGCTGGTCCCAAACCCTTCCCCAGGAGGGTGTGACTCGGATCTCTGAGTTTCCTGAGTTTCCTGGTTCCTGGTGGTGGTGTCAGGAGCCCTGCAGAGCTGGGCTCAGCTGAAGCCCCGCCTGGGCTGTGTTTCCCCACCTGCCTGTGGGAGCAGCTCCTCCCCAGGGGCTGGCCCAGGACAAGGGCTATAATTGCAGGGACAGGAGCTCTGGTGTGCAGAGGCTGCAGGTGACACGTGCCAGGGAGAAGCTGCCTGGGCAGGAGAGCCTGGGGGAAGCAAAGGTGCTTGAACTGAAGGGCTCTTTGAGGACCAAACTGTAAATTCCTTTTCCTGCTGCACCCAGGGGTTTGTTGGCTCTCCTAAAAACAAGCAAAACCTTTTTTATTTTGGTTTTGGTTTTTTTTTTCCTTGTCTGAGCAATAATATTGTTAAACTCCCTTCACTGGAAGGAACTTTTTAGCAGAAAATCACAGTTTTTATGTCCAGGGAGGGTCTGGGTGCCTCTGTCAGTGTGACCATCAGCACCAGAGCTGGCAGAGCTGCCTTCTGGGGGCTGCTACGATGAACTGAGTGAACCCTCAGGGAAAAAAAGGATCAGGTGCTCGTGCTCTGGAGAGAAAGGGGAAGTCAAATACCTGCTTTTTAAGCTCTTTTTTGAGATGGGATTTTCCTGGTGAAGTCTTGACTCTGAAGATTCCGGAGTAAACATTTTCCAGGGGATTTTTCTGGGAAGCCTCACAGCGTTTTGTTGGGACTGATTAAAACACTTCAACAGGGAGAGACATTTTTCAGAGCCAAGTGTTTTCTTCTGAGGCCACAGTTTATTAACAAGTGATAAAAGCCTCAGCCTTTTACTTTTTTTTTTTTGAGCTGTTGCATTTGCCTGACTCCTGGAGAGAAACATGAAGATCTTAAAGCGTGTTATGAGTAACGTTTCTTGTAGTAGAATTCCATGGAATTGGTGAGTACAGCTCGACACAGGCAGCCTGGCCTCTGTCTGGGTGAAGATGGAACTGGTTCTGGGCTTATCCAGTGAAATCAGTGCTGCAAACTTCAGTTCTTGTCAGTGTTGTTGATATTAGACTCCTGCATTGTAACTTAGTTTCTACTGGGCTTGAATGTGGGCACTAAAATGAAATGAATTTTAGATTTACATTAAGCCTTTTGACTTGCAGTGTTGGATGGGGGAAAAAAAATCGCACTGCAGCTTTTTCTGATGCCCTGATTGAATGTTTGTCCTTGTTTTGGGTCGGCTGAAGAGGGGGGAGCACTGGAACAAACTGCAGGGGAGGTGTCATTGGGGGAGTTTGGTCTGAGAGCTGTTGTGGTGCTTCTGTCCAGGTCCCTTTTTGCACCATCAGAGCACTGACTGCTTTCAGAGGCATCCTTGCAGCGTGAATTGTTGCATTTCTCTGCCTCTCCTTCCAGGGCCACGTGCAGTTGTGCTGAGGGATTTTTGCTGTGGGGTTTATCTGTATCAGGGACAGATCAGGTCAGAAGGTGGTGACTCTGGGGGCTCTTTGTCCTGCAGGCACATCCAGGATCCAGCCAGCCAGCGGTTGACGTGGAACAAACCCCCCAAGAGCGTCCTTGTGATCAAGAAGATCCGGGATGCCAGTTTGCTGCAGCCCTTCAAGGAGCTTTGTGTGTACCTGACCGAGGTAGTGAGAGGGGAAATTCCAATTTACCACAAAAAAATGTTGTGTCTAAACCTCTCTGAGTTCCTGATTGTGTTTAATGTGCAGAAATACAAAGTGAAGATAAATCTTCCCACCCCTTGCCACTGGATGTGGTAAAATCTGCTTCAGAGCTCAGGATCAGGGCTGAAGCGCTTCAAGCACAGAGCTTAAAACCCCCAAAAAAGTGAAGTGAAAGCTTCCTCTCTGCAGTTCCAGATGACAGGGAGTGGGATATTCAAGAGCTTTAAGCCCTGGCCAGACACAGCAGTGGTTCTGCTCCGTGCCATCTGCATTCCAGGCTGCACTTTCATTTATTACATGGGCTGTGCATGCTGCAAAATCCTCAGGAGAGTTAAAACCACCCAGGGAAGAACAACCAAGGTGTGCAGAGCACTCCTGTGAAAAGTTATTGAAGTGTTTTAAACCGAAGCAAACCAGGGGGAGAGCCAGATGTGTTGGCATTAATAACAAGCTTATTGTCTCTGTCCTAAGGAGAACAATATGATAGTGTATGTAGAGAAAAAGGTGT
This sequence comes from Pyrocephalus nanus, assembly GCA_038380795.1. Classification (NCBI taxonomy): domain Eukaryota; kingdom Metazoa; phylum Chordata; class Aves; order Passeriformes; family Tyrannidae; genus Pyrocephalus; species Pyrocephalus nanus. Next base: position 6,182,619 of record CM076282.1, on the reverse strand, counting down.
TGGAAGACCCTGCCATAGCCAATGATGAGAATTTTGGACCAGTGAAGAAGAAATTTTGCACCTTCAGAGAAGGTATGGAAGTGACTCCTTGAGGGGACAGTTATGTTTGCTTTTCCTCTTGTGTTTCTCTGGGTTGGGTTTGTTAATTTAAAGTGTCTTTTGCAAACATTTGTTGTTACATCCCAGTTTTAGGGGTTTTTTTTATGTTCCTGAGTGAGCATTGTCGTGCTGCAGCTTGGGATTTCTCTTCCTGATTGTAGCTGGGGGATGAAGAGGAGTTAATTTAATTAATTCAGAGCTTGTGTTTCTCTGTTGCTTCCAGATTATGATGATATCTCCAATCAGATAGACTTTATCATTTGCCTGGGAGGAGATGGGACCTTACTTTATGCTTCTTCACTTTTCCAGGTTGGTCCTTGTGGGAGATAGACCTGTAAACCTTTTTTTTTTGAAGCATTTGAAAGTGGGTTTTTCCCCCTTTGCTACAGAGTTCACATTTGTCCTTTGCTGGTCATTCCTTTTGTGATCAAACCCATTTTACCTCCTGAAAACGATGTAAAATGTGCTGGTTTTGTTAAGCACAGTTACATCAGTAGTCAAAATATTTACAGCAATGAGCTGAGGTGTGAATTGCTTTGATTCTGTGGCTCTAAAATTCTTTTCTTTGTTGATAGGGCAGCGTCCCTCCAGTTATGGCTTTTCATCTGGGATCCCTTGGATTTCTTACTCCCTTTAATTTCGAGAATTTTCAGTCCCAAGTCACTCAGGTTATAGAAGGTAAATTTAAGGGGACAAGGGGTGGGGTTTCTGTTGTTTATATTTTTCTATACCCGTTCTCTAAGCAGTGCAGTGTTTAAAAACTGACAAGTCAGGCAAATAAGAAATATTTAAGGAAATAAAAAATACTTTATTTCTTCCAAGTGAGATTGAATAGTGCCCAAAGTAGTTAAAAAAAAAAAAAAAAAAAGATGTATAAAATTCCCCCATTCCTGGAATGTTGCCTTTTAGGACATGTTTCTCCTGCTCTGATTTTCCTTCGCTTGGCTTTGGTCTCAGTGAAGATCACACGAGCCCAGCAGCATTTTCAGCCTTGATCACACCCATATAAAAATCAAATTTTACACAGTGAGGAGGGTGGGAAGGGACTGAAATTTGGCTTCAGTTTTGCCTGTTACTACTAAAAATCAGCTCAGAGCTGTAACCAAGCATAGCCCGTTATCCTGGGAATGAACCGGGAGCGCTGGGAGCTCGGGAACAGGGGGAGGGAATTTCATCCTGGGGGGATTTGCTGCACTTAAATGTTCTTTGAGTGTTACCTCCTCTTCTCCACCCCCAGGCAATGCAGCCCTGGTGCTCAGGAGCAGGCTGAAGGTGAAGGTGGTGAAGGAGCACAGGGAGAGAGCGGCGGTCCCGAACGGCATCGAGGAGAACGGGGTCGTGCCCGCCAGCCTGGAGAAGGAAGGGGGCAAACAAGTCATGCAGTACCAGGTCAGGGGGCACAGCAGGCAACGGGACTGAGGGCTGGGTTTGATTTCCTGGGTGATTGTTTTGTGTCCCAGCACCGTGGGACTGATCTGGGCTGCTCTAACTCACTGTGGGACTGAAGGAGGAGGGAGGGGTGCCCATATCTGCTCTTGTTGTGCTTTGGCAATAATTTCACAGAAATCACAGAGTTACTTAGGCTGGAAAAGACCTCCAGGGTGGAGTCCAGCCTTGCTTCTGTTTTGACAACAAAAGTAGCAGTTCTCAAGTGAGAGGCAGCAAAGATTTTGTTAATAAATGAAAAGAGAAACCATTAGTGACCAGCATCTGGAAATGACTCATAACATCCAAAGGCTTCAGCTGGCACTTGATAGGACAGAAGTGAAGAGAGTCTGATTTGGCAGCTGCTAAATCAGCCTGCATTTTCCAGAGGTCTGGAAAAGCTGTTTCCCTTTGTCCTTTATTACCTTGCCAGGGCAGCAGACCCAGGCTGGGGTAAATGTTTGGTGTCGTGGCAGGTCCTCAATGAGGTCGTGGTGGATCGTGGCCCTTCCTCCTACCTGTCCAACGTGGATGTGTTTCTGAACGGACACCTGATCACCACAGTGCAGGGAGATGGTGAGTCTGGAGCTCAGTCCCTTCCCTCTTCTGGGGCCTGGGCTTGCTCAGCTGCAGGATTCTCTCACATGGACACAAAATCTCAAGCCTCAGTTCACCTGAGCAGCAAAGATGAGTGCAAGGAATTGCTGTGTTTGTTCACTGGTGACTGATCTGTCCCCCAGGGAGTCTTTAGGGTGGTGTAAGCTTTGCTTGTGGGCTTGTGGAGGCAAGTGGCAGTTTCTTTGGCTGTCACATGGTTGGGCTGAAGGCAAGACATAGCTCAGGAAGGGTTGGCGTGGATGGCTGGGATTTGCTGAAGGCAAACAGTCCCAGCTGGTGGCCTGCAGGAGTTCACCTGCAAAGCTCCTACCCTTGAAAGAAAAACCAGAGTCACTGTTACAAAACCTGCAACCCGAGATGCACAGCTTTGTGCAACATCCCCAGAGCTCAGGACAGGGGGGATTAAAAGGGAGTTCCTTTCTGTGTGTGCCAGGCTGCAGTCCTGCCCTGGAACACCAGCTTGGTTTTCACAACTCTGGCGTCTCCTGTGCCTGCCACAATGACTGAGGTGCTGATGCAGTGCCCGTTTGTCCCTCCCAGGGGTCATTGTGTCCACCCCCACGGGCAGCACGGCGTATGCAGCCGCAGCAGGAGCCTCCATGATCCATCCCAACGTTCCTGCCATCATGATCACCCCCATCTGCCCACACTCCCTGTCCTTCAGACCCATCGTGGTTCCTGCTGGCGTGGAACTCAAGGTCGGCTCCTTCGCTCTCACTTCTCTAAAAACTTCAGACGTTGTAATGAGTGCATAAATGTTGTGGGCAGGGAAGGAATGCCCGTGGGAATGTGCCTGGGAATGCTCTGGACCTGCAGGTGAGCTCCTGTCTCTCTTTCAGATCATGCTCTCCCCCGATGCCAGGAACACAGCCTGGGTTTCCTTTGATGGGAGGAAGAGGCAGGAAATATGCCATGGAGACAGGTCAGGCCTTTTGACTGTTTGATTGTGGTGTCTCTAAGGATAGAAAACCCTGATCCAGGCACTTCCCTCATCCTCTGACACCTGTAAATGAGCTGTTGCCAGTGAAGGAGCATTTATGAACTGTGACCCCTCAGCCTTGCTCAGGGCTGGGCCGTGGGAGCTCGTGGTGTTTGCAGGGCTGTGTTAGCTCAGCAGTGGGTTGGTTTTTGCCCAGCCTGCTGTTGGCTGCCCCGCCTGACAGCTGTCCTGTGCTGTTTGCAGCATCAGCATCACTACCTCTTGCTACCCCCTCCCTTCCATCTGCTTCCGAGACCCCGTGAGCGACTGGTTCGAGAGCCTGGCCGAGTGCCTGCACTGGAACGTCAGGAAGAAGCAGAACAACTTTGCCGTGGAGGAGGAGGAGTTTTGAGTGCCTCCATCTCCCAGCCCCGTGGGAGTGGAGGGTGGCAGCGTCCCTTCTGTCTGCTTGGGGCGTGGCCACGGGCGCTGGGGCCTGCACTGCTGGCTGTGCTCTGTGACCTGGCAGCTCCCGTGGCTGGGAATTGTGCTCCTCCCTGCACCGACCACGAGTTAGGAATGGAAGGAATCGGGCTCTCCAATCGTTGTGATCCGCTGGGAATTCCCTGCTGGAAAAACGGATCCTTTCCAGCAACCCCATCTGCGGCTTTGATTGTAACCTCTCCCTTACCTGGCAGGGGTAAGGCTGAATGTAGACACACCCCAGGGAAGTGGCATTAAAACAGCCAGTTTTATTCAGTATATTTATAATTCCATTTAACACTGCTCTGAGTATAAAGGCTCTAAGAAGCTTTCTCAAAAAAAAAAAGGTAATCTCCTCTTTGTTAGCCCAAACACATCTGGCCCAGAAGGCACTTTCTTGCTCTCAGATGTGACACACTGAAGAAACACCCATGGAGGATGTTTTTTTATTGATAGGTGTGGAACTAGCACAAAAAGTATATATTTTTTTACGTGTGCATTTATATCTCCTGAACAGTGGTTGACCCTTGGCTGTCAGCACTGTGGAAATACCCACAAATATTATTAATTATTGCAGGTATCTCTGGTTTTGGGGCTACTTTAGAGCTCTGCAGTTCCTGCTGGTGGGAATCACCCATGTGTTGTGTTTTTCTAATTACTTTTTGCTTGATTCCCTGGAATAGCATTAGAGACTATCATGGTTTTTTTTAAAATAAAAAAAAATAAAAAAAGTCCTCCAGGTGTTCAGGAAGAATCTGGACTTCAATTGCCACGATCTTGTCTAGTTCCACTGTTGTCTGGAAGAAAATATCCTACAATGCCCTCAGCTTCCATGGGATACCTTCCAGCTCTTGGTGCTGAGTAAACCAGGATGGGATCCTGCTTTTGGGGGCTGGAGAATTGGAGAGGACACATTCCCAGTGGAGCAGCAACGGTGCCTTCAGCACTCAAGGTTATTCCAAGCCCCGTGTCTCCTTTCCTGAGATGCTCTCCCAGGTTTCTAACTGCTCTCTCTGGACAGATTTTACTCTCTCTGTGCTTTTGTGAAAGGACAAAAAAAACCCCAAAAAACCCCCAAGGGCAGAACTGGTTGGGAGGGGTGGGGGGGGTAAAAGGCTTTGCCCTGGGTTTGAGCTGAGGCAGCCGAGCCCAGGGGAATGTGTTTACATTTCTGTTCTCTCTGGTGCAGTCTCACCATCACCATCATCAGCCATCTTCAGCCTGGCTGGGGGGTCTCTGAAGGAGCAGGGGCTGTTCAGGGAGGGCACAGCCCTGCACTGGGGTTGGTTTTCCTTGGAAAAGGGGTGAGGAGCTCTGTGTGGTCGTCTTGACGTCGTTGCCGTGGTCCAAAGTGGGGATGGGGAGAGTTCCCATTCCCAGGCCCTGCCTGACCCCTTGTCCTCTGATGGTCCCAGTAATGTCCTGGGGGCTGCCCTGAGCTCGTTCAGTGCAGCTGAGAGCACTTTTCCACATAAAAGAGAAGCAAACTCTCGGTGAATGGTTCAAATCACAGTGAAAGGGTGTCGATAGAAACCAAGACTGGGTTTGTAAATGTTGTAAAATAGAACCTTGGGTTGATTTGGTCTAAACAGACGGGATGTTTGTGGTACCTGGGAGAATTATCCAGGGGAGCTTTGGGGGTTTCTCTTCCACTTGAATCTGCAGTAATTGTTTTATCACTGTTTTGAAGCTGCTTACGGGTTTCCTGGGTGGAGTATCCAGTTCTCTGAGAACTGGTTACTTTTTGAACTATTAGAAGTGTCAGGCTTTTTGCTTTGAAACAATTTTATTTAAACATGCAATAATTGAGAGAAGGAGCAGGGGATGGGGAAAGGTGTGGTGAGATGGAAAAAGGAGTGGAGTTCCAGGCACGCTGGGAAGTGGGAATCATTTTGCAGAGGCAAGGTGAGATGATTTATGAGCCTTATCTAGTATTTTTTTAAAGATAAAACTATATTCAGCACTTTTTATTTATGCTTTTTATAATAGTAGAGCTATTCTTGACTAAGTGGCCGGACTTTTGATTTCCAGAGTGCACAGGTTATGGAATCTGTAATCAAAGTGTACTGAACTACTTTAGACCCACCTTAAGGTTGGCTTTGGATTTATTCTTTGAATTTATCCCCCACTGCAGTTGCACTGCTGGCTCTGGGGCTGCTGCAGTTTTTGTTGGAGAAGCTCTTGGTGCTGAGGAGGTTTTTGGGTTGATTTCCCTTCCCAAAGCTGCCTTGGCCTCAATTATCCCAACATCCCAACTGCTCAGACTGACCTGAGTGTTCCAAGGCCCTTCCTGAGGCTTTTAATCCACAAACTGCCATTCCCAGACCGCAGTTCCTGAGCAGCCCTGGGGCTCTCACATCCAACTGCTGTCCTGGGGAGGGGGAATTTTGGCTCAGAGCTGAACCAGAAAAAAGAAAAAAAGGAAAAAAAAGGAAAAAAAAAAAAGCTGTAAATGCACACTCGGTTTGTTGGCAATAAAACCTCATTCTGCTGATGTAGCTTGTTCAGATTAACTTGTTGAAACTGTACTGAAAAAAAAACAAAACAAAAAAAAGCAAACACAAATAAGGGTTTTGCTGATGAGGAGTTTCTAAAGCAAGAGGGGTTTGTGGGTGTCCCTGTACCTACAGATCCTTTCCACTCTACAAAGGGCCAAAAATGGAAGCTGGGAAATGAATTTGGTTTGGGTTTGTTTTTTTTTTTTTAAAGTTATCCTCTGGTAGAAATTGAAGTCATTAACAACTGTGTAGCACGGAGCAAAGCAGTGTACTGAATTTTTAAAAGCTGAAAAAATCCTGTTACATATTGTTAACACATTGAGAACTCGTTTTCAAAATACTGTTGAAGACAAAACTATTTTTCAATCCTTTCAATAAAATCTTTTTGTAAAGTTGGATTTGTCCAGCAGCACTTGGACTGGGGGAGGAGGGAAAATTAGGAACAGCCAGTTGGTTGTTTGGGGAGCTGATGTCCAGGGGGGGTTGTCTCATGGGACAGGGACATCTTTTCTGCAGATGCACCCAGGGCTTTTCTCAACTCTTTGCTCAGGAGCTTTGAAATAAATGCTGGGTTTGCTGAACCAGATGGTGTGGACAGGGAGCTGGGCTGCACTGACCACGGTGTGGAAGGCCCAGGGATAGAAATGCAAGGCCAAGGATGTCAAATAATCTCTGATAATTTGGATGGCAAAATTCCCTGGCAGGTGACAAACTGCTGCTGTCCATGGCCAGAGCCAGGACCCCCATTCCTGGGACAGTGACACTCAATTTATGACATAAAACTATTTACCACTCTATTTATTGCATAAAACACCTTTTCTTCACCTGATTTGTGCAAGATCAGAGCCTCCCCTTCCTGCTCCTGCTCTGGGCAGGCCCTGCTGCACAAAAGGCCTGAATGTGCCTGATTGTGTTTCTCCATTTCAGCAACAATTCACAGTCCCCCTGACTTGTGGGATGAAGTCACAGCCATCAGCTGCTGCTCTGTCAGCTGGGGCCAGGCAACTTAACCCCTTCATGCCCCCCCTTTGGCCACCTGTAACGTAGATTTGATTAAAATTTAGGAGACTGGGGTGAGAAAAATATAAATTTTTAATAGGGCTTTTAAATTTATGTTTGTATTTATCATAATTAGATCCTTATTTATTTGTGAGATTTCCCACTGAGTTCATGCTGTTTTAAGTGAAATAATTATCCACACACACACACACACTGTGCTTGTGCTTTATTTAAAAATAGCCAGTAGTTAAAGGTTGCAGTCAATAAAATAGCAAACTTTTAATTACAATATTAAAGGCTCGTTGTGACAGCCCCCCTGGTGTGGGGGTGGCACGGTGGGTGGAGACACTGGAGGGAGGCAGGAGATGGGAGGGAGCTGCTGCAGGTGGAGCTGGGGCTGAAAAACAAGGAACTGAAATGCTCTGGAATGTCAGGGGGGATAAGGAGAGCCCCAGGCAGGGACCAGCTGTGCCCAAACACAGCAGGGAGGGCAGGACAGGGCACCCCCAGACCTGCTGTGTGAACCTTCAGCAGGGTTGTGCTGGCCCAGGACAACGTCACCTTCCCATCAGCACCACTCTGCTCTGTCACTGGGGCTGTGCTGGCAGCAGAACAAGCAGGAGTGGGAGCTGCTCCCCAGGGTGACAGCACTGACCCCCCCTCTGCTGTCTGAGCCATCCCAGCTGCCCTGCTGGGGCTCTCCAGCCCCATCCAGGAGTGGGTGATGTCCCCAGCCCCCGTGCAGGTGGTCCCAGATTCACCACCCCGGCTCGGTGCTTGGCCAGAGGGTCCCTGCTGTGCCTTCACTCCGTGGGAGCCGCAGGGGGAGCACGGGGGGGGCTCAGGAGTCGATCCTTCCATAGGAAGAAAACACTGTGGGCAGAGAGGAGGCTCAATCAGCACCAAAGCAACGCTCACAGTGCCCCTCCTGCCACAGGAGCTCTGGGTTGGTCAGGATTTGTGGCTCTCTGGGTCCCTTTATTCTGTGTCTCGTCACGATAAGAAAAATCACATGGATCTTTTTCCACACAGGCCTGCGTGGAATTGTTTGGATACCAGCATTCTCTGCAAAGTTGGCAGCAATTTTAACTAACCAGTGTCAGCTTTTCCTCAGGGAAACTCTGAGGCTGCAGAAGGGCCTGATGCCCTCAGGGAGGTGCCTTTCACTGGGACTATCCCTGTTTTCCTGCCTCTCCACCTCCCTGTGGAACAAGGGGCCTCAGCCCTCCCCAGGCAGCTCTTTGAGTACTCACTTCTCTCTCTCAGCCCCTGCCCAAAGCTGCGGTAGACGTGGAGCAGGGCCCAGAACAGCACAGATTTAATGGCAACAGAAATGCAGGAGCCGGTGATGAAAGCAGCTTCCAGAGTGTAGGAGTTCCCTTTGCCCCACTCCCTGATCACCTGCAGGAAAATGGGGAGGGTAAAACAATCAACACCCAAAACCTGGAAGCTGTGAGGTGCAATCCAGCACCGAATTTCTGAGAGAAGGGGAATTTGGGGGAAGAAAAAAAGAAAACCAAACTGGTCACTTTTAAACTTAAGTTTCCTGTTTAGAAGATGGAGGGTGAAGTGCCCTGCTCTGCCCTTGCCCTTCTCTCTCCCTGCCTCCTTTCCCACCTCGTGGGAGGTGCTGGGATGGCTTTCTCACCCTTCCAGTGCCAAAATAAATGCCCAGCACTGGGCTCGCGTGGGCTCGTTTTGGCTACAGGAGATCAACAGCTGGGGGTGCTGCCTAAGAAATCCTTTAAATCACATCAGCTGAGCCCCTGCTCAAATGCTCTGGCACCACCTGAGCCCCTGGGAAGGAAGGGAGGCATTTCTGAGGAGCTCTGTGTCTTGTACTGGAAGATTGTGGTGCATTTTTCCCTAATTATTCCGGACACTTTGCCAGAGACTTCCAGAGCCTGTGAATAACCAGTTCAAGATCAAGCTGAAATGGTTCCTGTCCTGAGGAATGGATCCTGAGGAGGCAGGAGGTGCCTGCTGCTCTCTTTGGAGCCAACAGGAGGATGTTTTGGAGGACCCAGCACTGAAGAGGAGCCCCCCCAGCCCTCCTGCTCCCAACCAGGTGAGCATTACCGTGTAGAGCAGGTAGAGCAGATACACCACTTCAGGGACATTCTGCAGCAGAAAAACCCACACCAGGGGTTTCAGCTCTTTCAGAATCTGTAGAATGAGGCAAGACATACACACAGCTCTAAAACTCCTTGTCACATACTCTGCAAAAGCTGCAAACAGTTGATTTTTCAGTGGCATTTCTAGTGTTGGTCAGGCTGAGCTCTCAGTGGTAACTTTGCCCTCCAGGCATTGTTCTGATTAGGAGAAAGGTGATTCTGTGTTACCCGGGTTACCAAAGCCTTTTAAAAGCACAGTGCTTGGTGCTACCTCCACTTTCAGCAATGAAAGCCATCAAAACAATTGGAAGGCTGCATTTCAGCTGCCAGGAATTCGTGTGAACAGCAAAGCAAACAGCCAAGGAGCCTAAAAAAATATTCACCACTCCCCCTCCCCCCAAAAAAAACCCCTAAACTCCTTCCTGGTCATAAAAGACTCACATATCTGATGTACTTTGGCCCTGACTCTGCAATCACTCTTGGAACAGAGTCTCGAGATTTCAGAGGAGGTTCAGTCTGACTGACGTGAAAAATGACATTTCAAGTTCACAAATCCTCATTTTAACCTGGGCACTGTCCCTGAGCTTTGAAGAACTGCTCCCATAAAGGACCACCCATCTTTCTGGTCCCAAGGGTTTAAGGCCTGTGAAGTCTCACTGTGTCTGTGTAACCCCAGGAATTTAAAGGACTGTTCCCAGTTTCACCCAGCGTTGTCAGAGAGGCAAAAAACCGATGTGTGACCCTACAGGTTTGATTGAAACAGGTGATCAAGGACTGAGAATAAAACCATGGCCCTTAGAAGGGGACAAAAAGAAGGATAAGGTGACATTGCTCCACCCTCTCAGGTGAGGCACAGCTTTGGGATCGTGATTGGGGCTCTGGTTTTCTCCACCTTCACCGGGGCAGGGGGTGTGGAATGGGGTGGCTGTGGCTCCCCAGGCTGGGGTGGCTGCTCAGGCTGAGGATCTGCCCCGTCAGGGTGAGGATTTGCCCCCTCAGGGTGAGGATCTGCCCTCTCAGGGTGAGGATCTGCCCCCTCAGGGTGAGGATCTCTCCCCTCAGGGTGAGGATCTGCCCTCTCAGGGTGAGGATTTGCCCCCTCAGGGTGAGGATTTGCCCCTCAGGGTGAGGATCTGCCCCGTCAGGGTGAGGATTTGCCCCCTCAGGGTGAGGATCTGCCCCCTCAGGGTGAGGATCTGCCCCTCAGGGTGAGGATCTGCCCCCTCAGGGTGAGGATCTGCCCCCTCAGGGTGAGGATCTGCCCCCTCAGGGTGAGGATCTGCCCCTCAGGGTGAGGATCTGCCCCCTCAGGGTGAGGATTTGCCCCTCAGGGTGAGGATCTGCCCTCTCAGGGTGAGGATTTGCCCCCTCAGGGTGAGGATTTGCCCCTCAGGGTGAGGATCTGCCCCCTCAGGGTGAGGATCTGCCCCCTCAGGGTGAGGATTTGCCCGCTCAGGGTGAGGATTTGCCCCTCAGGGTGAGGATTTGCCCCTCAGGGTGAGGATTTGCCCCCTCAGGGTGAGGATTTGCCCCCTCAGGGTGAGGATCTGCCCCCTCAGGGTGAGGATTTGCCCCCTCAGGGTGAGGATCTGCCCCTCAGGGTGAGGATCTGCCCCCTCAGGGTGAGGATTTGCCCCTCAGGGTGAGGATTTGCCCCCTCAGGGTGAGGATTTGCCCCCTCAGGGTGAGGATTTGCCCCTCAGGGTGAGGATTTGCCCCTCAGGGTGAGGATCTGCCCCCTCAGGGTGAGGATCTGCCCCCTCAGGGTGAGGATTTGCCCCTCAGGGTGAGGATTTGCCCGCTCAGGGTGAGGATCTGCCCCCTCAGGGTGAGGATCTGCCCTCTCAGGGTGAGGATCTGCCCCCTCAGGGTGAGGATTTGCCCCTCAGGGTGAGGATCTGACCCTCAGGGTGAGGATTTGCCCCCTCAGGGTGAGGATCTGCCCCCTCAGGGTGAGGATTTGCCCCCTCAGGGTGCTTTCCCCGGGGGTCTCAGCTCAGCACTCACCGCCACGATGCCCACGGTGACCTTCAGGCAGCCCCACAGGGCCCCCGTGGCTGAGATGATGTTGTGCACCAGGGTGATCTTGTGCAGGCTGATCAGCAGGATGCACAGGCACAGCTGGCAGGGGCACAGATGGGGAGAGGTCACTGCTTTGAGACCCTGCAGCCCCCTCTCCCAGCCCAGGATCCCTTCCCCCAGTGCAGGACACAGCTGGGAACAGCAGAGTGAGCTGGGATGTTGGGCAGGAATAACCCTTCTTATTTCAGGAGGCTGTGGGTGGGCTGGAGCCTCTGGATGGAACTGTTTTTATGGATAAACTTCCCAAAAGTGAGTTTCAGTTCTCCTTTTGTGCAGGCCAGTGATAAAATACACGTTGATTCATTTTTATGGATTTTAACTGAGCTTCCCCTACAGAAACCTGAGCATCATTTTAAGGTAAGACAGAGGCAGGATTGCTGGGGGAGTTCAGAATTAGCTCAGCTTGTCCAAATTATTATTAATAAGAGGGGAAAAAAGGGGAATGTTGGGGCCAGAGCCGTTTACCTGTGCCTGGAGATCAAAGGTGAGCATGGAGAAGCAGAGGCTGAGCATGAAGTACTGGGACTGGAGGCTCTCCAGGGCACCTCCCACCCGGAATGCCATCATGCTCTGGCTCTGGATGAGGATGATGGCACAGATGACATCGAAGGAGCCAACCAGCAGGATCAGGACAAAGCGGGCCTGGAGGGGACAGACACAAGGATGGCACTGACCGTGGCAGGACAGGACAGTGTGAGTGACACCCTTCATGATTCCACTGCTATGAGAATATTTACACCAGAAATCATTCCTGCTCAGGAGGCAGGAGCTCCAGTAACCCAAGTTAGTGCTCAGCTGGTAAAACAGACAGCCCTTCATGGCTGCCTTCACATCTTCCCCAGCAGGCTTCACTCTGAGGCTCTTGTTTATTATATAAACTGATGACTTGGCTGCACATCTCAAAGCAACCTGCACCCTTTGATGCCTGTTCCTTATTGACCCAAACAACCCACTTGGCTGCAGATAAGCCTGTTCAATTTTATGTACAACTGACAGATAAACTGGAAAATTCTCCTTTGCTCCACCTTCCTACTTTGGTTGCCACCTCTCCTACTGAAGAATAATTTTTGGGTGACTTCACAGCAAGCAACTTCCTCCTCCCATCTGTGATAAATATGTGATAAAAAAGAAAGGACTCCTGGGAAGCACAGCAAGGGGAAGTTCAGCTCCAGATCTCAGCAGGGCACAGAGTGAAATCTTTGCATCGCATTTAACTGCTATGAAGTGCAAACAAGATAATCTGCAATGGAAGGATCTCCCCCAGCTTGCTGTGTCTCTTGTTTCCCTGCAGCAGGTTGCCATAAATCTCATCAAAACACAAGGCTGTGTTTATGGAGCACTAATGGCTGTGTCCATGCCTATTGACAGCTCCAGTTCTACCCACAGGTTAAATTCATGTGACTTTAGGCCTGATGTTTTACGGATGGAAATCTGAAGCAGAGCAGGAGAAGTGAAGGGTGTTTTCTGCAGTAACCCCGTGCAATCCTCTGACATCTGTGGATTTTCACCCCCAACACGTGGAGAAGGGAAAAAACGAGGGAGAAAAGCAGGGGACTGACCAGGAGCTTCGGCTTTTGCTCGGCGGGGAGGACGGTGAAGTTGGTGACAGAGCGCAGCATCACCAGCAGGATGGACAGCACGAACACCATCAGCTCCTGGCGGTTCTCCTGCAGGATCCCCCGGCTCACGTAGTACACACAGAACACTGGGGGCACAAGGACACACTGAACACCAGCAGAACACCCAGCTGGGTGCCAAAAACCTGCTCAGAACCACGGAGATGAGGCTCCTCGGTCCGGAGAGCCTTTGTTGTGCCAAGGAGGCTGAATCAGGGACTTCAAACCCCCTCCCCCAGAACTTAAACAATCAGTTAGATTTTTAAATTCCACTCTTTGCAGTGTATCAGCCACCCAAACTGGCAGCTGGGCTGTGTTAATCTATTAACACCACACTGATTGTGTCCAATGGAATATCTGAACGAAATGAAGCAGCACCATTTTTGTTAAAGAACTGAGATGACATCATCTTCCCAGGGAGGGAAGTTCAGGCGACTCACAGGCAGTTTACTGCTCACACCCCCTCCCCTCTGCAGTGTTGTTTGGCCACTGCACGTGGTTTGTGTGTTGAACTGCATGGAATGGATTCAGTTTATCTTTATGGGGGAAATTCTGAAACACCCCACCCTTCTGCTTTTATAAAACACATCAAGCCCCTCAGTCACCTGTCACTGTGAACTCTGTGCTGTCCTGGCAGAGCTGAAATAAGGAAAAGGCTTTGTTCTTTTATAGGATGCTCCTGCAAACACTGGTTGGTTCTTCCCACAGCCAAAGTAACAATGGATTTCTTTTTCCAGAGCGCTGCTTCCTGGATTCCACACGTAAAAAAATCCCCCCCTTTTTGCAAGGCTGGGACATGGGGACAAAGTGTTGTCCAAGTCTTCAAAGAAACACAATAACTTGAGTCTCCAAACAAACCTTCAGTGACTGAACTTCCTTTTCCACCGCCGTTAACAGGGACTGACAGAGTGGAAAATGATTGGCAAATTACAAAGTGAATCACGGGATTTTTGGGACTTGACCTCAGAGACTTGAGACAGCACTTCCTTGTTTTGCACATTCAGCTGCTCAGTCAAAAGAAACTCTGTACAAATGACTTGGAAATGAACTCTTTTCTGATTGTCAGGCTTTTTGCAGAGGTGGCACATGCAGGTTTCTGAAATACAGGACACCCCCCTTGCTTTTGAGGGGGTGAATATTTCTCAATAGATTAAACCCCCAACCCCCCTTTATATTAAATTGTAAACCCAAGAGATTGTTACAGCCAGGGCTGTAAAATCTATTTTTTCTTTAAAGAAACACCTGTTCTGACAGTCTTTGTCTACCACACAGAAAACAGGGGGTTGGGGGAAAAACAGATGGGTGAGTATGGCCTCAACTTCCCAGGTCTGTGACTGATCTGATTTATTCTGAGGGTTCTTCAGGCTGTTCTAACACTGCAGCTCGTGCTGGGATGTGTGAAAAGCTGCTCATTAAATCAGAGGTTTGGAATTAAAGCATTGTTGGTATTTGTCTAATTATAGAATCTGGAACAAAGCTATTGTCTTTGTTCCCTCTGGCTGAGAGCTGGAAGGCAAGGACTGTGTTACACCCACAAACTCTCCTTTTTCACACTGTTTTGGCAGCCAAGACCTGCTAAAGCCACTTCCTGAAATAGCTTATTATTTTTGTGGTAATTTCTGTTTAATACAAGTGGACCCAAGAATATGAAAACAAGATTCTATTGAAGCTCTCATTGGAAATGCCCAAGGAAGTTTGGATCTCACTTCCAGTGGGGGGAATAATATTAGACAAAAAGGAGATTTTTTTAAAAAATTAGGTTCTTATTTCAACAAAATACTTCAGGTGAAGCAACATCCTTGCAGGAACTTAGCACAGAGAGACGCCTTCACATTTTCTTGTTGGAGATCAGACATTAAAATGGGAACTGGAGGCTTTTCTGGCACAGCTGAACATTCAGCACCTCTCAGGTAAGAAACTTCAGTTGCTGCTTAATTATACATTGGGAAAAAAAAAAAATGTATGTGTTTCAAAACCCCAACAGTTTCTTACCAAGTCCAACCAACTGGATAAAGGAAATGGTGAAATCCTCCTCGGTCTGCCGGACCAGTGTCTCTATGGTGAGCCCTATGACACTCAGCAGGGACACAATAGTGACACAGAAGTAGATCTTGACAGGGAAGGAGAGCTCTGAACATGGCTTTATCTGCAAAGGAAGGGCATTTCTGAGCACATAACACAGAATAACTCAGTGCTGTTCCTAAAAAACACAGCGGGACAAGTTGGGTAAAAGAGGCAGGGCAGGGTTTTACCCTGGGAAAAGGAAGAGAAACTCTCCAACTGAACTGAAACTCCAAAATCGCTGAGGAAGGGGGAAGTCTAACTTTATTGCATAATTAATCTCAGCCAAGATTGCCCTGGTTTGTACCTCCAACCTTTCTGCCTCTCAAAGGTCATGGCTTTGTAATCCCATCTCCTGGGACTGGAGATTGCCGATGCCCACACGTACATGGAGGTGTCCAGCAGGTAACACATTCCCAGATTTCTGCTCCCATCCCTGAGCAGGGACAGGACCCCAGGAACGGCTGGAGCTGTGGCAGGGCAGGGTCGGGCTGGATCTCAGGAAAAATGGGTCTGCCCCCAGAGAAGGAGGTTGGGCACTGCAGTAGGGTCCCCGTGGAATGGTCACTTCCCAAGGAATGGTCACTTCCCATGGAATGGTCACTTCCCAAGGAATGGTCACTTCCCATGGAATGGTCACTTCCCAAGGCTGCCAGAGCTCAAGGAGCATTTGGACAGCGCTCTCAGGGAAGGGTGGGATTGTTGGGGTGTCCGTGCAGGGCCAGGGGTCGGACTGGCTGATCCCTGTGGGTCCCTCCCGGCTCAGGACATCCCGTAATTCTATGACTATCAGAAGGTGGGGGTGTGTGCGCGGTGCTTGGGTACTCACGGGCCCGCAGGGCGTGGGGATGAGCTGCCGGTGTCGCGGGGTGAGGTTGGGCAGGCTGGGCCCCGGCGGGGTCGCGGCGCCGCTGTGGGGACACAACGGGATGGGACGGTCACATAACGGGATGGGACGGTCACGGAACGGGACGGCCACGGGACCGCACCACGCACCCGCGGGGGGAGCCGCCCGCGCCCCCCCCCCCCCCGGCACTGCCCCGCCATGGGCAGCGCGGCGGGAACCCCCCCATCCCTCCCCGGGTGGTGCCGCCCGTACCTGCCGTCCATGGCCGGGCCGCGCTCCCGCCCCGCTCTGACGGCACCTACATGGCTGCGGAGGGGCCCCCGCAGCTCTTCCGGGGGACACCCGCACGTCACTTCCCCGGCACGGCCGGGCAGCGCTCCCGAGGGTCCCTCCCGAGCATCCCGCCCCGCATCCCGCCCCGCATCCCGCCCCGCGCGCCCCCGGGGCCATGGAGGGCTCGGCGCGGCGGGGGCTCGGCGCGGTTCTCGCTGTGCGTGTCCCCCGTGACCCACTCCCCCCTCCCCACGCCCCGTTCCTTCGGTTCATTTCCTCGCGGGTTCGGTAAAATGGCCTCCCACGGGCGGCCGCGGTGACAAAGGGGCCGGTGCCCGGGGCAGGCGGGGCGGGGCCGGACCGGACCGGACCCGCCTCCCCGCCCGCGGCTCGGGAAGGGATGGGTGGCCGCGTCCCGGGAGCCGCATCCCCGGGAGCCGCATCCCCGGAGCCGCATCCCCGGAGCCGCATCCCCGGGAGCCGCATGCCGGGTGTGCCGGAGCCGCGGGGAGCCCCCAGGTGCCGGCTGGGAGGGAGGGAGGGAGGGCAGGGAAGGAGGGCGGGCAGAGCGGGCGCTGATGGAGAGGAGCATCCCCGGCCGGCCCCGGGAAGGGGGATGTGGGTGCTGGAGGTCTCCGAACAGCGGGCGGAAAGGCCGCGGTGCAGCCCCTGTGCCGGGGATGCTCGGGATGCTCCGAGCCCTGCGGGGACGGGAAGGCGAGCGGGAATTGCCTGCGTGGGGCTGGCTCGTGGAACGGGCAGGGAAGGTTCTAGGAGTGAGTGGGTGACCAGAAACAGCGCTGGAACGCCAGAAAGTCTTGAAGCTGTTTCAATCTCTCGGCATCTTCTCTGTGTGGGAGCTGTTAATAGTTCTGGTATTGTGTTTACAGCCTGTGTTTATCGTTACAATGTAGTGAAACTGTTAATAGTCACAGCTTGCTGAATTCTGTGCCGTTTGCTGTGCTGGGGGCAGTGTTTGGGTGTCCTCTTGTGTAACAGATGAAGGGTCATGGACACGAGCCTCTGTTTTTTCTCTATCAGATCGGCCTTAGGCACTCGCAGCATATTTGGGCTTTAGTTTTCCTCGAGTAAAGCTGACTTCACAGAGTTCTCTGTGGGTACGTTTTCCACCTTGACACAACGTTGTTACTGGGAGGGCAGTTAAAGGTTGGAGGAGATACAAGGAAAAGGCACTGCATGGTGCTGGTTCCTTTGAGCTGGAGGATTGAGGCTTTGTGTGCAATCCAAGAGAAACAACTGCCAACCACTGCCACGTTTTCAGCTGTTGGTAAACATCAGCTGCTGGTTGGCCTTGAGGGAGGAAGACTGAATTAGTTCCAGATGGAGAACTCTTTCAGGCCATTTAGACTCTCCAGATGATTTAAGCCAGCAGGTCAGTAATTTAGGGGAGTAGTTCTGTTCTTATTTGCTGTTCTGCTTCCTGCCATGTGTGGAATCAGTGATATCAAAGCTGATATCCCAGCGCTGCCAAGGGTAGGACTTCCATTGTGCTTGATTGCTTTTGCTTTTAATTGTCATATAATCAGAACAGGTACTGGAAAAGCTGTGCTAACCAACCCTTTTGAATGTAGAGGGGCATTTTTTTAAGACCTGACAAAGGAGGAGGAGCCAAGAATCCATTTTTCTTACCAAATTCTCTTGGAGAATGTGTCTCCTCCTTCAAAGTGTTGTGTTGAGCTGGGTTAACACCAGCACGGGGTTTAAATAAACACGAGTGTGTCAGAGTCTCGTACCTTGGGTTGCTGCTGTCATGATTTCCTGGGGAAATGGAAAGAGAGAAAGGAACAGGGATGGAAATCTTCAGTGCTTGGCTGTAACAGCAGAACCAGAGAACGTGAGGAATGGAAAATTTCCCTGTAAAGCAGCTGCTCTGTAGGATATCAAAACTGGCAGGAGATCTTTAACTCTTTAGCACCTCTATGATGTGCTTGAGATGCCATGTTGGAAAAAAAAAAAACAACTGAAGAAAATAATGTGTGTTCACATCTCCCCCAAATCAGGGCAGGTGCAGTAGCTCTTGGTACAACTCTTGTATTTCTCTTGGCATCGAATGTTGGTTGTGCTGCTGTTGTTTGATGCACTGTAGTATTATGATCTCATTTCAGATGGCTTTTCCAAGATGTCCAGTGATTAACTCCCCCCACAAGAATCCCTTTTTAAGGCCCATTGTCTTGTCTGTCCACCAAATGTGCTTCTGGAGACAAGCATTTAAAATGTCATTTCCCCGAGTGCTTGTTCACTGAGGAACAAAAGAGCTCCAGTCCCTCAATTCATCTGCATCTGATTCAGCCAATTTTTACTTGCTCGTAAGACAAAGGCTGCAGAAATAAAAGGGATAAATTCACAGACCTTAGACTGAGATCAGAGACACTGCAGACTCTGGGAGAGGAGGCAGTTAAAAGTGGAAAGGCTGTGTTGATGTGCTTCAGAGGAGAAAGAACTCAAAGCCACATAAAGCCTGTTGTGTGTGCACGTGCTGTTTTAGAATTAAAATTTAGAATTAAAAAAACTCCTTCCCTTAGGTAAGTTCTTGGTGCCTGATCTTGGTGTCATGATATGAGGAGTTAAAAATCCAGCCTGGAAAGACTACACAGGTCTGTTTATCCTCGAGAAAGTGCGGGAGAAATGTGGTATCTTTGCTGCACTAGGGATTTAAAATGCCATTCAGAGCATCCTTGTTGTTCCCTCCTCTCCCTCTTAGGCAGAAAACCTGGAACAGGCCACATGAAGAAGCACGTGGAGTTCATTTTTATGCAAGATGTTCTTTGGAGGACCAAGTGCAGCTTTCCAGCAGGCCCTGGGAGATGAAGCCTTGACCACGTGATATTTTCGGGGGAGTCAGGTGCTGTGCTAAGTCAGTGTTCGTTTGTGCTGGGGACAAACAGCCGGTCCTTAACGTCACCATGTCGACCACGGCGAGCGCTCAGACTCCGGAGCCACCGAGTCCTTCCCCCCTGGAAGAAAAGCCAAAGGGGAAATCCCTGTTCCAGCTGGGCTCCCTCTTTGCTCACAGGAGCGAGAAGCTGGTGATAGCTCGCAGCGACAGCGTGCCTGAGGAGAACGTCCTCAAGATCACCATCACGGAGACCACGGTCATCGAGTCCGACCTGGGCATCTGGAACTCCCACGCCCTCATCTACCTCACCTTGTGGTTCTTCTTCAGCTTTTGCACTCTTTTTCTTAACAAATACATCCTTTCCCTGCTGGAAGGAGAGCCCAGCATGTTAGGTACCCCTTTGCTTTGCACTGCAATGCCAGGAAGACACTGATGTAGATTTATTTTACTGGGATTGCCGGGATCCTAGGCAGGGCCAGGAGCTGGATTCAATGATCCTTGTGGGTCCCTTCCCACTCAGGATATTCTGTGATTTGACAGGATAAAGCTGAAGGACAGAAGGGTTCAGCTGAATGAAAAAGGCCTGGCTGGGAGGTGTGGGGAGGGGTCTTGGGGCTGGGAACTCTGAGCTGTGATTTTGGCCTTTAAAGGGTTTCCTGACACCGTCCTTTCCTCCAGGTGCTGGAAGATGAAACTTGATTTGTCGTGTTCCAGCCCCTTCTGACTGATTTTCTTGCCCCTCTCATCCTCTCCAGGTGCTGTTCAGATGCTTTCAACCACCTTCATTGGCTGTATAAAGATGTTTGTTCCCTGCTGTTTGTACCAGCACAAAACCCGCATCTCCTACCCCCCCAATTTCATCATGATAATGCTCTTTGTGGGATTGATGAGGTAAATGGGGAAATATTTCCTGGGCTGTATTTGCTAAGATTTCCTGTACTAATATTTGTGGATTTTTTTTCTAACAGGAGCTGTATTTTCGTGGCTCTCTGCCTTTTTATTCTTGATTAAAAAGTGTTTGGAGAATTCACCTTTCCCTCCACCCACAAAAATCACATTTTTGGCTACCTTGGCTTCCCACCTTCTTTCAGAACACACTTCTCTTTCCATTTACTTTCTTCCCCTTCTCTTTTGAGGCTGATGTTTGTTTAGTGCACTGGTATTTACCAGCCTTTTGCCTCAAAAGCCATCCAGGCTATTCATATTTATCTTTAAAAGAGTCAATATTTGCTGTGTGCTGGGCTAGTATCAGTTTGTGGTCTAGGAGAGAATAAGAAAAAATGATTTTGTTTCCTTTACACCGCAAAACTGATTAAAAATAATAAAATAGGCGATAAATTGAGATTAATTTAATGATTTAAACCATGGTAAATAGGTAGTGTATCTAATTTACACTACAGATGGATGACTGCAGATAAAATTTCTGCTGAGCCTCGTTGAAAACTTTGGAATTACAGTGGAATTCTTTCTATGCTGGATGCATAGGTTTTTTTTTTTTCCTCTTCATTTCCCCTGCAGATTTGCAACAGTAGTGCTGGGCCTGGTGAGCCTGAAGAACGTGGCAGTTTCCTTTGCAGAAACCGTGAAAAGCTCAGCTCCCATTTTCACTGTCATCATGTCCCGGATGATTCTGGGGGAATACACTGGTGAGAAATGCTGAAATGGGCTTTGGTTACTCAGATTTTTTTTGGTTAATCGTTACCTGGCTGGCCACGGGGAAGGAAAGCCCTGCAGAATATAAGGAATGCAGCTGGAGGAGTCATTCTGAGCTCAATAAGTAGAGGATATAAAAGTAAAAAAAAAAAAAAGGGGTTTATTTTAATGAAGTGTCAGGAAAATATTATTGTGGCCTTAAATAACTGGAGTTCAGTGTGTTTCTCCTTATAAAGACAATATGCAAGGACAATAAAGACAGTGATCCTGCTGGAAATGCAGGAACTGAGCTGAGCTTTCCCCTCCTCCTCTGCAGGATTGCTGGTGAATCTGTCCCTCATCCCTGTGATGGGAGGGCTGGCTCTGTGCACAGCTACAGAAATCAGCTTCAACATCCTGGGCTTCTCAGCAGCTTTATCCACCAACATCATGGACTGGTAAGGGATGAGGAGAGCTCTGTGTGGAGTGAAGGGATTTTCTTTATGCATTTCCCCACCTGAAGGAAACAGCTGTGATTCTCATGGATTGACTGATTTTTTTTCTCTAACTGAAATCCAGGTAAATGGTGAATTTTTTCACTTTTTTTTTTTTTTTTCCAGTTTGCAGAATGTCTTTTCCAAAAAACTGCTCAGCGGGGACAAATACAGATTTTCGTAAGTATTGAGAGTATTTCAGGTTTGGTTATGGGTGGGATTTGGGCTGGTGTTTTAGCTGATGTTTTAGCTACGAAACATAAACCAGGAGTAAAATGCTAAAAAAAACAAATTATCAATTGTTTTTAGCAATATAAATGTATTTTGCCACGGGATAAAATGCAGGTGTTGGTGCTGAAAATATGTGCCTTTCAGTCCCTCTCAGCCAGCACAAAAGGCTTTGCTTTGAAAAAGGAAGCTTTTCATCATTTTAATCAGCGTTTTTCCTCCTCTGTAGAGCCCCAGAGCTTCAGTTCTACACAAGTGCTGCTGCAGTGGTTATGCTCATTCCAGCTTGGATCTTTTTCATGGTAATTTGAATTCACATTTTGCAAGAGATTATGGGAGGGGGAGTAAAAAAGAGAAGATTTTCAACAAATAATGTAATACAGGGATGAGTTGATCCAAAATGCCCGAGTTTATCTCAGGATTTTTGAGACAAAAGTTGTCCAAGTGCATTTGAAGTTTTAGATAAAGGGCTGAAAACCAAATCTTTCATATTTGCTGGCTTTCTGTCGATATTCACGTGGTGTACAGGAACATTAACTCTTTGAAAACAAAATTAAGCTGAAGTGAGTGTAATGTGGCAGGTTAAATATGTGTCCTGTAAACTGTGGCATTCCATTGTTGTGCATCAGTGTTCAAAAAAAGCAAACAGGCTGAGCACACTGGGAAGTTCAGTCAGATGAGAGCTGGTTTTCTGATATATTTTGGGGGGAAAATTTATATTATCTGTCTTTTATGTTTTAGGTTTTGTTTTGCTGAAGTTTAAATGGAAAACTATAAATGCTTCCAATAGGAATGAGTTGGGTGGAAAATGACTTTTAGATTTGCTTATAAACTAAACTCTAAAATTTCTCTTTTTTTTTTTTTTGCTGTTTAGGATGTGCCTGTGATTGGGAAAAGTGGGAGAAGCTTCAGCTACAACCAGGATATCATCATACTTCTCTTAATAGACGGAGTCTTGTTCCACCTCCAGAGTGTTACAGCCTATGCCTTGATGGGAAAGATTTCTCCTGTGACTTTCAGGTAAAACTTCCAGGAGCACCATTTCACATCCTTCTGTTCCTTGCTTGAGGACTGGGCAGTAAAGGGTGTGCAGAGAACTGAAAGAGGTAAATCACGGAAGGGTTGGGGTTGGAAGTGGAGTTTGAGTTGGTGTTTGGAGAGGAAGGAGAACAGAGGTGGTGTGTGGGATGTGACAGAGGTGTTTTTCCTGAGCTCAGTTTTCCATTGCAGCGTGGCCAGCACTGTGAAACACGCCCTGTCCATCTGGCTCAGCATCATCGTGTTCGGGAACAAGATCACCAGCCTCTCGGCCATCGGCACTGTCCTGGTGACCATCGGGGTCCTGCTCTACAACAAGGCCAAGCAGCACCAGCAGGAGACCCTGCACAGCCTGGCCACCCCCCCCCAGCCCACACAGGCTCCCTCAGAGGACACAGAGCCGCTGATTCCCAAGGATTTGGAGCCCTACGATTAATGTGGCCACTTGTTCTTCCGCCCGTGCGTAACTCAGAGGGACTCGTCCTGAAAGGGGCTGTTCCTCCAGCTGCTGATTCCGTTGGGGTCCTTGGAGAGTTCTGGAAGGATTCAGCCAGCCTTGATCCCTTTGCTCCTGGGACCTTCAGCAGGAAGGACCTGGGAAGGGTGTCCTGAGAAACTGATACCCCACCAGCCCTACAGGTGGGCTTTGGTGTCCTTCCTCAACTGCAGATAACCAACGGGCCTGTGTTGGTGAAAGAACTTCAGTGGCTTGTGGGAAAGCAATTCCTGCCCCCCTCCCCATCAGAGGAATGTGAAAATGTGGGCACTGGGATGGAGTTGGGGCATAACTGAAATTCCTGGTTGTTACTCCCCATTTCCTGCACTTTGGGGCACCGAAACCTGCCAGAGCTCGTTTGGATGACGCCCTCAGGGACAGGGGCGGCTTTTGGGGTGTCCTGTGCAGGGCCAGGAGTTGGACTGATGGTCCTTTGCAGCTCAGGATATTCTGTGATTCCAAGGGGGAACCCCCTTCTCTCCTCACAAACAACGTCCTGTGGTGTCTGTGTGGCTGGAGTGAGTTCTGTGCCCCAGAGCAGTGGCGAGCAGCTGTTTCCAGCTACAAATCTGCGGATGAAAACTGATTTTTCTCCTAAAATTTCGTTCTGATCATGCATTGACAAAGCTGAAGTGCAAGTATTCACACATATGCACATATGTGGAGCGGTGAATTAAATACTTGCAGTTGCTTAGAGGTAAAAAACACTGAAAACTTCGGTGACAAAGGAAGCGAGAGCTCCATATTTCTCTAAGAAACTCTTTTAATTTCTTGCATTTTGTTATGCATTTCTGTTGTGAGGAAACAAATGGTTGTTTTTTTTGTAATATTTCTAAGAGTGCAACAAAATGCTGCCTTTTAGAAACTCAGGGTTATGATTCTGACCTGTGTGTAAAGTATTTGTGTAATTTCTGATTATGTAAATAATCTGAGGTGTCTGTGACAGATGGAGCAGAGGTCACTGAAGGGAGGAACATTAACCACAAACTGAGGCAAATCTTTATTTCTGCTGCTCTTAATTTTTCTTTTTTTTTTTTTTTTAAAGGAAATTCCATTTTGTGGTAGATCAAAGATTGAATGTTTCCTTTTCAAAGTTCTCAAGACTTGTGATTAGTTTTGGCAAAAAAAGCACAAGTAGCTACAAAAGCATTCAAATGGACTTTTTGGGAACATAATTAACAGTTCAAATGAGCTGATTTTAATAACTGCCCCTCTTCTGGAAGACTGTAGCATGGATATAGTGGTGTTTGTGGTGAAAAATAATTGCTAATAGGAAGTTTCCAGTAGAGTTCCTGTGAAATTTAGGCTCATGGTTACATTCCCACTTGTGAGGAATTCCAGTGAATGTGGAAAAGATGTGTCCAAGAGCCCCTCTGGAGCAGCTGTCGCTGTTTCAGGGGTTTGAGCTGGTTTTGTCCCATGCTCACTTCAGTTTGCATTCCCACACCTGCTGACTGGGGCATATATTCCCCTCAAAATGCCAGTTTTTCCTCATTCTGTATGTGATGTGTCTGTGGTATTTTGTTTCTTTTGTACTCTTTGTCACTTTTATAAAAGCTGTGGACTGTGCCGTGGAGCTCTGTGGGGTGGTGGTTTTTTTTGTTTGTTTTCTGCCAAGTACACCGAGATTTTTGAAAGTATAGCTCAAAAAAAAAAAAAAAAAAAAAAAAAGATAGAAAAAATAAGAGAGGAAAAAAAGTGTGGTTTGCATCGTATTTCGTTTGAGTGGGAGGATTTTGGAACTTGTCATTTCAGGGCCTGAGTGGAGCCCCACCTGCCCTGTGGCAGCTCAGCCATCCCGTTCTCCTCGGTGCTTGTTGAACCTTGGGTGCTTTTCTGTGCCCTCTCCTCGCCCTCTGTTTTTATGAGATTAAACAAACTCACCTCCTGACTGCCCGCTTTGAAGAGCTTTCCCTTCTCCGGTCGTACCAGTAAATCTCCTTTGCTGCTGTGCAAACAAGGAGCGTTTTCCTCCCTGGGAAGAATTCACGCTCCCCAGCTTGTGGTGGCAGCGGGTCCGTTTCTGCCAGAAAATCCTCGTTTGGGACATATTTAGAATTTCTTTCACTTCGTTTCCCACAGCCACAGTCAGGCATGGACGAGGAGGAGCCGGAGCTCTGAGGGTTATTTGCTTAACCTCTGTAAAATACAGAGGAACAGCACCTTGAATGTGAATTCCTTAAGATGTGAATTCCTTGAGCACCACAGTGGCCTTTCTGAGGGACGCAGAGGTGCAAGTGTGAGGTGTTAGTGTGTCCCCAGTGTCACCGTTTCCCAGCCGAAGATGGGATGGATAATTAAGCATTTAATGAGTTTTCCTGCGCTGCCTTCAGCCCGATCCCCTCATGAGCTCCCCTATTCAGAACCGCTCAGTTCATGTCGGTTCTCCCTCACGCTGCATCGACATTGCTCTACTGGCCGCTCCCCTCATGTGGCTTGTTTGAAATCGCTCTCTATTCGACCGGACAGCGGGAATTTAACCGGTTTATGTGTTAATTAATTAACGCCTGCGGGTTACGGCTGCACTCTCGCCTGTGTGCCGGGTTTGCACCCAGGGCCGCACGGGCAGAGCCGGGCGGTTAACCCGCCGAAGGAACCGCTCAATTAACGGCTCATTAGCGATTTCTTTCTTTTCTTTTTTTTTTAATTACTTCCCCGGCGTCATCGCCGCGCCCGCCGCGGAAGTGACGCGTTGGAGCCGCGCTGGTGGCAGGGCCCGGTGGCGGTGAGTGGGGCTGGGGGGCTCTGAGGGGACCCTGCGGGGACAGGGGGGGACACGGGGGGGTCTGGGGGGTCCTGTGGGGCTGAGGGGGACCGAGGGCACCGGGGGGGCTGAGGGGGAACGGGCAGCGGGGACAGCGCGGGTGACACCGCTCCGTGAGGGCCTGTTGGGCGGCCCCGGCCCTGAACCCACCCCGGGGGGGTGTTAATTTTGAGGTGTTTTCCGCAAAAATCGGGTCCGTTCCCCCCTCTAAAACAGGCCAGTCGTGACACGCTCGATTTGGCACATTGATTATTTATTTCCGAGCCCGGTGCTGTTCCATAAACCGAGCCCCACAACTACCACAACTTGTGCTGTTTAGACATCTTAGCAACCAGAGGAATTAGCGTTTATTTGCTATAAGTCGCATAGTTCTCTTGTAAATTAGTGTTCTCTCTTGTGCTGGTTGATGATTCTGTCACTTCTCGTGCTGATTATTGCCGTGTTCAGTCTCTGTTTTGGGTCGGTGGTCTCTGACTTGGTGGTCGCTTTCCCCCCAGCAAATTAGAATTACCTGTTATTTTTACTACCTTTTACCCCCTCAGAACTGATTTCAGCCCAGCTACTGAGTTGGTTTTGTTATTTTTTTCATTATCTTGGCAGTTCTGTCCCATAAATTCTGCTTTCTTTGTGTCCACTGGTACATCATTGTAAACCAGATTTATCTGTGCTGGGCTGTGTGGTTTGTGTGGGTTTTGTTGACGTCTCCTTCTCTTTCAGACTTTGTTTTTTTAACTCAAATGGGTGATGAAAAGGATTCTTGGAAAGTGAAAACTTTAGATGAAATTCTCCAGGAGAAGAAGCGAAGGAAGGAGCAAGAGGAGAAGGCAGAGATAAAACGTATGAAAAATGTAAGAACCGGTGCCTGTATTAATGGAAAACTGCATTTTCATTGGCCTTTCATTTTGTACCGTGCTTTGCTCATAGTTTTTGGTCAGAAAAGGTAAATAAGTTGATGTGATTAATGGAAGCTGCAGTTCAAGGAACAGCCTTTCAAAAAATAGAAGAGTATAGAAAAGTATAGAAGGATGGGGTTAAAATAATTCTGCCTGGTTACAGCATGAATGTAGTTTATAGATGAATAGGGATGACCAGCTGGGGATAGATTTTGAGCCAGTAGTGGAAGATTTAAGTAATATTTGAATTTTTTTTTCATCCCTCGCCTGTGTTGCCATCAGTCAGATGACAGGGATTCCAAGAGGGATTCTCTTGAAGAGGGGGAGCTGAGAGACCATCGCATGGAAATAACCATCAGAAACTCACCTTACAGGAGGGAAGACTCCATGGAAGACAGGTAAGGATGAGAAAATCACCTGGGTAGCTTTTTGAGGGTAACTTTCTGGAGCAGTGGTTGAGGCTTAACAGTGTGTTGTGTTCCAGTTTTGGTTCAGGGCTCTTATGGAAATCAACTTGAATATTAAATAACAAAACAGGGATCTTTTCCAAAGGGGGAAAAGAGGAAATAACTCACAGCCTGACAGGACCTGTCACCTCCCTGAGTTTATTCATGTGCTGTGTTTTAGGGGAGAAGAAGATGATTCCTTGGCTATAAAACCACCCCAGCAAATGTCCCGGAAAGAAAAAACCCACCATAGGAAAGATGAGAAGAGGAAAGAGAAGCGCAGGCACCGAAGTCACTCTGCAGAAGGTGGTTGTTGCTGCACTTGGAAGCTTCTGGTTTCTGGGAGCTTCCCAAGGGGAAGCCAAATAGGCCCCATGTAGAGTAAAGAAGTACAGACTAAAGAAAGGGGGATAAGACAAAGGAATTTAAACTTTTATTATTTCTTCGCCTGTGTTTAGTGCCCTTAGGCAATGACAGGGATGTAACTGTGGTTGAGAGGACAGGAATCACTTTGGGGCAGGGACACTGAGTTCACTTTTACTCCTTCCAGTCTGATAAGCTTCCTCCTGGCTTCACTGAGCTCTGATCTTTGTACCTGTCTGCAAAGGAAAAACATACCCTTTCTAGAAACATTCACGTTGTCTTCCTGCTACTAACAGCCATTTTCTACTTTAATGCAAGTATTTGTGTGAGATCTTCTAATCTTTGGATTCTCCAAGCCCCTTCCAGAACAGGATTTTCCCATTGAGAAAACACCAGAGAACATGGAAATAGGTCCCCAGAGGTCTCACCCTCTCTAGTTGTGCTTGGTGAAAATGGGAGCGCTGCCTACTCTGACTTAGTAACCCTCCAAAATTCACTTTTGTTTGTTTAGGGAAACATGCCAGAGTGAAAGAGAAAGAACGGGAGCATGAGCGTAGGAAGAGACATAGAGAAGAGCAGGATAAAGCCCGGCGTGAATGGGAGAGACAGAAACGGAGAGAGATGGCAAGGGAGCATTCCAGGAGGGAGAGGTACAGCTATCCCTGCCTCCCCTGGGGCCACCCAGCACAGACACCACCAGCTGCCTCCTCTAACCCAGCTCTAACCATTGCTCTGAGGGGACACCAAAACCCACAGGGAAAGCTTGCCTGGTGCCAGGGCTGTATTCCTGGGAATGTGGCGTCAGTGGGATGGGTTCTTGGCTTTCATTGCCTCTTAAGTGCTTCACTGCAAGGGACATTCTGAGGTGAATTCAACTGCTGGGGTTTCACCGTAATTGTAAGGTCGGCCTTGATGCTCTTGGAGGTCTTTTCCAACCTAAATTTTTCTGTGTGTGGGGGGGAAAAAAGGTGCAAACTGGATTTGCACATTAGGGGATTAATGACCTGAACTTGCTTAATTTCTGTTGAAATCCTGATAGGGGTGCAGAACTCATGGTCTTTAAAACACGTTTTTTAAAGGATCAGCTGAGAAGCTCCATCCTTTTTCCTTTGCCGGGTACACAAGCGGTGCTGCTGATTGTGAAGCTGAGCTCGGGGGTTTGTTGCAGCAAACCAGCCTTCCCTCCCTTTTGTGGGCTGAGTTCGTAACAAAGGGTCATTATTTTCCAGAGATCGTCTGGAGCAACTGGAGAGAGAAAGAGAGAGGAAAATCCGGGAGCAGCAGAAGGAACAGCGGGAGCAGAAGGAGCGGGAGAGGCGAGCGGAGGAAAGGCGGAAGGAGCGGGAAGCCAGGAGAGAAGGTGACTGGCTCTGCAGAAACATCCTTCCTGCTCACTGTCCCTTTACTACCTGCTGACACATTGGGGGATGGAGGGATAGAAATATTCCTTTTCACTTAGGGCAGTGCCAGAATTTAAAAAAAAAAAAATATAAAGTGGGGAGGGCTTTTACGTGGGAGGGAAAAGGAAGTGCAAGCTCTACATGGGGAGATAAAACAAGGTTGTAAAGTTATTGCCTTAAATATCCTGGCAGGTCGATTAGTCAGTGAGTCTTTGCCTCTCTGTCACTCTGGTTTTCCATTGGAACAAGATTCCTGCCAGTGAAATCTTGGATACACACACTGTGGATACACACACTGTGTCCCTGTGTGTATCCATCAAACCCAGTTTGATAGAGATTGAAACCTCAGAATTCAGTGTTTTGGGGCTTTGGGGAAATGAATGGCAAAGGGAGGGAGAGGTGGTGTCAGTATTTCAGCCGTGGAAGATGTGGTGGTGGGAGTCAGGTGGGGAAGGTGTGGGAACTGAGCAGCTGAACTTCTGCACATGAACCTCACTTTGCTCGGCGTGTCAGGTGCTTGCAGCCTTTAATTTCAGACCATTTTTGTCTCAGCTTTCAGAGGTAAAAATCAGAGCCTATTCCTGTAACCGAGTGGCAAAGATTGTCCAAGAGCAGCATTAAAAAACCCATTTTTGCTTTGCTTTCTGGCTCAGCTCATACCAAACAGCTCCTTTTTGTGCTTGGCTTTATGCTGGTAGCGCTCAATCCGTGTAGCCTTTCATTTAACTGGTTTTATCACTCAAAATGTTCTGTCAGCTCCTTCTAAACCTCAGCTGGTTTCATTCTCTTGCAAATCTTCCACTTCTTTTCTCTGGCATTGATGCTTTAGTGCCAGGGTGTTTACTGGGCCCCATAACAGGGCATCTTGCTTCTGCTTCCCAAGCAGCTTTCTCCAAGTAGCACAAAGCCATATTTTATTGGAGGTAAATCCCAGTCCTTTATTCTCCCACATCCAGTTGAGCTCCACTCCTCCCTGTCACCCTTTAGTTTGTAAGGGAAAAATGGAAAGCATTCCAAGCAGGTGGCTGTGGCAGACAGGAGTGCTGTGGCCAGGGCAGGGAGGTGTAACGATTTCTTGTGGTTTTGTTTTCCCTAGTTTCTGCTCACCATAGAACAGTGAGGGAAGAATATGGAGACAAAGTAAAAATGAGACCCTGGAGTCGCAGCCCTTTACGCCAGCAGAGAGAGAAGCTTGAGCAAGGAGAGAGCAGGAAACCAGGTAGAACCTGCCACTCTACAAAAATGTCTGTGCCTTGGGGGCAGCAGGAGCTGGGCTGGGGTAGAGCTTAACTTTAGGGTCAAACATATATCCCAGGTGCTCAGTGGAAAACCCACCTCAACCCTGGAATACTCCAAACACTTGGACCGGTTTCTGAAGCAACGCTGGTTTGGCAGGAATTGTGCCAAGTGACAAATGGGATGAACCTTCCCTCTTTTCAGTAGTAGGAGGAGTAGTTTAAAAAGTTTCAAAGTGAGTGACTTCGCTCAGTGGTGAAAGAAGCAGCTGACTGAATTTTTAAAATCTGGTAGTTTGATTCCCTTGCAGATGAAAAAGGATGGATTTGTTTTGTTAGGAGCTAAGCTACCTTAACACCTTACAGGGGTCAGTGTGGTTTAAGCATCACTGATATTGTCACCTTGCAGAAGCAAATAAATGCTGAAGGCATTTGGGGAATTTTGATTTCTGAGTCAGAAAATGGTCCTTCCTGTGCCTGGAAGGTTCTGGCTGGGGGTAGAAAATTTGCACAATTGACATAAAAATGTCTTTGTCTGAAGAAGAAAAGCTGTGTGTCTGCCCTGTTAATGTGCAGCTGTGAAAATGAGTGTATCCATTCCAAGCAAGCTGATTGCAGAATGGGATCAGCGGGAATTCCAGGTGGAGGCAGGAAGTCCTTGGAAACTCCTGCCTAATCAACCCTCAGTGATTGACATGTGCATGGTGATCAGAGAGTCTGCACTGGATAGTGAGCCCTGACAGTACCCACATCTGTCCTTGTTATCAGGGTACTTTTCCCCCCCCCTTTTTTTTTTAAATTGAATTCCAGGTTTATATCATATCTAAAACCCAAAAGGCCAATATTCCATATTTTTGGCAGCTGATCCTGCACCACTGCAATTCAGAAAAGCTGTTTGTCATTGAGCAGAGCGTGGAATGATTTTGGTTTGAGTGCTCTGGATTTCCAGTACAGAATATTCAGCACTGATTTAATGCCAGCTGAAAGTGCAGCACTTACCTGGGTATTCAGAGTGTAAAAATGATGCTCAGTCAGCACCCTCTTCTTAATTTTTGTGGTTTCAGCAGTGAAAGAGGAGAAACCAGAAGAGAGGGATCCTCTTTCTGACTTGCAAGACATCAGTGACAGTGAGAGAAAAACCAGCTCAGCAGAGTCTTCCTCAGGTGATTAAATACAGCTTAGTCGATGTAATTAATTGTACCGGTGTAAATAATTTCTCTGCTGAGGAATCCCTGTTGTGGGTGTGTCCCTGCTTAGTTCTGTGCTTGGTTCTTCCTGGACAGAATCAGGGTCAGGCTCAGAGGAGGAGGAAGAAGAGTCCAGCAGTGAAGGTTCTGAGGAGGAAGGAGAGGAGGAGGAGGAGGAGGAGGAGGAGACAGGCAGCAACTCTGAGGAGGTGTCTGAGCAATCAGCAGGTGAGCAGCACAAAGCAGGGCCCCTGAGGGGCTAGGATGACTTTCTTTGTTTCTCATTCTGTGCTGTTTTATTTGAACATTTTCCTTTTCTCTTAGTCTAGGGTAGGCTGAGACCTCACAGGTCAAGATAACTAGAAAGAAAAAAACCAAGTACAAGTCATTTTCTATCCCTTTGTGTAGAGGTAATACCAACTCTTCATCTAAGAAGCCAGAAACCAGAAAGCTGTTTTTGTCTCCCTAACTGGTGTAAGGCCCACAGATAAGTGTTCTTCTAACACATCAAATATTCTGCAGAGATCAGTTCTGCACTTCTGTGGGGGGTGGTGAAATACAAACGTCTCTGTGATTTTGAATTATTTTCAGTTGCAAATTTCAGATTTATTTTTTTTCATCCCAGTACAAGTAAATGAACATAATAACGAAAATTCAGTAAAGAAGTCTGCTTACAGGCATTCTGGTCTGAGTAAAGAAAAGACACAACAGGCTGGGTGTTTTTCTTCAAAATCACTTACAATTAATAAGCAAATATTCATAATTCCCTGACCTAATTTATTCACCTGCCCCCCATCCCCAAATGCCCAGATAATTGGTAAGAATTGTGTTCCCTCTTGGAAGCATTTGCTGTCCAAGTGGAGCAGGAGGGCTTGGCCACTGACAGACAGGGCAGAGGTGAGGTAGAAAAGCATCTCAGCAGTGATTTTGGCTCCCAGGGAGCTGCAGGAGTGTGGGGTGGGCTCAGCTGACCCCGGTTCTGTTTTGCAGAAGAGGTGAGCGAAGAGGAGATGAGCGAAGAGGAGGAGCGGGAGAACGGCAACCACATCCCAGTTGGTACAGTGCAAATCCCAGCTCTTTGTGCAGCCAAATCCGTCTATTGCTACAAATATTTTCAATATTATCAGTTTACTTCTGATTGCAGTTTTGCCACCAGTCTAAAGCCTCATATACTTGGCATTTTAAGGCCATTCTTGTGTTAGAATCAGAAATTCCTTGAGATCTGTTCCAAGGCTCAGAGGCAATCAGGTCCTAGTCTAATGAGCTGATGTTTCCTTCTTTTTCATTTGGGATCTCTTGTCCTGTCCTCTCACCAAAAATCAGAAGGAGCTACCCTGGCTCAGTTTTCTCTTTTCTTTCCAGTGGAAAGATTTATTTTTCTGACACTGGAAATCATGTGCCCGTGGCTGTAAATGAGTCCTTGAAAGCATCACCTCTGCAAAGGGGAGAGATTGGGCTTCTCCACAGTGATCAGTGTCTGGACTGCCCTCGTTTGGCTAAACCTGAATGTCATTGTTCCAGACAGCTCCTCTTTCCACCACTGATTCTGACTTTTAAAGTTACAGAGTCGAGGTTTGACCGGGATTCTGCGGGAAGCGAAGTGGAGGAGGAGGAGGTCGGGGAGGGATCCCCCCATTCCAATGCCATGACAGAAGGGGATTACATTCCTGACTCCCCAGCTTCCTCTCCCATTGAACTGAAGCAGGAGCTTCCCAAGTACCTCCCTGCACTTCAGGTGGGGAATGTGGATAAGAATTTCAATGTAGATAAGAATGTCATAATACAACTGATGCTCTGTTATCTACCTAAAAACAGGTCTTTGTGAGAGAGGAGTTCTGTTGTGGTGAACAGGAGTCTGATGGGTGGTTATTCTTTATGTGGCCAAACAGCAGAGTGCAGAAATATGAATAAAAAGCAGATTTTTATGAATTGAATTGTGTGAAAGACATCAGCGGGAGGTGCCGAGTTGCTGCCTTTGCCATCGTGGCAGAAATTTCAGATTATTCTGAAAAAAGTGGAGGAGTGAAGATTTAATGAAATAATTTAGTTAATAATTTAGTAATAATTTAGTTAATCTGCTGAAACACAGGCTCTGTCCAGGATTCCTTTAGAAATCCTGTAAAAAAAATAACCCCTAAAGATGGTGTAGCCATAATGATGAATTAATTCTCTTGGTAAATTTTAGCTATTCCTGCTGAAGTTTGCTGTATGCCTTTAAAAAAAAAAAAAAAAAAAAAAAAAGAAACCAAGCAAACCTCTCCCCAGATGCAGGAGGGGTAAATGTTGTCCCTGTGTTTTCTCAGGGCTGTCGCAGCGTGGAGGAATTCCAGTGTCTGAACAGGATTGAGGAAGGAACGTATGGGGTGGTGTACAGAGCAAAGGACAAGAAGACTGGTTGGTATCAGAGCTCTCCTGTTCCTGTCCCCTTCAGGCTGCCCTTGTGTGCAAATTGTGGTTCTGCATTTTCCACTGGGGAACAAAATCTGTTTAAAACACTAATTTACCAGCAAGCAGGTCATTGTCAAGGCAGAACGTACCCCAGTAAATTAAATATTAAATCGGTGGCAGAACACTGGGAGACCCCTTGATGTGTATTTATTGGCTGTGTGATGGGAAGTGTGTTCTCTTTGCAGATGAAATCGTGGCTCTGAAGCGACTGAAGATGGAAAAGGAGAAGGAAGGCTTTCCCATTACTTCTCTGAGGGAAATAAATACTATTCTGAAAGCACAGCACCTGAACATTGTCACTGTCAGGGTAAGGCTGCAATCTTCTGTGTCAGAAGTGGTTCTGTTCCTGAAATACTGCCTTTTAAATGCTTTTAAAATGAAGATGTTAGCAGTCCTTGCAGAGCTTGTGGGCAGCTGTGTGCTCCTCGTAAGACTGTGGAGGCATCACTGTCTCCATAACCTGATGTTTTGCAAAAATAAGATTTTTTTTTTTAATGGAAGAGTACATTTTCCATGGATTTTACCAGTGGCAGCCTCCACCCTCTTACCAGGATCGATTTAGAACATTGATTTCTGGATGCTTTTTAAACACCACATGCTGGTTTTGATGGCTTGTTTCTGTGTTGCAGGAAATTGTTGTGGGCAGTAACATGGATAAAATCTATATTGTCATGAACTACGTGGAGCACGACCTCAAGAGCCTGATGGAAACAATGAAACAGCCATTTCTGCCGGGTACTGGGTGCCACAGTCCTGCAAAAACTGACACAAATTAAGATTGGATGGTGGCTGGGAGTGCTGATACTAGTGAGGCTGAGGAATCCAGTGTGTGTGTGTGTGTGTGTGCTTGGGGTGGGGTGTTCAGAGGTGTAATTGAGGGAATTTCCCCTGTGCTCCACTGAAAAAAGAACACTGGGCTTTAATTGTGGCTGCTTCCTGTGAGAGGCAATAATTTCTGAGCATAATTTGGGTGCATTGAGAATTTTGCCTCCTTGGCAGCTCTGGGTTTAACTGCTCTTGTTCTGTGACATATTTTGATTGTGGTTTTAACTTGGCCCCCCCTTCCTGCCCCCCTTCCCTGCCCTCCAGGTGAAACAAAAATTGAAGGTAGATTTAATCTCATAAATGCATTTGGCTGCTTCTTCCCATCCCAGGTGAAGTGAAAACCTTGATGATCCAGTTACTGCGAGGGGTCAAACACCTCCACGACAACTGGATCCTGCACAGAGACCTGAAAACCTCCAACCTGCTGCTCAGTCATTCAGGCATCCTAAAAGTAAGAGTTATATGGAAAATATCACCCTCAGAAAAGAGCCTGTGCTGCACAATCAGTGTCATAGCTGTGTCCAGAGCTGAGAACTCTGTGTGTGTGGCTGTTTCTCAAGGGTGAAGTGGCCCAAAAAGGCACCCACAGTGAATGGCCAGTGCTGGAAATGTTTCTAAATGCCATTTTATTTTCCTTTTAGGTTGGGGATTTCGGGTTGGCTCGGGAATATGGGTCTCCCCTGAAGCCCTACACCCCCGTGGTGGTGACTCTGTGGTACAGAGCTCCAGAGCTGCTGCTTGGAGCCAAGGTTGGTTCCTGCCCTTCAGCCTGGCTGTATTTTATAAATCATGAACAAAGTGTGAGCATGCTTGGTCCTTTGTGTGGAGTCAGAGCTGGAAATTCTAAATATTCACTATTATTCCTCCTAAAAACCTTCCATCTTCCCCAGACAGAGGGTGGGTGGGTGACAGCTAGGGTTTTAATTTTTTTTTTTTTTAATAATCTAAAATTTATGACACCTGAGAGCAGAGCAAGGTCCTGGCAATGTTCCCTGCTGATGAAATCTGGGTGAAATCAGTCGGGTTCTGTAGGGCTTCAGTGACAAGAACCATGCCAGAAAAAATCCTGCTTTATCAGCTATGCTGCTTTGTTTGTGTGTGGAAAAGAGAGGCATCAGTGTGGAGACTTTCCCCTTCCATCCTGAAGTATTTGTGTGCATAATTCCCAGTAATTACAGCTTTTAAATAAATACAGTTGAGACCTGTGCCTTGGCTGTGGGAATGATTGGTGTGTGTCCTGGTCAGAGTGTAGAATCCCTTAAAAAAAAAACCAAAAAAACCTCAAACCACAACATCCCCTCCCTCCAAACAACTCAGTGAAAGTATCTCACTGATTTTATAAGGCATAATTTGATTTTCCTTCTTTCCAGGAGTATTCCACGGCCATAGACATGTGGTCAGTGGGGTGTATCTTTGGGGAGCTGCTGACACAGAAGCCGCTGTTCCCGGGGAAGTCAGAGATTGACCAGATTAACAAAGTTTTTAAGGTAATTTTTGTAATGTTTTTTGGGTTCTGACTGGTTTTAGAGTAAGGAATTAAAGGTGCTTGTTACTCTGTGACAGGGATTCAGCCTTAATAAAAGGCTCATTACTCAGAGTAGACCGAGAGCACAATCTGTGTGTTGTCTGTTTTCCCTGGATACTTCCCAACTCCTAAGTAAAGGCTTGCACTCTTGAGTTGATTAAAGAGATGCCTTCATTTATAGGATCTGGGGACTCCCAGTGAGAAGATCTGGCCTGGGTACAACGAGCTGCCAGCAGTGAAGAAGATGACCTTCACAGAGTACCCCTACAACAACCTGCGCAAGAGATTTGGGGCTCTGCTCTCCGACCAGGGCTTCGACCTCATGAACAAGTGAGTGCAGTGCAGCTTCTTCCTGGCTTCTGAAGGGTTGGCAACAGCCAGCCCCAGGCTGGGCACTCACACTGCCCTGCAGCAGTGTGGGGGGTGCTGATAGAATCTTTAAAATCCCTCTAAATAGCAAAGAACGTGGTAATGGAACTATCCTGG
Source organism: Pyrocephalus nanus (assembly GCA_038380795.1). Taxonomy (NCBI): domain Eukaryota; kingdom Metazoa; phylum Chordata; class Aves; order Passeriformes; family Tyrannidae; genus Pyrocephalus; species Pyrocephalus nanus. The sequence continues at coordinate 6,146,268 of CM076282.1, read as the reverse complement.
ATGCCTCTGGAGCTTTATCTGACTATCTATAGGTTCTGGTACCCAGTTATAGAATGAAACCCAATCCCCAGGCATAGATTTATAACCAACTATTAGAATTATACCCAATCCCCAGTCATAGAATTATAACCAGCTAATAGAATTATACCCAATCCCCAGTCCCAGGGTTCTGTGTTGAACACCAGAAAACTCTCAGTCGCGTTCCCTGTGAATTTTTAACTCCGTTTCCCGCCTCTCCCAGCTTCCTGACGTACTACCCTGCCCGGAGGATCACGGCAGAGGACGGGCTCAAGCACGAGTACTTCAGGGAGACCCCCCTGCCCATCGACCCCTCCATGTTCCCCACCTGGCCGGCCAAGAGCGAGCAGCAGCGCGTCAAGAGGGGCACGAGCCCCCGGCCCCCCGAGGGAGGGCTGGGCTACAGCCAGCTGGTGAGTGCTGGGGCAGCTGGATTTGGGGGCAGGGGCAGCCTGGGATTCACCTCTGCTGACGTGGAAAATCCAGCTTTCCCTCTGGGCCTTCCCAAAGGGCAAACTCTGCTGGTTTCAAGACACACTCAGGCCTGGTTTTACCCCCTTTTACCTGGTTTTACTCTTTTAAAAGTGTACCTTGTTTTACACTTCCAGCTAAGCCTTCAGATTTGTTCTGGAAATAAGTCTGCAGCCTGGGCAGTTACACAGGTCTGGGGGATGGAAATATCCCCTATTTATTCCAATATTTGGGGAATTCAGAAAAGGCCAGGCTCGTGTTCTGACTGCCCTTTGGGGTATCCATGGGGCTGTGCTGCCCATGTAAGCATGGCACGTTCAGAGGCTCAGGTGCCTTAATTCCAGTTCCATGTCACAGCAGAGTTGAAGTGGCACTGGACAATATTGTGCCCAGTTTAAGGAAGTTAAAGAGGTTATTTAGCCTGGATTTTTCAGGGCATAAAAACTGCCATGGTGCAGACACAGCGTGTGTTTGATCAGATGCTCAGTAAATGCAGTTTACAATTATTTATACAGCGAGTTCCCAGCTTTTTTACCTTTCCCATGCAGTCAAAAGCAGGTACAAGAACCAGGAACACTCGAGCTGCCTTTAGCAGAGCCAGCTTTTGGACCAGCAATGTTTAAAGATCACAAATAACCCTGCACAGAACCCGAGCTGTGCTGCTGCTCCACCAAACATTCATTTCTCTTTCAGAGATACTTTACTTTTTATTGTTGTTGTGGAGGTTTTTGTGCTGGAGAGGTAAAACCAGCCCCTGTGCTTGCTTTCCCCAGGGTGATGATGATCTGAAGGACACAGGATTTCATCTGACCACCACCAACCAGGGAGCATCTGCTGCAGGACCTGGCTTCAGCCTCAAGTTTTAAACCCAGTGTGAAAGAGAGAGGAGAGGGAAAAAAAAAACAAAAACACAAAGAAAAAGAAGCCCCATTCATCTGAGTGGGTTTGAGTGCCCCCAGGTCTGTTTTTCCTGTCAGGGGGACGAGATGGTTTTTATTTCTTTTTCCCTGTGAAAAACTCAAAGGTTATCACAGATTCCAAGGCTCTGGTTTATAAACCCACGTGGAGTTTAACTGCTGCATTCCATGAGAGGACTGGAGTTACCTGAAAACCCCAGGATCATCACAAACTGTGACAAAGGACAACTTGAACTACAGTCCTGGAACAGTTTCTGATTTCTTTTTAGTTTTGTTTTGTTTTTTCGTTGGGTTTGTTTTGGTTTGTTGTTTTGTTTTGTTTTTTTCTCCTTGTAAATTTGTAGAATTAAAACACATTTTCAATTGTTTAACAGTGTGAAGGATTTCATTGCTTCACCTGCAGCAGGCTTGGATGTTGGTGACAGTAAACAGAGTTTATTTTTTATTTTAAGGAAATTGTTTGTGTCTGAATATATTTGGGGCAGAAAAAAAAAAGTGCCAGTTATGAGATTTCTTTCCTGTTACCTTTGAGAAAAAAAGAAGCCTGGGATGGGCTTGATACTCCCTGAGCAGATTTTTGGGGTGCAGTGCTGAGCTGAAAACTTTGCTTTATTCTGTCCATGTATTTCCAGTGGTGCAGAAGAAGCTCCTCTATTGCTTTATAAATCAAAAAGGGAGCATTTTTTTTTTTTTTAATATGCCCCTTTTTCCAGCAAAAGAAGAGCTTGTGTTGTGATTGTGGAATGCCACAGTGCAGCCCTTTCTCAGGAAAGAGCACAGGAATATCACACCCCTTGGAGCTGCTGATTTATAACAAGGGAGGTTTGGAAAACACCAAATTTTCCTGCAGTCAGAACTGGGCCCCAGGCCAGGAAGAGGATTAAAGGAAATCATAAACATTCCATGCCTTTCAGTGCATTTGGAAGGGTTTTTCTGGGAAAGGCCTTGGAGCTGGAGTGGGGGGTGCTGGTGGTGGGGAGGGGTTTGGAAGCAGCTGGGTTGTTTTCCCTGGGCAGGGATGCAGAGCTCTGTTCTCCTGCAGGAAAAACAGCTCTGTCCCTGCTCTGTGCACTGAAACATTCCTGATTCCAGGAGATTCCCTGGAGAGGACAGGGATGGAGGTCACCTGGTCTGCTGAGGGCCAAGCTCTGAGCACCCTGTGCCTGTTGGGATAAGAGTAATAAATCCAGACCCTGGGAAGGGGGGCTGGGGGATTCCTGGGAATGCTTGAGCTGCACAGGGGGAGCTGGGATGTTGGGGCTTAGACTGATGTGTAACTTCTATTGCAGAGCAGCAGGATCTGAAACAAGGGCAGAAACACAAAGTTAAACTGCTTTTCCCTTCCCCACTCTGCCTCCAGTGCAGCCCAGCTGAGCCAGCCCAGGGGCTGATCCAGTTCTGCTCCTGTTTTCCAGCAGTTCAGGGAGATCCACACACTTCAACTGCACCATCTGACACTTTTCTTTTTTTTTTTTTTTAAAAAAAAAGGTTTTTTAATTCTCTGTACAGCACATACTCGATAAATTCCTTGTCATTAAAACGAATTTGGAAGAGTTTCACATTCCAGTCTCAAGAGTCTCTTTTGCCCAGGGGGAGGAAGCAGCTGATGGAGAAGTTCAGTTGCACTTACTGGAGATTAAATATAAAATGCCAGAGAAACAATTTGAAACAGGACTAGCAGGAGCTGAAGGAGCTCATTCCAGGGCCTTGTCAGTGCTTCAGTCGGATTCTCCAGGAATAAGTAGTCAGGATCCTTTCTTTTTTCTTCACTATGCAAGTGTAAGTTCCTTCATTAATTGCATTGGCAATGATGCTCATGTGATCTTCATTTAGGGATAAATAACCTGGATAGGAATATTCCAGAAGCTCCTTATCTTTATACCAGCTGTCAGAAGAAAAAAAACAATAATTAAACTACAGATGTGTAGCACAGTTCAGTGTCTGTGTTAGTTGTTCTTTCTCCTGATAGATTTTTAAGGGTAGGGCAGAGATGGGGCTTTAAGAAAACCCAGTTGAGTTTTCCTCTGTATTTCAGGTGTAACAGGGCACAATCCTGAGCAATTCTGGAGCTCGAATCTCACTGGAATTTAATGGGAATTTGGGTCCTCAATCTAAACCAACTCATGGGCCAATCTCTCAACTTTCAATAACATGCTTGTATTTTAGTAACAGCTTAAATAACTGTGAACTAAAAGGGTAAATTTAAGACTTTTTTTTTTTTTTTTGTCAGAATATGGGTCAGGAATTTGGCTTGATGGGAGGAATTAGCTTTGTGCTCCGAATGAGCATTGGATTTTACCCTCTTTTTGAACTGCTGCTCTGCTTTCAGGCTGAATAAAAGCTCTGCCATGCCATGATCAACCCCTCTCCCTTCCCACCCCTCTCCCTCCTCTGGAAGGAGCCAGTGCCACCCTCCAGATGGCAAAATCCGCTCTCAGCCCCCCCGTTGTGCCACCCTCCCTCCTCCTGTCAGCTCCCCAGGGCTGGAAGGAGGGCTGAGCACTCACTAAACTTTGCCTTTTTTGTGGATGATCTTCTGCCCACAGCGGAAGGTGACGTTCCTGCCCTCAGACACCGTCTTGGTCTTGGTCCTTGGCGGGGGCAGAGTGGGGGGCACCGTTGGAAATGGGAATTCTGTCCCCCCAGAGAGAGGAGGAGAGAGGGAAGAGGCAGCCAGTTAGTGAGCAGCTCCCAGCAGCAAGTTTTTGGGTTGTCATTTAAGGAGCCTTGAAAGTGTCAGTTTAAAAATGAGCAGTTCTTGGAGGGGCACGTGACGTGAGAAAAAACTTTGGGGTGTGTAAGCTGAGATGGATAAAAATCAACAAGTCCACAGCTAGGGGAGAGGATATGAACAGTCCCCAAAGCGTTGTACAAACTCAAATGTGAGTTTGTAATTGTCTGATGGCATCTTTGCATTAATCTGGCCTAAAAAAAATCCCACTTCTCTGCTGGAGAAAGAGGTACCAGTTCTGTGGCAGATCTTAAGGCCAGTTATTTGTCTGCAGTTAATTCCACAGCTGCAGCAACTTGGCCTGATCCTGCATCAATCCCTTATCTGGATCCATAAAACTGAGAGATGGATCAGGTGATCACCATCCTTCATCTCCTTTCCTGGGAGCTGCTCAAGTCCAGCTGTGCCTGAGATGCCCCTTGTGCTGTTTCTGTCCCCTCCCTGCAGCTCTTCCCTCTCCCTGCCTGTGCTGTTTATCCCCTGTCACTGGTTCAGTTCAACCAGAAAGGAACAGGACAGTTAAACCTCCACTCCATAAATGTTCAAACATAAAAACTGCCCCCTAATTCCAGCCCTTCACCATAAACACCCGAGCCCCAACCCCTGCTGTGCTGCTTGGAGCTGCACCCTCTGATCTCCAGCCTGAAATGAAGATCCTGCCTATCCCTGAACAACTTTTACCTCCTCCCTGTGTGCCAAACCCCTCCCCAGATCCCAGAAGAAATTGGGATACCGTAGCAGAAGTCACAGGTGGATGGGCAGTGCTTCTTCATCAGCTTCCTGCGCTTCTCACAGAAGCCTTTTTTTGCCCATGCCTGGCACATAAATAATCTGTCTTTACAGCCTGAAACAGCGGGAGAAATGGGCATTAGAGGGGCTGGGGGGGGGGAGAGTTCCTTCTGAGAAACAAACCCACATTCCACTTAACCAGATCCCCCAGTGTAAATGAGCTCTGACACCACCACAGCTCCGTGGGATCCAGAGCCCTGGTTCCTCACCATAAAGCCTGTGGATCCCCCACACCTCATCCTGGGAGATGGTTTTTTTCCCAGTCAGGGTGGCGTTGATGTGCATGAGGGCGTTGGGGTTCAGGGAGTGCATCAGGCCCAAGGCGTGGCCTATTTCGTGAGCTGCCACATGGACCAGGTCTGTCAGCCAAACACCTGGAAGGGAGGGAAAACCAGCTGGAATCGTGTGGTGAAAAAGGGCACTTGCTAATCCTAAACCCAGAGGAAATAGTTTAGCACCAGAAAGGTCTTGTCGAAGGTTGCCTCAGTTTCATCTCCTTTGATGGGTCCAAATAAAGCAGATTATTTCCACATGCTCCTGATTTCCAGCAGTGCCAGGCTCCAAAGGAGCAATGTTGGAAGGCCTGTCCCTGTGCAACACTCGCTCCTGTCAGGTTCCCACTCACTTTGTTCCCACAGCCCTGAGCTGGAACTGCAAATGGGGTTTTTAGTGGGAATATTCCGGTCTGAAAGGGCCTCCACTGAGCTCTGCACCCCCCTCAGCCTCTGGGATACCCTCGAGCCTCTTGGCAGCCTCCTGACCCCTGCACCCAGCAGGGCTGGATTTCAGCTGAAGAAGTGACCGAGCTGTTGGATAATCCCACTGAATTAACCAGAAATGGCTCTGCCACCACCCAGGGTCCCCCCAGCCCAGCTGATCACAGGGCAGAAGAGCAGCTCCCAAACCCCCCCCTCAAAACCACAACCAGCTCTGCTGGCTCCTCCAAAACCAGGTAAATCCCAGGCTAAAAGCCAAAACCCCAGGCACTCCCTGTTAACCTTTCTTCCAGCTGAACCTGGTGTTCCCCAGGATCCAGTACTCGTGGTCATCGAAGTGGATCTCCCCGTGGGGGGGGAAGAAGGCGTGGGCCAATTCCCCCGTGGTGCCATCGAAGCAGTGGTGGGTGAGGGACTCCAGGCAGTCCGTGTGGTTGATGGAGTAGAAGCCTGTGGGGGAAAAAACCCACAAAAACAAACCACAAAAAGCAGCAAGATTGAGTGGATCTGGCAGGGTGAGTGAACTCCTGAGTCACTACAAAGGTCTCGGGTGGGACCCCACGTGTTTCCCGACCCCCAGAGCCCCAGGAGCAAAGATAAATGCAAAGTGATTGACGGCCACGAGCTGCCCCTGGATTCAGAGCTGCTCCCAGGGGACACAAATAAGTTCACTTCCCAGCAGGGAACGCCGAGCTCCTCTTGCAACATCACATGGAAATGATTTTTTTTATTTTTTTTAAAGGGAGAAGCTGACCTGATAACCCCGGGATGGAATTGTTGTGTTTTAAATGTCAATAAGCAGGGGCAGAGTTACAGGGAGAGCTGCTCCCTGTCAATTTGTCAGCACCACAGCAGGACCACGGTGCATCCTGCAGCCCCTGGAAGTGGGGAGCAGGACAGACCCCTGGAAGCACATCATGTGCTCTGAGCAGGGTCCTGCAGCACCGGAGCGAGTTGCGAAACGTTGGGGAGAGGCTGCTGGTTGTCCCTGTCCTGCTGCCACAGGCACAGGAAATCAGGATTTCACACAGACCGTAAATCCCAGGAAGGATTTACATCTGGGGTTGAGGCTGAGCAGGAAAAGCCTCAGCACTGACGTCCTTCCAGGCCCCAGGAGCTCCAGAGCAACTGCAGAGCAAGAGAGGGGCAGGAGGGAGGAGAGGGAGCAAGGACAGAGGGATCAACAAAAGGGAGTCCAAACCCGGGAACAACTGGAATCCATCTCCTGCCCTGGCTCTGTGTGTGACCCTGGGCATGGCTCTTCACCTTCCAACATTCAGATTCCCAATCTGCAGGATAAGGATCTACAGATTCTTATCTTATTCTTATCCCTCAAGATAAGAATCTACAGATTCTTATTCTTCTGCAAAATTCCCCATTTGTGGAATACCAGTCTGTGGTTTTCCCCATTTGTGGAATACAAATCTGTGGATTTCCACATTTGTGGAATACGAATCTGGGAATTTCTGCATTCCTGGAACGGGAATCTGTGGATTTCCCCATCCCAGTGGCAGAACCTGAGTGTTAGTTCTTGGCAAATCCCTAAAGCTTCCTGACTGCCAGGAAGAGTTAATCGTGAGATTAGCACTTCCTAAATATTAACAAGGAATGTTACCAAAAGCAATAAAAATCAGCAATAAAATAAGTAATAAGTGATAAAATAAGTAATAAGCAATAAAATAATAACCAAAATAATAAGTAACAAAAGCTAACAGTTGTTTCTCTGCCTGCCTAAAGGCAAAGGACCCCCCAACCCTCACCCAAGAGAGGCCGAGGAGGAGCATCTGCTGCCTCCCACCCCCTGATTTACAGGCTGGAAGTTTGGAGTTAACCCCCCCTGGATCCTCCCGGGATCCCTGAGGGTCTCACCGATTTTGAGGTCGCTGGGGACGTGCCGGGGCACCTCCCTGAAGCTGAAGGGGGACACGTCGCTCCACATGCGGAATGCGGCCGCCAGCCCCCGCCGCGTGTCCCGGGCACTCAGCAGGTTCCTCGGGAAGGACAGGATTCTGCAGGGGGAACACACACACACAGCAGTTCAGGAAAACACCCTCTCCCTCCTCAAACACCAGCTGGGGCCTCCAGGGCTGCCTCAGTGTCCCATTCACCCCTGGCAGGTTCAGAGAAGGAGGCTCGAGGTGAGGTCACCGGTGTTTAATGAACCCCACAGGGATGGGTAAGGAGCTGATGTTCTTTGCAACCAGCTTTGGCTCCTCCCCTCAAGATTTCATTTCATTTTCATTTCAGATGAGGTTCTCTAGGATACCCCTTTTTATCCTGGGGTCCCCCAGTCTGCTGCTGGAAGAGGAAGCAACTCTGTCCCAGCAGCAGGGAACTCCTGCTCGTGACACTTGGGCTGCAGTGGATGAGCACTGAGTGGTGAAAAACGCTCTCAGGCAGAACTTCTGCAAGGACATCAAAGATCTGACAGGGAAACAAGTTATTTCCTTTGGGAAAAAAGCTCTAAATCACCAGGGAGAGAGACTCGAGGGAGGTTTTTGCTCAGGCCGTGGGTGAGCTGGGGGAGAGCTCCTGGTGCAGGTGCCATGGGAATGCACAGATGGCTCCTGGCAACTTACCTTGGCCCACAGGAAGATCTGCATGCAGGGAACTGCCTCAAGTGTGTAGCAATGGGGAAAAGCTGGGCATATTCTCTATCCCCTCGGGTTGTGTTTTAGCTATGCTGATTATGTTCTCCCTTCGTCCCAGCACATCCTAAAGGGAGCAGAAGGTTTTGTATCAAGCCAGGCTGTAAATGAGGGGAAACCTGGATAATTAAGATTCTGATGGGGCTGAGCCTGTTTGGGATGCTCCTGTGAAGGAGCAGAACCTTCCCTCACACCAGAACTGTCAAGGGCTTTTTACTGATTATTAATAATCCAAGGGCTGGACATCCTTTCCAAAAGGCAACAGGGAGGGAGATTCCTAAAAGCACTAAGAGCTCTGTCCTCCTGAAATCACAGAACCTCCCAACAGGGATGGTTTAGGTTCAAAGAGAACTGTTAAAAACATCAGCATGATGACAGAGTCAGTCCTCCAGTCACGACCTTCTGAGGGAGGTCCCTGCTAAGGAATCTGCCCTGAACAGCTCCGCTGAAGTAAGAGGTGCAGCAGTCGTAGGAATGTTCCTATTTCAGAGTGGTTTTGTCCCCAAACCCGTGGCAGGAGGACCTCAGGCCCCAGGATCCCTCTTGGGGCCAAAGCCAGGCCTTACTTGTAGGTCAGGTTGAAGTGGTCCCATCTCAGGTGGCCCGGGGTGATGGTGTAGCGTTTCCTCCGCGCTGGGGGCCGAGGCAAGGCCGGGCTTGGCCAAGCTGGGGAACCCTCTCCATGCAGGCCAGGGGATGTGGCATCTTCCTTAAAGACAAAGCAGCAGGTTGGGAGGGATGGGAGACACACCAGGACTGATCAATGAGCAATAAAAACCACCAGGGCGGGACATCTGCGGGCTGGGAGCACAACTGGAGCTCCTTAGGGGTGTCCAGGGGACAAGATGGTCCTGTCTGGCTGCACCATCCCACTCTCCTCTTGGAGTGTGGCACAGATGGAGCAGGAATGAAGCTTCAGGAGGCCTTTCTGGCCACGGCCAGGGCTGCAGCTCTGCCTGGAAAGTTTTCATTTCCTTTTCGCTCTCCTGTTGCTCTCCAGCCTCGCCACAGAAGAAAATGTAAAGCTGGAAAAATGACTAAAACAGGCAGCTCTTTGTGCAGGGAGCTCCTTACAGAGCTGTGCTGTGGATCTGAAATGCCTTCAAAGTAAACAGCAGCCCTGGAAACCCTGGAGAGGATTTAAACCATCCAACAGTAAAAGACATCAAATTAAGCGACGCGTCTGACTCCAATTAGAGAAACCTTTTCATCCTGAGCAGTGGAGGTAGAAGAGTGGGACCCAACACTGCTTTCTGGATGGCTCCCTGCTCTGTCTCCCCGTGCCAGGCCCAGCACAGTGAATGTCTGAGCCATCCTCGCTCCAGAGGCACCAGGACGCTGCCCAAGTGACAGGCACGGTGGCAACGGCACAAGAGCTGCACCAGCCCCAGTCTGTTCAGCCTCCCAGCACATTCCACAGGCAACAAGAGCCGTCTTCATTTTCCTCATGGAAGGACTGAGGCTCTGAGAGCCAAACCAGCTCGTCCCTGGTGTCACAGCAAGACCTGAAGCTGCCAGATGTGCCCGGAGCAGGAGCGCTCAGCAGGCACAGGGACTCCATCCCAACAGGAAACCAGCCTCTTATGTCTCACAGCCACTCTTGCCTCCACCCTGATCTAATCTCAGCCTCTTTCTTTCCTAGAAGGACAGATTTCAGCCCTGGGGCTGACTCAGCATCCCAGCCCAGCCCGCTCTCTGCCCACCAGGACACCCCAGTGGGACAGAGGTGGGACCAGCACCTGCCCTGTGAGCTGACAGGCTCTGCCAGGGGATTGGGGCACAGCTTTTGGGTCCCTCAGCTCAGGGTCCTGCCCCTTCCTCCCTGGGCACGTGTGGTGTGGGCACAGGGGCTGTTGTCCCTCTCCCTTCACCTCCCGTGGCTTTTCCCCCTGATTCTGCTCTGAGAATGCCACTTTCCCTCCACAGGAAAGGAGAATTTTGCATCCTTTCGAGCAGCACAGATGAGGTGGAGGAACTGCTGGAGCTGCAAGAGAAGCCTGGAGAAGATTAGCTCATAATTATGGGATAATAAGTTATCTTCCCCTTTTTATTTTTTTTTTAATTTTTTTTTTTTTTGCAGTTCTTTCAAGCAGTGGAGAATTATGCAAATCTTGTTTGTCTTTGTTGTTTTCTCTGCAATCCCGTGCCAGTGGTGGGGCTGATTACATTATTAATGTAACCTGGCATCGGTCAGGAGGAGCCCAGGATTACTGGGAGTTCTGGCTCAGGAGATTTGTTCACTCACACTGGGGTGAGCAGCTCTCTGTCCCTGTGCTGGCTGCTCCTGCTCCTCAGCAAAGCCAGAGCACTGAATTTGCTTCCTCCTGCAGCCCCGAGGGAGAGAAATGATTGTCTTTCCTACAGCTGAAAACCCTCAGGCCATTCATTAGTGCTGAACAGGCAAAGGGAAACAATTAAAATAATGTGTCATTAATGAATTTATCCTCAAAACCCAAACCAAAGGGAGGGTGACCCAGGCCCAGCATCAGCCCCTGAGATGTGAATGTGACCCCTGGACCAGAAGAGGTGCAGAGGTCGAGTTCTCTCTTGCTCAAACCTTCTGCCCAGTCTCTGTCCTACTTTGGGTTGGGTTCTGCCCCCACTGGTGCAACAAGATGCTTTTAATTAAGAAAAGCTTTGCAGAATGAACTGGGGAAGGGTGGGGAACCACCCAAAGTGCAGCTCAGCTGTGGGGTTCTGACACAAATGGAGCGACCCCGTTAAAAATTCACAATATAACCTGGATCAAAGGGTCTGTCCGGACACCAGAGATCCAAAACTTTGGGAATGCACGGAACTGAAGAGGTCAGACCCTCCCAGGAAGGAATTCAATCAGCTGTAGGTTAAGGTCTCAAAAACTCCAAATGCTTGGGAGGTGCTCGAAGGGCAGGTGTTCAGTTCTCCCTCTCAACAACCAACAACAGATATATTATATATATATATATATATATAAAATATAAAGGCAGCCCCTGGCCAACACCCCTGCTCTGCATTATTCCCCCTTGCAGTCAGACCTCCAGTTAAGTTATTTCACTGAGCTGTAACAATTGTAATTTATTCTCTTCTGCCTCCTGGCCAAGCAGTTCCCCCCTCAAACCCCACAGCAGCATAACTGTGAACCAGCACCAATTCATAACAGCCTGAGCATGTGATGCAAACAAGGGGGGGCAGTGCCAAGAGCTTCATAAACACAAAAAACCAGAAGAAGACGCACTTAAAGATTTTTTTATATATATATATATATATAAACTTAAAAGCTAAATGTAAGCTGAAAGCAAAAATAAAGATCAGCTCCTGAGAGTCCCAGAGCCTTGCCAGAGTCCCCCCTGGATTCAGACTCTCCCAAAACCTCTTGATAATGGATGGACCTTGAAAGAGAGCTGATATCAGCCAAGAGTTCTGCAGGACCCAGTTTAGGTCCTACACAAGCCCCGAGTTCCTAGGAAAGCTCAGCTGCTCCAGAAATCCCAGGACATGCAGTGCCACATCATCCCAGGCTGGGAGAGCAGAGTGTTCACAGGAACAGCCGAAACTCTGGGAGAAAAAAATCCAATCTTCTGTGCATCCATGCCTGGCTGCCCCAGACTGCACCTCTGCCAGCTGATTCCCCTGGGATCCCTCCAGGGATCCTTTGCCCAAAGGGACCCCAACAGCCCTAAACACTCCTTGTTGCCCTAAGAGGCATTTCCCTATTAAATGAGCTATTCCTTTATTCAGATTTCTTCCTGAATGCACCCATCTCCTAAACAGAATGTCCATGTATCTGATACCCCCTGCCCCTGTCAGGCATTTGAGGATTAGATCCCTTCTCCTACCTGACTCTCCTGAGGTGCAGCTCCAGCTGGATATTCCACAAGCACCAGCAGAGCCACCACGGGGAACAGGCACAGAAATCCCAGCACGGTCCTCCAGCCACTGCTCCTTTTCTTGTCCAGTGATGGGAAGCCTTTCCTCCTGTCTGCAGGGAGCTCTTCTGCTGGATCCATGTCTGCCTTTAATAGTTTTTGGAGGGAGATGGGACAGGCACTAAGACATCCCCCCGCTCAGAGCTCACCCCCAGTCCCCGCGCTCACATTTGGAGCATCCGCGAGGAGCCCTCGCAGCTCCTGCCAAAGCTCTGCAGAACCAGCAGAGCTTCAAAAAAACCTCTCAAAAAATGAAAAAAAGAAGAAGAAAAAAAAGAAAAAAAAAAGAAGTAGACTTTACATTAAGCCTCTTCCCAATGTGCCAGAGATTCTCTCAGGCTCTGCCAAGTGGGATCATGTTACTGCAGCTGAAAGTTGGGCTGGCCGAGGAACAGCAGCAAAGTGAAACAAGCTGGGGTGGACATGAACTCCTTTCTCTTTAACTGTGTAATCAACGGGGGCCAAATCTGCAGTTGTCAGCTTTTATGTAATGAAAGAATGGGGGGGAGGGGGCAGCCCAGGGAATGCAGCAGCCAGCATCATGCCCTTGGAATGTTTCATTAGGGATGCTGAACTGCTCAAGAGCTGTCATTTGTCACGGGCTGTCTTCAGGAGGGGAAAGGAGAAGGAGATGCAGCGAGAGCAGGCAGGGATTTCTGTGCTTGGGAAACTGCTCAGGGAGTTTACAGACTCACAGAAGAGTAAACATCAGCTCCCTCTCCCATCAGACTTGGCAAGGGATCTGCAAGTTTGTGGTGTGCTTGGGTTATCACGCCGAGGAAGAGAAGCATTCTCAGAACCACAATGATTTGGGGGTCCCACAGACTGGCCTGGAGAAGTGGCCACTTTGTCTTAAACTGAGAGGTTCTCGGAGGCATCTCCAGGCTCCAGACTTGAATCAGTCCAGGACTATTTTTAAAAAGCTTCCTCAGAAATCCTCAGCTGCACTTTCCTGGGGGGTCACCCCGTGGTCCTGAGGGGGGGTGACCTCAGCTCCAGTTCTGCCCAGCCAGAGGAGCAGGAACTCTGCAAGCTCCCAGTTTCACAAGCAAATGCCAGGGAGGGGTAGCTCTGCTGCCAGCCCCTATAAAACATTCCTTGGGGGTATCTGAGGCGTTTGAATTCAGAAAATTCTTGTAATTGTAATAAAGAAAAATTGTTTCATTTGCATTTTTCCCCCCCCTAGTTCACAAGCTTGCAACATTTCCTAAGTTTCATGTCTTTTCAGACCACAGCTGGCCTGGAGCTTTTAAACAACTCAGAATAAATAAGACCAGGGAGCCTGTTTGTACAACTGCACGAAAATTTTCCCCTTCCATTCCCACCAAGCCCTCCCCTGGAGAAAACCCGTGTTTTCTGCAGGGAGAGGACAACGTGCAGCAGTTGTTCAGACACCAGGAGGACAAAAGAAGGAGTGACAGGGGAGGAAGCTGTGGCTGGAATTACAAAGGGGAGCTGGAAGGGTGATGAAGAGCAGAAAGCCAGGGTGCAGGGCTCTACCTCCCGTGCTATTGGCTCACCTCAAAGCTTTCTAGGGATGGTTCCTCCTTCCCCAGTAGCACAGTTGGCAGGAGGAACGTGCCCGTGCATGAACCCTCTGAAAAAGCCCTTTGTTTGGAGCTCCAAAGAGAGATGTAAATGCAGCTCCGTTTGTGGGCTGAGCTGCAGATCAAAGCACCAGGGGAGGAACTGGGAACAATTCACTCCTGAAGGATCAGTGCCTGAGTCCCCCCCAACAAGCTGCTTTCTGTAGGTGAGAACACACCTACAAAGGCTGATTGAGAAGGGAGTCTTGAAGAAAAAGCTGCCTTGGAATGGGGCTCAAAACCTTGAGCCAAGAGCTCTTCTCCAGTGAAACAGCACTGGCTTGACAAGAAAAATATTGCTATCAGAGAGTGCTGGAAGAACATTGAGTTTCAGCCCCAGAACTGCGTAACAGCTTCGAGTGCCTCTGCCTTTCCCCCAGCCAGGGAGAGTCAGCAGTGCTGAAAAATCAGCTTAGGCACTGCACATCCATCTCCTGCCACAGGACCTGAGCACCTCAGAGCAGGGAATCCCACATCAGGACTGATGGGCAGGGCTGGAACCTGCACCTGGCAGGGTGAGAAACCAACACCGGGCAGGTGAAGGGCCTGCCCGAGTGGAATCTCAAAGCAAAGCAACTTGAAATCGTCTAAGAAGCCTTATTTTTGTGAAGAGGAGCGCAGGAACCTGAGCTTTGAAGCACAGAGTGGGAACTCACACAACCACAGCCCGAGGGAAGCGAGAATCTCCTTTGTCCCATTGTAAAGAAAGTTTTTGTAAAATACTTCTAAAATACTCTTGCAAAGTCAGTGTACAGAGCTTTAGTAACAGTGCATTCTCAAGTCCTCATTGTTTCAGAATTTTCTGTAGTTCCTAAAGGTCAGCACAGCCAAGACAGCCCTTTTCCCAGGAGTTACTGGAGTATTCTGGGTGGGAAGGGACCACACTGCACGTGAGCCATTTACCTTGTGCCACATGTGCTGAGCAGGAACCTTTACCTGCAGAGACGACTCACAACCCCTGTGACACTCAGCATCTGCTTCCCTGTCAGGGTAGCAAGCAGGTTACACCTGGATGGATCAGGAGTGAGAGCAGGGTTTCCTGGAAAGCCCTGGGTTCACTTTTCCCCACATGCTGGGAATGCTCTGTGCCCACTCACCCAAAAACCCAGTGCCTGTGCATCCAACCCCACCAAGCCACTGCCTGCAGGATGCTCTAAAAACTCTTCAAGTTCAAGCCAAAGATCTGCTGAGAAAGCAGCTCAGCAGCAAGGCCAAGACAAAGCCCAGTTTTCGGGGCAGTGAGAGTCAGGTGGGGGGAGCTCTCGTGCTGAGCCATTCAGGGCTCACAGATGGAGCAGAGGGAGCCACGAGAACAAACAGTGCTCCTGAGAAAGCCTCTGTGCCCCTGGATCCACCAGGGCACGAGCTCTGGCCAGAATTCCCAGTGTCACTGATGAAAATATTCCCCACAGTCAGCTCTGAGGGAGCTGCTCTGACCCAGCTGCTGCTGCAGCCTGGGAGCTGTGCTGAGTTTGAGAGGTCTCAGGTTCTGGAGTGAGGATATTTGGTTTGGACTCCAGGCAAGGACTGTCATCCTGACTATATTTGGAGAGAAAAAACATTCCTGGCTTTGCTTTCTGCACAGTGTCTGCAGGCAGTGGAACACATTACACTGAGGGAATCCATATGGAGGGATGGGGAAGGGGAAGGGAGGCAGGCACAGAACTGAGTTTGCTTTGTCTTCCTGCTCTTGGCAGTGCCCAGGACCTGGATATCTTCTGGAGGGAGCTGGGATTGTCTAAGCCAACAGTCAGGGATGCACATCCTGATCTCCCTGCCTGTCCCTGAAGCAGCAGGCTCTGAACAGCTGTCAGGAGGGAGGGAATGCTGTGGAATGTTGCATAAAACCCACAATGGCCAAGCAGAGACCATGGAAAGCACAAAGCCCTGGATCATTTGCACAACACAACACACTTTCCTTGTTCACTCACCTCAGCCTGGCTTTGCTCTTCCCTGTTGAGTTTAAAGGGGGGCTGCTGTGTGATGCACAACATATGGCTCCATCCCCCAGGGCAAGCTTTAGCTCAAATATAAACACTTTTTTCATTTCTACAGATTATTCTTAGTATTTCTCTCCTTTCCTTTATCCAGCATTGCTAACATTAAATGTTATTTCCAGCATCTCTGCCCCATTTCACAGCAAAGCCAGCCCTGGTGCCCAGGCCAGAGAGAGGACACTGGCACTGCTTCACCCAAGTCCCCAAATCAGCCCAAGAACAATCCATTACGACAAATATTGCAACAATCCACAGCAACAGACTTGTGGTGAGAGATGCCACGCAGAGAACAACCATCAGAGCTAGAAGTGCAGCTGTCTGACTGTCCCAGAGGAATCTCACCTCTCACAAAACCTCTTGTTTATTCACAGATATAAGAGCCTATTATTCAGCATTAAAACAAAGCACTCCCACCAGCTTCCCCTGTTGGGAACTGAGAGTTCTACACAGAGGTGGGAAAGAAGAAGAACCTGATTTCTGATCAAGTCTGATGGCTCAAGGCACGAGGATCAACATCTCATCTCCAGGGCACTGGTCCAAATCCAGCCCCAGGCCAGGAAGGGGGGAAAGCACAGGGGTGATCGTGATTTACCACAGATCAGCTCCTTGGTGGGCCACGTGAAAAGAATTAGGACACCCTCATATAGCTCTTACTTTTAAAAGCACTCACAGATTTAGCCCTGCAGCTCACAACTTGGGGGGGAAGGGGGCAGGAAACAACCCAACAGCCCAACATTCCTGCAGGGTTCCTGTGGGAATGGCAGCTCCAATTTGTGCTTTCTCAGTGGGTCAGGCACTAAAAAAAAGGATTGCATGAGCTGCAACAGGGAGGGGGGGGGGATAATAATGATGCTCTTCAGTCCCCAAACATTCTCCCACTTTCTATCGTGCAGCCCCTCGTGATCGGCATCTGCTGATGTTCCTAGAAAAGTCCACGGTCTGATGAATCACAAATGAGCTGAAAACAAGGGCTTGCTCCAGCTGGCAAAGAAAATGGAATGTTTTGCTTGACTGTCAGTTTGAGCTGCAGCTCACAGAGGTGCCTGCCCTGGCCTGACCTTGTGTGACCAGCCAGCCTTGACCCCAGGCAGGAGCTCAGCGGTCCAGCCACATCCACGCAGAATTTCAGGAGTGAAGAGGGGGAGAAATTCAGAAATGAGGGAGAAATTCAGAAATGAGGGAGAAATTCAGAAATGAGGGAGAAATTCAGAAATGAGGGAGAAATTCAGAAATGAGGGAGAAATTCAGAAATGAGGGAGAAATTTTTCTCAGATCCCACAGTGCATCCACAACAGAAGAAGAATTGCTTCCCTGAGGATGGTTTTGTGGTTGGGGCTGTGTTAACAACCTGCAATCCGCCTGTGGATGGACCAACCCTCCTGAAATCCTGGGAGCAGCGTGGACTAGTGGGAACAGACTCAAAGGAGAGATGGGCTCTTCACCTGACTCTGCCTTTCAACAATTTCCCTCAGCCTCCCACTGTCTGTAAAACATGGATTTTTGGCCCTGCTTCCAGAGGCAGAGCTTTAGAAACCCCTGCACCAAGCACAAGAGCAGCTGACATCTCACAGTGAAAGCTGTACACCTGAAAAACTCGGCTTTTCTTTATCCACAATAGTTAAATAATGACAGTATCTGCCTCTAAAGGAGCATTTGCTCCTGCTCTGGTGCTTCCTTGCCCCCCTTCAGCAGCAGGAACAGCCTCCCTGCTCCTAAAACCAGCCAGAAAACCAACCAGGAGCAAAGGGAGAGAGAGAGAGAGGAGGAACATCTTCCCCCACCTTTCCTGTCTCATTCTCCAGCTAAATTTGATTCAGGCTCATCGAGGAAGATGAAAGAGCAGAATTTCCTCCCCATCCCACAGAGCTGTGGGGGGCAAAGTTTGCCAAAAACATACGTGGCACAAAGGGGGCTCCTCCTGGGACCTCTCTTGTTCCTGGCGCTCCACTGACCATGCTGGTCCTTCCCTGGTGGCTGCAGAAATTCCCTTCTTCTCACTGGCAAAATGAAAGGGTTAAAACGGGTGCTGAACAGCTCCAGTCCTGCTCCTCGGCAGGGAAATTCGGGGAGGTAAAAGAGAACACGTAAAAATAACAGCAAATAAAAGAATACACTCCCAAAACAAACACTAGCTACATTTACCAACCATTTCTCCAGCTCTTCAGCAGGTTTGTTTTTTTTTTTTGCTGTGCAAAACTGTAACAACCTCAAGGGAAGGTTCTGATGAATAAAATCTCCAGGAGTCCAGAGTTTGTGAAACAACTCTCTCACCACACCACGGGGTCGTAAAGCAATAAATACAATAAATATTCCTGTAACCACCATCCCTTTCCACGGAGCAAAAAACTCCTCCAAAGGCTTTGCCACCTCTTTGCAAAGGAACAAAGGGAGCAGAGGAACACAGGATTGTTTGTTTGGTTGTTTGTTTTTTTGCTTGGTTTAAATATTGCTCCAAATACGTCACAGACAGTGTGTTTGGGCATAATTTGTGCCACACCCCCCACAAACACACAGAACACACACGTGTGGCACACGAGCCACACTTCCACCAACACTTACTTTTACAGGATGACTCAGTGGATAATATTTCTTCACTCAGTTGGAAAACACAATACAGCTGGATCCACATTGCAGCTACTCTTTTGTACATTCATTTTAATGCTCAGGAAAATATATATTTTTTTATTTTATTAAGTTTTGCTGCAAAACAAAGAAACCAAAAATGAAACCCCCTTTTGTGTGGTTTTTTTTTTTTTTTTTCTCTTCCCCTCTCTCATCTCTTAATTATTAACTATTTATTTTCTTTACACTTTGATTGGAGTATTTAACACCTGCCTTTGGCATTATGGATAGAAAGCTCAGGAGTCTCTGAACACACAGTTGTGCCAAAAAAAAAAAAAAAAAAATAAAATAAAACATGGAAGAAGAGTGTCACTTAGAGGTTAGAAATATCTGTTGTAACAACATATTTTCTTCAATCAGTGTTCACTACTTTATCTCTAAGGCACATGCTCTGTCTTTAGGACCTCATTACATCCAGTTTGCCCGTGTTCTGGTGGAGTCCCCAGGCTGTGGCTGAGAGAGGACACTCAGGACACCCCTCCCTGCCCCTGGCAGGCAGCTGGGAGAGCTGGGATCTCCTCAGGGAGATCCTGCCGTGGGAGAAGGTGTGAGGAACATCCTGCTCCTGCTCCAGCCTCCCCTTCCCAGGAAATCCACCTGCGGGCCGCAGTCCTGGAGCTGGATGCCGGTGGGAACATCTCCATTATCCACAGGGATATCCACAGGGGAATTCTGTCCATCCCTGCTCCGAAAGGCTCCTCTGCCTCCAGCAGACAGCTCGGGGTTGTTTGTGCAGGTGCCTGGGATGGAGGGGCAGCACAGGGAGGGGGTGCCGGCCCTCCGTGGCCTCGGGACCCTCAGCCCAGTGACACCAGCCCTGTGCTGCCCTCTCCTCCAGGAGGGCTTTGCCAGGGAGCCAAACCCCTGGGAACGCCGGCCAGGGGGGTGGAGAGGGGGCAGGATCGTCCCTAGACGAAGATGGGGATCCTCTCGCGGATGGCCTGGCGGCAGATGGGGCACACGGTGAGCGCCGCGCTGCAGTCGGGGCAGGAGCCGTGGCCGCACTGGAACACCAGCTTGATCTGGTCGTCGATGCAGATGGGGCAGGTGATCCTCTCCTCCATCTGCCGGTAGCGGCTCTGCAGCTCCTCCATCAGCTTCCTCTGGTCGGTGGATTCCGAGCTGGGGCTGCACTCCACCTCCGTGCTGTCTGCAGGGCACCAGGCGGGGTTAGTCAGGGTGTCCCCCCCTCACCAGGCAGGGTTAGTCAGGGTGTGTCCCCCTCACCAGGCAGGGTTAGTCAGGGTGTGTCCCCCTCACCAGGCGGGGTTAGTCAGGGTGTGTCCCCCTCACCAGGCGGGGTTAGTCAGGGTGTGTCCCCCTCACCAGGCAGGGTTAGTCAGGGTGTGTCCCCCTCACCAGGCGGGGTTAGTCAGGGTGTCCCCCCCTCACCAGGAGGGGTTAGTCAGGGTGTGTCCCCCCCTCACCAGGCGGGGTTAGTCAGGGTGTGTCCCCCTCACCAGGCAGGGTTAGTCAGGGTGTCCCCCCCTCACCAGGAGGGGTTAGTCAGGGTGTCCCCCCCTCACCAGGAGGGGTTAGTCAGGGTGTCCCCCCCTCACCAGGAGGGGTTAGTCAGGGTGTCCCCCCCTCACCAGGCAGGGTTAGTCAGGGTGTGTCCCCCTCACCAGGCAGGGTTAGTCAGGGTGTGTCCCCCTCACCAGGCGGGGTTAGTCAGGGTGTCCCCCCCTCACCAGGCGGGGTTAGTCAGGGTGTCCCCCCCTCACCAGGTGGGGTTAGTCAGGGTGTCCCCCCCTCACCAGGAGGGGTTAGTCAGGGTGTCCCCCCCTCACCAGGAGGGGTTAGTCAGGGTGTCCCCCCCTCACCAGGCAGGGTTAGTCAGGGTGTGTCCCCCTCACCAGGCAGGGTTAGTCAGGGTGTCCCCCCCTCACCAGGCGGGGTTAGTCAGGGTGTCCCCCCCTCACCAGGCGGGGTTAGTCAGGGTGTCCCCCCCTCACCAGGCAGGGTTAGTCAGGGTGTGTCCCCCTCACCAGGCAGGGTTAGTCAGGGTGTCCCCCCCTCACCAGGAGGGGTTAGTCAGGGTGTCCCCCCCTCACCAGGAGGGGTTAGTCAGGGTGTCCCCCCCTCACCAGGAGGGGTTAGTCAGGGTGTCCCCCCCTCACCAGGAGGGGTTAGTCAGGGTGTTCCCCCCTCACCAGGCAGGGTTAGTCAGGGTGTTCCCCCCTCACCAGGCAGGGTTAGTCAGGGTGTTCCCCCTTCACCAGGCGGGGTTAGTCAGGGTGTTCCCCCCTCACCAGGAGGGGTTAGTCAGGGTGTCCCCCCCTCGTCACACCCTGCCCCTGGCTCAGCTCGGCTCAGCTCAGGCTGAACTCTCCTCGGCCAGGGATTCCTCAAATCAAAGCCTGGGGGATGCTTTTCAGACTGGCCAGTGCTGCTTTCCTCCCTCCAGCTGCTTTTGGTGTGTGTGGGTTTGAGATGGTTTGGTGGGTTGCTTTTGGTTTGCTTTTTTTTTTTTTAAAAAAAGGAAACAAAATGCTGGCTGAAATGTCCTGCCTTGGTGCTCTGGAATGTGAAAACACTCAGAGCTGGGGGTGATGTTCTGCCACACCAGCCCTTACAGAACACTGCAAGGAATCCTTCCAGTGTTCTCCCTGTTCCCATCTGGGACTCAAAATTTCTGGTCAAGCCCTTCAGGGCACACTTGGACAAACAAGAAGACACCACCTGACATCACCTATCTGACACCTGAGAGGATGTTCCTTTCTCCCTCTGAAGGTGGGCAGTGCAACAGGCACACACAAGCCCAAACAAGTTCACTCTCTGTTATTCCACTGAAAATCATTGATGCTCCCCTGTACAGGACCCCTCCCACAGCACCCACAGCAGGAACAGCAAACATACCTTGTTTCAGTTTTTTGGTTATTGTCACTTGACATTTGATGCACTTCTTCATTCTCCTGGAGCATTCTAGCACAAAGGACACAGGAAGAGATGACAGTTAAGCCCACTGGTGTCAGAACAGAGAGGAAACAGACCCAAGAACATCAGCTCTGAACCACCTGAGGCCTCCCTGGGTGATGAGGAGATTGTTTCTGCATGGAATGAGGTCACAACCTGCTTTATGTGCCTTAAGTCTCCTGCTTTAACCTTTCCTGGGTAGGTAAAAAACACAACACCTCTAAGTCCTCGATGCTCTGTGCCACTGGAACTGCTGCACTGTGGACTCAAACAGCTCTGGGGGAAAAGGAAGCAGCTCTGGCACACAGAAATTCCCAATTCCCTGTGGTCAGACCATGTGACATAACAAACCTGCTGACATCTTTTGAGCAGGCTGCCTTTAAAACAACTGAAATGCAAACAGCAGTGAGAGCCAGAGAAGAGAGAAACCCTCCTCAGGAGGCTTTTGATGGATAAAGCCCTGACAGATAGAACTGAGGCACCTGCCTCTCCCTCTGGGTTCTGCAGGCATCTACAAGCACCAGCAAAGCTGCCTTGGGTCCCAACCAGCAGGTGGGCAGAACGTTCTGTGCTTCTCACAGACAACTTTGCATGTCTTGCCCAAGCTGCTGAAATCCTGCTGGGGTTGTTTCAGGACACAAACAGCACAAGGGCTCTGTGTCTGAGCAGAGCCTGATTTATGGGAGCCCAGCTGAGGAGGCTGGGTGGGTGGAACGGGAAAGAAAAACACGGAAAGATGGAAAGAAGCAGGGTGGACTCACCTTCACACACAATGCTGTGCTGGCAAGGGAAGAAGTGGATGAGCAAGGCCAGCTCTGAGCACACCAGGCACTCTGTGGGCACTGCCACGCTGGCCACGCTGAGGTTGGTCATGGTGTTGGGCGTGGTGTGCACTCGGCGAAGGCTGCAGGTGATGGTGGAGCTGTCTGATGAAACCTGCTGTTCCCTGCAGGCAGGAGCACCACAAAACGTGAGCCACACGCTCCACACCCTCCTTCAGCAGCTCTGTGCTGACCCCTGGCACACACTCCATGATGCTCAGTGGCACAAACCTGGCATCCCTCACCTGCCCTGTTGGGACCCACTCAGCTGGGGTTCTGGCTAGTTCAGGGATGACTAATATTTACACAGGCTGAAAATGCCCTTCTGGAGGGCAGCAAGCAGTACAATCACCTGCTGAAACCAGCACTCTGTTCTGAGAAATGTCAGTCTGAAAGAAATGACATCCTTTAAGCAAAAAAAAAAAAAAACCTCTATCCAACGTATGCTCCACTGACAAAATTCCCATGCAAGATGTTTAAAGGGACACATTTCACCTGGTTTGCACAGTGCCATGGCCAATTACAGCACTGCTGTGTGGTTCCTCCTCCAGCAGTAACAGGAGTGCCCTCGGATCAAACTCTGCTTTCATGTTTGCAAAGCCAAAATGCAAACAGATGTTTCTCAGAACCCGAGATAAAGCCATCTTTGACTGGCTATAACTCCCCCTTTGGCATTTTCTCAGCTACTTCTCTTATCAGCTGGAAAACAAGCATTTATCCAGCTCTGGAATAAATTCTGTGGGTTCTGGTCTGGCCCACTCTTTTTGCTGCACTTCCCCTCTGCTTGGACTTCAAATATCTGCAACTGCAGAATGCAATGAAAGTAAAACAGAACCCAGAATGACTCTGTTGAGTTGCTCTTGGCGTCAGTGGCCAGACTCCTCAGGGCTCTCTGTAAATCAAGAGGCTGAGTTTGCACTGAGCAACGTTAATCTGCTTTTCCCAGCACTTGCCAGGGGCAGCATCCACCCTCACATGCTCAGACTGACATCCCAAGTGTTCCAGAGATGCTCCATCCCTCCTGGAAGAGCTGGGGGTGCTGTGGGAGCACTCTGGGCTTTGCCAGGGAATTCCCAGCGAGTGGTTTGAGCACAGGGTTTACCTGAATTTCTGTGAGAAGTCTTTGACGATCTGGATGATCCTCCCATCTGTAATGAGGTCTAGAGGGGATTTTCCTCTGTGGTTTGCATAATTGATATCTGCTCCTTCCTGTGCTAAGTAACAGGCAATGGCAGTCCCCACATTCAGCTCCACATTTCCAAGAAAGCCAGAAGCCTGCAGCTAAGAGATGTTGGGAAACACACTCTGTCAACACAAAAAGTTCCTGTGATGTGGATGTGATCTGTATCAAATTCTAAACCAAGTTTTAAACCCTGTACTTACAACTTGAAACTGCAACTTAGCATTAATTTTTGAAAACACAAGAAGATCCTTCAGCATGAAAACAGCAGATTCAAATTCACACTCCAGGGACAAGAGTGGTCCTAACTGGTGACAATCAACAAAAATCATAGCAATGGGCATTCACCTCTTCAGGCAGTGAAAAGGAAGAAGCTGGAGGCACCACAGCACACACCAGCTGATCAACAGCTGGCTCATGGAGTGACAGCCATTTAAAAAGCAAAATTTTTATGTACATGACCCAAAATAAAGTCAACAAACATTTCCCACTGACTTAAAAGACCAGAGCAGGTAGGTCAGGGCAAATAAAACTGGACCCTAGAGCATCTAGATGTGATGCTACTATAAATAACACTGGGAATGACACACAGAGATCCCTCCTTTAAGGTTTCCTGCATCCAGGACTGGCTGCCTTTGGCCATGCACTTGAGCCACCAACTCTTGCTACCACAAGAATGGCAGTTTGGCAATGAGCAGAATGGATGACCAGTGCACTGGGTTTTTCCAAGCACCAACAGTTAGAAAGAGGAGTGAATGGTTTTGCTTATTCTGATCATTTCAAAATAAATTAAAAAAAAAAATCCACGCTGGATTTTCCAGATATTAAGATATCTTTACACCCTTGGCATACCCTGCACTGATTTCTAGAATGAAGGTCTTTATATCCACAACCAGAGAACAGCACAGGGAAATCCAGTTCAGGTTTTGGAACAGCTTTGTCTTCATCCTTCAGCCTGATCCACCTCACCTCTCTCTGCTGTCCCCCCGCAGATAACTGGGGTGGTTGTGGTTAGCTGGCCTCATATTTTCCATGCCATCAGACAGAAATGAATTGCTGTGGTCCTGGGGCATGAATTAAACCCAGGACTCTTGGCTCTGCAAGCGGATTCATGACCTTTCCCACGTCAGGAAAGGAGCACAATGCTAATAAAAATCTCGGGGGAGACGGGATGAATTGTTGTCTGACTATGTCAAGTTCCACGCTATAAATCCAAGCATCCCCTCAGAGGACCTATTTGCTTTCCCACAAGCAGGAAGGTTCGTTCCTATTTGTTTCTACTCTCCCCATCTGGACTGACTTGACACAACTTCCCTGCCTTCCTTCACCCCCCTGAGATCCCACTGATATTCCAACTGCGAGCGTTCTCCCGCCCTCGGGGCCGGAATTTCTCCAGCTCCCCAGCTCACCTTGGAAAGCAGGGACGGCCCCATGTCCCCCTCTCTCTTCTCCATGGCGAGGGCCATGAGCTGCTGGCGCTCCAGGGCGATGTGCATGGCCGTGTCCCCGTCCTCGTCCTCGGCGTTGACGTCGCTGCCCTGGCCCACCAGCAGCTGCACCATCCCCACGTGGCCCTGGATCACTGCCAGGTGCAGGGGGGTCTGGTTCCGGTTGTTTTTGAGGTTGACATCGCAGCGGCCCTGGAAGGGAGGGATTGCACCACAATGAGCTGGTGCTGCTGCCTCTGCCCTGGGGGTGCCTGCCGAGCTCCCAAACCTCGAGTCCCTCTTCACCGAACGTTTTCCAGCAGGCTCCAGTTCCAACCCACTTTGTTCTGGCCAAGACATCCACCTCCTCCTCTCTGCCAGTGCCAAAGGAAACCCCCTCCTCCCTCTTGGGAATGCCAACCCTTCTTCTTCAGTCTGGCAAACACTGCCAGCTCTCCAAAGAGTTTCTGTGAGTCCAGGGGTAACCCACGCCGGGAAACGTGGGGGTTTGGGAGGGGGACAGATGGGAGCTTTTTGTCCGTGGTGAGTTTGTTTTGCTTTTTTTCTCCTTACCTCTTTGATGAGAATTTCTGCCACTTCCATGTGATTGTTGAGAGCGGCGAGGTGCAGGGCAGTGAAACCATCTTCCTTCTTGGAGTCGACCAGCTGCCGAGCTCTTGCCAGAATCTTCTTTATGGCTCTGGAGCGTTGCAGGTTAACAGAGATGGAAGAGTTACTTTATCAGGAAGAAAGAGGTTATAAATGTTCATATTTTAACAGGCAGCACCGCGAGCTGATGCTGCTGATGCAGAGCAGTCCCTCCAACTCACAGACTGAATTACAAGAATACAACAAAAAGCCCTCAGTTATCATTTAATAAAGTAATAAAGGGTAAAGTCACACTGCTTTGGAAATAATGAGCAGATTTATCCTTGGAAGAGTTCCAGAAGCTCTCAGTTAGACACAGTCTTTACTACAGACCTTCTCCTGTCCTTTCCAAGTGTGAACCCAAACACTTAAGGAAACTAAGCAGACAGATTTCCAAGCCAAGCTAGGGAGGTATGAGAGAGATGGGATGGGGAAAGCAGCAAGAGTTTCCTGTGAAAGCATGAAGGAGGGCAACAGCTCTACCCAGCCATATCTATTTTCTTCCCATCTACCCAGAACTACATCTGCCACCTTCTCACTGCTGAGACAAGCACGAGTTAAGATCTGCAAAAGCCATAAAAAAGAAAAAAAAAAAAAAAGGTCACTCACAGCTTGTTGCCTTTCAGAGCAGAATAGTGGAGCAGGTTGAAGCCTTGGCCGTTCTGGACAGTGAAGTCTATGTTGGGTACTTCAGTGAGAATCTCAATAACGACTTTGTAATCAAGAGTGATGGCATAATGCAGGGGGGTGTCTCCCTGGGAATCCTGCACAGGGACAGCCAAGCAGAACACAGGTTACCTCCCTCAGGAAGCCAAGGGAAAGCACCCAGGAGCTGCTGACACTCCCAGCTAGCTCTGAGACACTGACCCAGCACAGCCCAGCCCCACCATCACACAAGCACAGCCCAAAAATGGGCTGGGTCCAAGTCACCATCACTGCCTGTCTTCAAAGTGTCCCCACTGCACCAGGAGTGTTGCAACAACAACACCCATGAACAGCAGGTCAGCTGAGCCTGAGTCCAGCACAGAGCCTGTCACTGGGCAGACCCAAACCTGGAGTTTCAGAGCACTGAAGTTTGAAGGAATGCTTCCTGAGCAAGGCACAGCCCTGCATTTCAGGAGAACCACTTTCAAACTCGACAGAGCACCAAGTGGTTTAACACACCAAGAAGCACCTCCCCACCTCAAAGAAAAAAAACACCCCACAAGCAAAAAAAACCCCCCAAAATCCATATTCCCCTCTCTCCCCCAAACTCACTGGGAGGTTGACATCACAGTTGAGCTCACAGAGGGCCCTCACCACCTCGGTGAATCCCTGGCTCACAGCCACGTACAGCGCCGTGCACTTGGCGTTGTTCAGCAGGTCTGTGCTGGCCCCTTTGCCAATGAGCACACGGGCCACCTCAGCTTGGTTTCTGGTTTAAAGGCAAGGAGAAAAACAGATTAGAGTCGATCCTGTGACAGTAAATTCTTCCTCCCTGAAAGGCAACAGAGCTTCTCGGGTTCTGTATCCTCGTGACTTCATCCCACTTCTCATTAGTATTAAAAAACCAAAACCTTCCTGATTTGTGCAGTAGAATCTGCTCCCTCTGTCCTAAACCAACAGGAATTTCCCACTTCTATCGATGAATTCTTCCCTGGCAGCAGACAAAACAATTAAAGATTCCATCTCGCTCTGGAAAACACGTTGCACTTACAGAAACCAACCAACCAAATTGATCTCAAATCAACCAAACCACCTCTCCCCAACCCAAAATCTAATCACCAAAACCTCTTGTTTTGATTCCCCCCAAAATTCCCAGCATGGAAACCTGGCTGTGGGGGATCAAGGAGCGTGCTAAGAAATGCTCCTGGGGGCTGAAGCTCAAAGGCCACTTTCCAACAGAGGGTGAAATCAGAGAAAAGCCTCCACCAGCCACACATCCTTCCCACAGACCATCCATTTCTATCCAGAACACAAATTCTGCAGAGCCTTCAGATCTTGCAGCAGGGACGGGAAGAAGTGGGGTGCCCTACCCGAAAGCCGCGTAGTGCAGCGCCGTGTCCCCCTCGTCGTCCCTCAGGTTGACGCTGGCATGTGCCTGCAGCAAAGCCTTCACCACCTCCAGGTGCCCCTGGTAGGAGGCAATTTGCAGGGCAGTTCTGCCCTGGTTCTTGGCATCGACCTGTGGGAAGGGCAGAGGAGCAGCAGATGAGGGACGACCTCGTGCCAGGGTGGGAGCAGCGGAACAGCTGCAGGCTCCGAGTGCCAGGCGGGATCTGTGCCCCGCTGGCTCCGCTCCACGGGCACCAACTCCACCCTGACCTTGCCCTGAACGTTTCTGAAGGGGAAGGGGACTGCACAGCTAGGCAAGAGGGGGCCAAGTGAGAGAACAGAGCTGGGAGCCAGGGCTCTTCATTGCAGCTCTCTCGCCAAATCACTCTGTGCCTGCGAGCGCAACGCTTCTCGACACCTCTGCCAACAACTCCTTCCCCAACAGGAAAATGTGTGAGGAAATCAAATTAGCTTTGCATAAGGCTCTGAAGATGCCAAGTCCCCCATTGTTCTGTGCTGCTGCAGGTACTTCACTGGGTGCAGTGGCTGGAGGGGATGTCACACAGCTCGAGTGCTGCAGTGAGATTTGTTGAGAATTAAAGAGGCTGGAGAGCAAGGAGAGGCTGTGTGAAAGGCAAGGAAATAAAAGGGAAAAGCAGCTATTGAAACCAGTGGGAGGCTGAGGAGAGGAGATGAAGGAGCTACAAAACCTCAGCAGACTGGCAGGGAGAACAAGTTAATGAACAGGTTTTTTTAATCCCCTGCAGCTGGTTCTATGCAGCAGGACAGGCAGGACTTCCCCTGGAACACCCAAATGATGGGAGAGTCATTTAGGCAAGGAGGCCACTGTGCTTTTCTTCCATTTGCACAAGACAGACAATGCTGATAAGCTGGAGAGGCCTTGGCAAGCAATTCCAACCTGCACTAAGTGAGCCTCAAATCCAGCCCCCTCTTGCTGGGTACAACACTCTGACAGAAATAACTAATTTGTTAATGTGAGTATCAGAATAGAAACAGAAATCTAATAGAAGTAACTAATCACGTAATGGATTC
Organism: Pyrocephalus nanus; assembly: GCA_038380795.1. Lineage (NCBI taxonomy): Eukaryota > Metazoa > Chordata > Aves > Passeriformes > Tyrannidae > Pyrocephalus > Pyrocephalus nanus. Next base: position 6,117,789 of record CM076282.1, on the reverse strand, counting down.
CTTTCTCCTGGCACTTTCTTATCAGAGATCAATTTGACAATTGCAGGTATTTGTCTGTTCTTCCCATCTCCAGAAGCCCCATTAACTTTGTAAATGAAGAACTATAATAAATGCCAGACAAATAAACACTACATTAACTTTATAGGGGTTCCTTCACAACTGATCCTACTTTTGCTGGTTCACCCATCCAGCTGCTCCCTCCAGCCCTACAGACACAGCCTCAACAAAACTTCTTTTTGTTACCAATGGTTTCCAAGGACACTGCTGAAATACTTTGTTCTCTGCTGGTTCCTTTTTTTTATCTGTTTATAAAGCCTGAACCCCTCCCTGAAGGAGCTTGAAAGGGCAGAGATTTCGGGAGATGTGATCCCAAGTCTGGCACTCTGCCAGCACAGAAATTGTTCAGCAACAAGTCAAGCCCAGTTCTCTGCTCCAGTCAGACATGAGATAAGACACTGCACAGATCTGGGCAGCTTTTCCCTTTCCTGATTCCAACAATATGATTTTGCAAGGTCATCTAAGGACAGACACAGCCAGACACAGCCCATGGCTTCCTTTTCCAACAGATACTTGGGTATCTCCTCCTGTTTTCATATGGATAAACCCCTCTCCCTCCTCATTCTACAGGTGCAGTGTCCACACAGGAAATCTGGGAAAAGCCAGCTTTGGAAATGTGCTCTAAGGACTTAACTTCTAGTTCAGATTTAATGCCACAAACTAGAGGCATAAAATATGCACATTTAACCCTAAATTGCAGCAAAATAATGTTCTGGCTCTTAGGAGATATTAATAGCTCTGAAAAATCCATCATTTTTCTCCCATCCTCTTCCCCCAGTGGACCAAAAAATACCATGACAGCATCTTTAGGAAAAGCAACAAAAAATGGCCATTCAGGGGGTCCCCAGAACTTGCCTTGTCCGGGTATTTCTGCAGCAGCTCCCGGACCTTGGCTGTGTTGTTGAGGGCTGCACAAATGACCAGGCACCCAGCGTGCTCTGACTCTGTCTTCTGGGACAGCAGCTTCTCCAGAACAGTCACCAAAGTACCTGAATGAGGAACAGAAAGGACCTGTAACTACACAACTTGGGGTGCCTGAGAGGACAGAGGTGTTCCAGTTCTCCAGACAGAGCAAAGTGAAAAAAGTCTGGGCTTGTATCAAGTCACCCCTGAAGTCTTTCTTGAGCAAGCAGTTTAAGATCCATCTACAAAGCAAAACAAAAAAAAAAAACAACCTGGCAACTCTGTCCTCTCTCCCACATGATCCTGACATCTAAAGGAAACAAGTATGGTGAGGCCACCAAAAAAAATTTCTGAGCAGATGTGCAGAACAGACAAAATCTCCTCTCCACATCACGTGACCCCCCCCAAATTCAGTGTCAGGCTGGATTGGGCAAAATAATTGTGGATTTCACAACACTTCCCCACATGGCCCTGGGACTATTTCACAAGCCCTCAACAATTAATATCCTAATACAGGAGACAGGATGGGCCAGGAAACTGAGACAGAACGAGGCGAATACTGAACCTCGGGCAGGGTTGTGGTCAGCACTTCCGAGGCCTAAATTCTGTATTTTCCTATTATGGCCAGTTCTGTTTGCCCAGTAAGGCACAGCTGAGTTTTATCCTATATATTTTTTATTAAGCCCAGCTTTGCTTGCCCAGTAAGGCACAGCTGGGTCTGGGAGCTCTGTCTGGAGAAGAACAGCCGGAATTTAACACTGCCCAAAGAGCCCCAGCAAAGAGTTCCCCGTCCCTGAAGGGTCAGACATCTCTCTCACTCTTTGACTCCTTTGCACTCTCGGTGGTCATGAGGTTTGCCTCCTCCTCCCTCTGGTAGGCTGTCAGGCAGGCAGGGTTGAAGGTCCAGGACTGGCCTCCCACCGACACGCGCAGATCTCCGTCCCCGTACACCTTGATCACCTTCCCGATGTGCCCCAGGGTCTGCAAGGAAACAGCAGGTGGTTCCCCAAAGGTCTCAGCCCCAAAGAAACGTCTCTAAGAGGGCTTCCCAAGCTGCAGCCCTGCTGTGTGAAGAGCAGCACTGGGCAGTGACACACTCCCAGGGCACCCAGAGGGTTCCAACCAGGTTGACACAGAAGGGTTTCCCAGACACCTCATAAATGTCTGGGGAAGAAGGTGGTGAAACAACAAAATGTGGTTTGAAGAACACAGAGAACTGATCAAAGTGGGACTAGGAAAGGTTTCCTCTGGGTGTTTAATTAACCTGCATTCCACTTTTTAGCCACACTGGGCTGATCAGACCAGTCTTCCACTTGGACACTTCCCTGCCTCGTTCCAGAGAATTAGGGAGGGCCTGAGAGGACGTGTTTACTTTGGTCAGTGAAACCTCTTATCTGAGCTGGTGGCAGCCAAACCCTGGGTCACATTTCCCCTTTCCCTGTTTGCTTTGGGTGCTGCAACACGACCGTGTCACCAAGAGCCAAGAGCAGGAGGGAACGGGGACTTTGCAGGGCCCCAGCAAGGTCTGAGCACTCACTGACCAGCAGGAATGTCTGGGGGGGCAATGAAAGCTCATCACTATCAGTAATTGCTTGGGGACACTCCTGGTTTGCACTCACAGGGGCCATCTCGTCCGTCCACTCGCCGTGGCCAGGCTGGAAGCGCTTCACTGTCTCCATGTCATCGATCACCCGCACCACATCACCCACCCAGAACGTGTTGAGCTACAGGGAAAAGGAAGTCATCAGCTTTTGGGGGATGAAACCACCAAAAAAAAAACCCAACCCAAACAACCCCAGAAACCCAACACAAACACGACACCAATCAAGTCAGAAAACAAGGCATTACAAAGCATTAGCACAACTGCCCAGAAAGCTGTAATCACTGCACTGCCAAAGAAACACAGTCCAAGGGCTGGGGTAACTCTATTTTAAGCCAAGTGCACATTTAAGTAGGGAAATAATTTGCAACAGGCAGTCTTCTAACTTTTCTGTTCTTCTTCAAGCCATTTATAATTAATGCCAGTGTAAAAGCACGGGGCTTTCCTGGGTCCATCTCTTCACCACACCTGACCTGGCACTGGAGATTTTAATTCACTTTAATAAGGAAGCTAAATCTGGTTTTTTATTTAAAACAGAAAAGGGAAATCAGAGTTTATCTGTTCTGGTAATATGCCAGATGCTCCCTCTGCTCACTGAGCTAAGAAGGGAGCAGTGTCAAAACACACTTTTCAAAGCAGACTGGTTCTGTGCAAAACAGTCTGACACTGCATTTTCCCTTGGTTTTGGAGTTTTTAGAATTGTGACCTTGTTCAGGTCTTTGGAGAATTTTGTGGTCTTCCAGCAGCTTCTTCTATATCTAATTATCCCTGTTTCTAATCATCCACATTTCAAACCTCTGGGGAAGGCCAGAGCTATGAGCTTTAGAAAGGCAGACAAAGAATTAGAAGAGCTGGATTAAAGACTCAGGGCATCCAGAGGAATCAAAGAGAAGTGAGACAAAGGTGCAAAAAGGAGACACGAGAACTAGGAAGAAAAAGAAATCAAATGGAAGAAAACAAAATCAAATGGAAGAAAACAAAATCAAATGGAAGAAAACAAAATCAAATGGAAGAAAACAAAATCAAATGGAAGAAAACAAAATCAAATGGAAGAAAACAAAATCAAATGGAAGAAAACAAAATCAAATGGAAGAAAACAAAATCAAATGGAAGAAAACAAAATCAAATGGAAGAAAACAAAATCAAATGGAAGAAAACAAAATCAAATGGAAGAAAACAAAATCAAATGGAAGAAAACAAAATCAAATGGAAGAAAACAAAATCAAATGGAAGAAAACAAAATCAAATGGAAGAAAACAAAATCAAATGGAAGAAAACAAAATCAAATGGAAGAAAACAAAATCAAATGGAGGAAAACAAAACGAAATGGAAGAAAACAAAATCAGATCGAAGAAAACAAAATGAAATGGAAGAAAAAATGGAATGGAAGAAAACAAAAGGAAATGTAAGAAAACAAAAGGAAATGTAAGAAAACAAAAGGAAATGTAAGAAAACAAAATGCAATGGAAGAAGACAAAATGCAATGGAAGAAAACAAAATGCAATGGAAGAAAACAAAATGCAATGGAAGAAAACAAAATGCAATGGAAGAAAACAAAATGCAATGGAAGAAAACAAAATCAAATGGAAGAAAACTGTCATATCAAAGAAGCTGGAATTAAGAAATGGAATTTACCGGAAGACATTACATTTGAAATGCAGAAGTTCATCAAAGTGGCCAGCCCAGCAGCCCAACTCCCACTGCCTGCAACCATCTGCCTGAGCTCTGCTGGGCTGCAGGGAGTTCTGCCCAGAACCACCGTGTTTGGCACAGCAGGGCATTCCTTCAGCACTTGCTTGTGCCCCAGCATGCCCTGGCACAGCAGGTTAAAGGACAGCTCTGCCCTGCAGCACCCCCAGCTCTGCTGAGCCCAGCACGTACCTTGGTCAGGGCTCCAGGATGGAAAGTCCAGCGGGTTTCGCTGTTGAACTGGACCCTCACGTCCCCTCTGTCCGTGATCCTGTGCACAGTCCCTGTCTGGCCAATGAACTTTTGATAGGGGGGAAAAAAAAGCAGGGGAAAGCCCCTAAATAAATCATATTGTTTAATAATGGGGAAAGCAGGCATAGGTGTTTAAATGACCCAGCATTTCCAATACACAGACTCCCAAACCTGCTCCAGGTGAGATGCAGCCATTGTTTGTCTACAAAAGCAGGGAAAGGCTCCTTAAGACCTAACTTTAAAGTAGCAGCATGTTGGGGGAGGAGGGTGGTAGGAATACAAAGTCCAAAAAATCCTGGGAAAACAAAGCCTGAATTGTCCCTTTTTGGAATGACAAGGGTGGGCAGAGATTACAAGAGTTGCTCTGCATTATAAGGCCAGCAAAGCACACTCTGAGAGGGGGGAAAAAAGGGGCATGGTAGAGGAGACAAAATTAAGGATAGTTGTGTAGTGCAGTGTTCTAGAATTGTTGGTTCTGGCAGGTCCTGAGCAGCTCAGAGTTTAGAAGGAGGCAAAAAGGACCGATTTCTGAAATGACAGGAAGTTGCTGTTTAACATCTCCTAAAAACCTCTGTTTAATACCCCTCTCTACACCTGCATTCACCAACAGCAGGAATTCGGGAGCACAGAGGTTTTAACAACCAACAAACACCGGGAGCCACGCAGCAACACTCAAAAACTACAGCTTTGGGGAATGAAGCCTTAGCTGGAATAAAAAATTCCTGGCTCTTCTGGCAGCCTTCTGAAAGTTCCTGCCAGAAGATGCCAAGTCCCTGCCTGCCAGGCTGGAAAAAAAAACCAAAAAGGAGGCTGATGCTCAGTTAACAGATTTCCACATTGAAGCTGAAATGACACAGCTTGTCTCGACATTTCAAAGTCTGGTTTCAAAAAGTCTGCTCACCTACAGGGCAGGTTGGGCCAGGATGCACACATAAAGTGTCTTTTATGATTTTATAGCACTGCTTCGTGCTGTTCTACAGTAATAGGTGTCACTTCTATCTTTACTTCCTCTACTATCTGGGTTTTTTTAGACAACAGGTGACAGCAGAGTGAGAGCTCTTCAATCTAAAAGACAAGACACCAGGCTAAGCTCCAAGAATATCATATGGGCTGAGAAATTTTAGCCCTGGCCAGGGATAGAGCCCACTGTTGACAAAACACATAACTTTCATTAGCAGTAATGCACAGCACAAAAGAAGCCAAGCAAGGAATGGATCCAGAACCCCAAAGAAAAGGTCCATGGCTCATTTAAAAACAGACAAACCAGCCATTATTTTTTTGCTTCCAGGACTTCTGAGCAACTCTTGTGCAGGGCTCCACAAGGCAACTGCCACATAAATCTGAGCCTAAAAATAAATCCGACTCCAGTGTCCTATCACTAAAAAAAAAATATCTGTATTTGGGATTCAGTTAACTCAACATAAATGCAGGAGGCACCACGTTACACAAAGATGTTCTGGTAACTTCCTGACCAGTGCCTGCTTGTGCAGTCTGAGACAGTGACTGATCCTTTACCCAGAGGAGTAACAGCCTCATACCTCAGCCATTTTGGGGTTCCAGCCTCCATGGCCCTCCTGCATCTCCCTCAGGATGTCGATGTCCAGCAGGCACTTCACCTTGTCCCCGTGCTGGAACGGGTGTCTGTCTGTGCTCTCCTTCCTCTGCAGCTCAGCTGGTTTTCCTGAGGAGAACAACACCCCCAACAACCATGCAGGATGTATTAACACACTTTGTGCCTCTCTGGCTCTGTAACAGGGGCTGCAAATTAACATGAGCCGGGGTGGAATGGTGAAAAACACCCCCTTTGTATTTGGGGTGTGCCCTACGCAGAGAAATCAAGAGGATTTAGGCTCTAATTGTATGAATCGAACACGAGGCAGCTCTAACAAGACACATTCTGTCCCTTCCCAGAGCGGGGAATGCCTTTGAAGGACTCCTCTCATGTCAGGACAGACATCAGGAGCTGTTCTTAGCACTGCACTCACCCACAACTGCTGTTCAGCAGACACACCCACCCAGTGCCCAAAATAAATTCTCTTCCACAGGCAGCCACATAACTGCCTTCCCCTCCTACCCCTCCCGTGCAGAGAGAGCCTGTGCCACTGGAATAAACTCCCCATCCAACCCTTCCCTTCCCTCATGCATCCCATTCCCTCAGCCAAGCTGCTCAGGGAGAGGGAAGAATGAGAAAGGTCAGATTCTGCTGCTGCAAACACAGGAACAGAGCCCTCTGTTTTCTTCCAGGGGAGCAAAAGATGGACCATGAACCTCATTAAAATAAGGACAACTAAATTACATATTGGTAAAAAAAAAAAAAAAAAGGCTGCAAGTCCAAAAGCACAAATAGTGTCCTTGGTTTTGTTGGAGTTAAAAGTGAATTGCAGCAAGTTGCCAATACAGACATCACCCTTTCCCATCACTTTTTCTAATCTCTCTGCTGGGCAAGTATTTGGCAGCTCCATTCTCAGAGATCTCCCTGTGGTCACGTTCCCCTCAACACACTTTTGGGCCCACCAGCACAAGGATATTTGCTGTGTAAAAGCGTGGTGAACACCAGCTGACCCACTGCTTGCCTGAAGAATTAAAATCTCTGGGTTAACAGAACCAACACTGGGTTGAAGTCTCTGTAACAGAGCAGGATTTCCTGCATTTCCAGCTGGAATTGCCTTGGCAGAAGATCCCTCTCTGGGTACACAGCTGTGGGCACACGGTGGTAAATTTTACCACAGACTCAGCACTATTCCATCAACCACTCTGAAATCAAGCAGTATGTTCACCCACAAGCCATCTTCTCCTAAATGGCACAAATTAAGCAGGAACTCCACGAAACCACCTGCCGGTTTTCCGCCTTCCAAGCACCCGAATTTCTCAGCAGGCCACTCACCTAATTTTGGGAGATGCTCCTTGTAGTAGAAGCCCCCAGAAGCCTCCACAGTGCATTTCAGGTCCACTTTGCCCTTGTGCCCCACCCTGTAGACGTTTGTGGTGCCATCAGCCCAGGTGACGCTGGCCACGCTGCGCCCGGTCTCCACGTCCCAGCCCCGGATATCGACCACCCGGCCGGTTTTACCTTCACCACCTGAGGGGGAAAATGGGAAAAATCAGGACAGTTAAGTCATGGCACAACTCAGTTCGGTCAACCAGGAGTGTGTTAAACTCACTGAAAGCCAGCCAGCCATCATCTACTTTGGAATAGAGATGTGGAAAAAGCTGAATTCTGGGTAGAGTTCCTCCTGTGTTCCACACTGTGGCAAGACAAAAAAACCAGTGCTGTAAAACCCACCCAAGAGCTTTCATTTCTCCCCAGCACCAGCCAGGTGGAAGAGCGTCAAATAAAGTTTGTTCTGGTACTTCTCTTCACCTGCCCCCCAAGCAAGGAGCAGTCCACTGGAAAAACCCAGAACAGGAGGAGATGTGTGTGGAGATAAAGCTGGCTGGGCACATGGGACACGTTCTCATCTAAGAGACAACAGTCTATGAACACTGAACCTCATGAAGGCAATCAGAGCTTGCAGATTTCCCAACCCAACTCTGCTGCCAAGTCACCGGCAAGTCCCAAATGGGAACAGCAACATCTGCCTGTCTGAGTGGACAAAGAGCTCCTAATTGCCTGTAAAGTCTTGAAATTTAACGGCTTAAAGGAGTTTAATTCCTCATCTAACTGCACATCTGGCTAAAAAGCACAATACAAACCAGTGGGCTTTAGTGCCAGTTCTGTCAATGATTAAAGGACCAAACATCTGTGGGTGGGGGCATCTCCCCCAAAACCAAGGCAGTGCTCATCAGAGACCACCTGAGGGGCTGGATTTTGGGTTCTTCCCACTGGTCTTGCTGGTGTAACTGGTTTCAGGTCACCACCACCGCAAGCAACACGAGTCTCAGACATGTAAATGTCCATCTGATCTCAACAGGATGGATAAGCTGTATTGAGCATAAGCTGCTTTTGCTCTCAGACCCTGCAAGTATCCACGTCCTCCACTGAACCCAGGGCTGCAATAAATGGCAGAGTCAACTTTGGAAACCTTTGAACTTCTGACTTAATTCTTAAGGGACAAAAGGAGCTGTAAACATTACAGTGTGAATGGGGCTCTGGAATAGGAAGGGACAGTACAACTTCCTTAAGCCTGCAGCACTGACAGAAACTGCTATCAGTGAATTAAGTACAGTCATTACACCCAAGAACAGCTCTAAAAAAGGCATTTTTGCCCCTCTGCATTTTCAGCCTGAAGTTACAAATCCTACTGAAAGCAGAAACCATTCTCCAGTAACCACAGCAAACAGTTCATTAACGTTCCATGTGAAACCATCCTTGCAGAGCATTTCTCACTGTTCTTAAAAGTGTCCAAATAAGGATATTCCACAGAGCAGAAAGGAGTACTGCACACAAAGTCAGACAACCCTTATTCTCACTGTAAATGAGAGTTTTTTGGGGAAAAGGTGGGGCTTTGTTTATCACCGTGTACATTTACAGTTTCAGACAAGAACTTGCAGGTTGTTTCCCGGGAGTTTTCACATCTGTGAAACAGGAGCAGCAAAACTTCCCTCCCACACCCTCAGTGAATGCATATGGTTTATGTCACAGATATGTGACAAAAAAACCAATACAAGAAAACAAGGAATATTTATAATACTCTAAACAACAGCAACTGCATCCTCCGAGCAGCTCCCCAGAAGCTGCTGCTCAGCACAGGCACTTTCAGCTGGCCATTTGCCAAAAAGAAAAAATAAAATTTGATATAATTTATATTAAAAAACAAAACAAAATAAAACAAAAATCAGATGGTGTTCTACAGGACATCCCAAAAGCAGCTTACCATCCTGGTTCCCCCACTCCCAGTCGGGGCCACGGACCACTTTAGCCCCCTGGAAAGTCCCTTTTAAGGTGATGCGAGTCAAATTCTGCCGAGGGCTCACCAGGACTCTGGAAAAAAAACAAAACAAGAGAAAACAATTGGATTTATTGTTCTTATTGACACTGTACAAAGCTCTGACCCAGCTGAGGTCTGTCACAGGAGGACTGTGCCTCATTTTATGCTTTATGGACGTTACTGGGGTGCCCAAAGCATTCATGTTTTGGGCAGGCTCTGAGTCCAGCACATCCCACCCCCTGAACTGCCCAGCACAGCTCACCTGCTGCAAAGCAGAGCAGCTCAGACCAGCAGTGCAGTGGATCCCCCAGCCCTTTCCACGTGCCCTGCACCCCACACATCCTGCACACACCCCCCGAGCCAGCTCAAGGAGAAAGGGAAGTACCTACGTGATAGTGAACAGGGGGTCTGATGTCCTGTTAAAGCAGCTTCCAATTCCCATAATGTCCCAGCAGCTTCCCTGCTGGCTCTGCGTGTGCTGTGCCCGCTCTGCTCCCCAGCAGAAAGCCTTCTCATGAGTTACCCAGCCACCAAAATCCTCAGGGAGCTGTTTGGGCCGCTCACCCAGGGTACAATCCACTTTTCGAGGTGACTGCCAAGGTGCCCCAATCCATACCCCTGGAGCCTGACAGGCTCTTGGCAACTCCCAGACCAGACAGAGCAAAGAAAGTTCAGCAGCTGTTCCACAGGGCAAGGGGAGGGGAAGCTTACTGGGGGTAGGGCTGACCTCAGAACACTGCATTTATTTTCCATCTAATACCTACAGAGGGAAGGTGGAGACTCAGAAGGATAAAAAGCTTACGCCTCAACTTAACTGTTTACTTATCCACCACGTGCTTAAGTCTTTTACCTTTCTTAACCTGCTGCCAACTCTCCCCACCTGTGGTTTACAAGCTAATGTGCTTCAAAAGAGGGAGAGATTATTCACACAGGCTCTTATAATCGTGGAATGTTCGTTGTCCAGACTGCAGCTCAACGGGAGGAAGGCTCTTTATTTGGATGGTTGGGACTTTGCCTGGTTTAAGCACCAGCAAGGCTGGATGTTGTTATGAAAGAAGATAATGAGAGGGGGCCAGGGAAAAGCTCAGCTAAAAAGAGACACTGCTCAGCATTCATTTTATTGCTCTGTGTCAGGCACCAGAGACTGGCTTCGAAAACCAGCAGGGATTTGGGCACTGTGTCTGAAACAGCTCAGCTACAGCACTGTTGTCACTGCATATTGTTGAATGTTTTTCTAACAATTCATCAAAGATCTCTCAGTCAAGCCCTGACTGAGTGATAAAAATACACTTCTCTCCTGCAAACCCTCTCAAGGGAGCTTTCAATGCAAAGATCCTTAGTGATAGTAAAATGAAGCACTGAGCTGAGCTTAGGCAAGATGTTTAAAGAGCAAAACAAGCACGACTCAATTCTATTCCTAGCAGAAGTTCCCTTTTTGTGCAGTCACATAACAGCAGTCATTTCCCATCTCAACAGCTCTCACATTAACCAGCCACTTTCAGTGAAATTCGTGGCTGGGGACCAAGAAAACAAAGCCAGCCACTTCAGAAAGGAAGAAAAATGTAAGAAACTTCCACAACCCACCAGAAAATCCTCCTTCCTTCCCCAGCCTCCCAAAAACAACGACCCTTCATGAACCACCCTGCTGACCAGCACCCAGGAGCGATGCAAGAACCTCATGTCCTGAGCAAATATGTCTTAGGTTTTAATCTAATTCACCATGTTTTGCTCCAAACACTGGGTAACAACTGAAGTTATTCGTGTGATGCTAAAATACCCTTGGGATAAATTTAATCACTGTGATACTGCCTTTAATAACAGCGTTAATTATGACAGCCAAAAATCTGCAGCCATTTCTGCCCTACAAATTCCAACGATATTAAATTACTGTAGAGCCCAGAAAACACTTGGGAGCATGCACTGCTCAGAATGAAGTTATGTCTCTCTCCAGCAGGCTGGGAACCACTCCCTGGGGATATTCTGCCCGTGCTCAAGTTTCACTGAGGTGCTTACACAGCTTCCCACATCCCTGGGAGCTCTGCTCCACACAGCTCCAAACAGCAGCATCACCCTGGCTCTGGAAAGATGTGAGACCCAAATTAGCTGACCTGGAGAAGTTTAAACAGACTGCTTTTAATTTGCAGCAATGACCTGAGACCCTGCAGAAGTCAGAGAGCCTTCACACCAGGCATAGCTGAAGGATTTTGCGAGGTAAGAGACTTTTCCGCTGCAGGAAGTTCTTATCCCAAAAAAAACCAAGCACAATGCACAGGGGCTGGAAAGCAGAAGGGATGGACACCCTCAAAAGGGCAGCAGGCCATAAATATCACGTTCATCTCTTCAGAAAGGCACAGCTGTAAATGAGGCTTTCAGCTCATGGTAGATACAAACCCACAGCAGACACAAAACCCACACGGGATGTCCAAAGATCTGCACAGGGTAACTCGAGAAAAGCATCCCAAAGACCTCGCAGAAACCACAGCCAAAAGTGACCTCGATGCAAGAAATTCTAGATTCTCTAATCCCCCCCAGCAAAGCTTTTCCTGAAGCACTTCCAGCAGAGGATAAAGGAAGGCAATTCTGACAGATGGCAGGGGCTGCTGGTTGCTCAAGCATGAACCAGACTAAGACAAGGGCGCTGCTGAGGGATCAGGAGCACGGAAACCTATTTCAGGAACTGTCTTTACCAAGATTTTTCCCTTTTCAATCCTGTCCTTCCTTGACAAGGCACAGCTCTTCACAGAACCAAAGCTGTATCTTTCTAACTCAGGGCTGGGCTGGGTTAAAAGCTCAGTCTTTTTTGGGTGACCTCCAAAGCCCAGATCAGACTCAAGGTTTCAGACCAAGGCTCTTAAATGTGAACAGGCTGAGGATGTTCTATTGAAGGTTCCTCTTGCTTACAGTTTGGATCACTGGATTCCAGACAAGATAAAAGACAAAATATGTCATTAAAATGCTCTACAAATCAAACAGAATATTCCAAAATAAACGAAAGGGAAGCCCTAATGTGGGGATATGCAATGGTGTTCTGCAGTGCACATGGGTTTTTTTAAGGAGGCACAGTTTGATATTTTATCCATTGGCAAATTATGGTGGTTTTTTAAAGTAAAATTATATTAATTCATTGACAGAACAAATTAATAAGAAATTTGACATCAAGAAATTAAGTTTTTTACGGGTTAGGGAACAAACACATCATCACAGAAGAGTCAGGTTTGATTCAACAGCCACAAAAAAATTTCTGAGACCAACAGCTTAAACTGCCACTGCCTAAATAACACATGTTGAGGGGGTTACTATGTAAATAAACCTTTATTGCCCAGTAATCAAACACCCTGCAGTTGTCCCTCAGCTGCTGGATTAGTCCAGGCTCACAGTCCCAGCAGCCCCAGATGGAAGGCTGGGTTATTAAAGCTGCCTTGAATGGGTCTGCACTGCACAGGCAAACCCAAACCAGAGCATGCACTTGTTCTTGTATCTGATTTCCAAATGCAGCTGGTAACCAGACTAGACAGAGCTGGTTTAAGAATTAGGGCTGAAAATAACTGCACTCTCTGTTTTGACTACAGGATAAAACACAATGTGAGAAAATACTTGTAATTTCTTATGCTTGATTAACACAGAATATTTCCCCGTGTGGTTTGCTGGCTCCTCCAACCCCATTGTTGGCCAGGGAAGAAAACAGGACTTGGGAAAAATTGTTGTGATTTATTGGGGAGTGAAGCTTAGAACACAGCCTGGGTAAAACATCCCCTGCTGAAATTCAGCTCAGCCCCATCCCTGAGCAGGTGATCCCTGCAAAATTCCAGTGCTGCCTCTGCACTGGGATATAATAACACTAATATTTTGCATGAGAGGTAGATTATCTCAGACTTGATTATTTGCAGAATCATCAGAGCATGCCTGACTGTGGCAGCCCTAAAATAAACTTGATGAGTTTTGCTTTGCTGCCCTGCTTCCAGACACTGATTTATCTTCCAATTACCAAGCACATATTCAGCAAATGGATACACAACTCTGAAAAAAAAGCTCTTCAGTAAAACTGAGCTGTTCATCCTTGTAAGCCAAGGATGAGAGCCTCTCCCACAACAGCCACAAAACTCAAAGAAAAAAAAAAAAGACCAATAAAATATAAAAACAATTGGAAGAGGTCAGGAAGAGATTACCTCTAATAGCAAAAATTAAAAAAAAAAAAAAAACAAACAACCCAGCAGCACTTCCTGCCACCAGAGGTTCAAACTCAGGTCATTCTGAGACCTGAAATAGCCTTCAGGTAAAGGAGTCTTCAAAGCCTCTTTAGAAAACTGATTGGGAACCCTCTGCAGCATCTGTCTGGGGTTAAATCCCCCTAAATCCCAGGATTAGTGACCTGCTACGAGGAGCAACGTGCTGGCCTTGAGGGACTGGAAACTCCCAGCTCCTCATCTCTGCTTCCAGAAAGAGCTGATGTGACAGCTCCATCCCACACTCCTACACTTGATCTCACCAGTGGCAACCCAAGGACTATGTAAGCAATCCCAGCTTCCTTATTCAAGCCCAAGATTATGGGATGCTGTCAAACTTGTTGGGATGGCTCTCCATCCACTCCCCTTCATCTTCCCGACTAATTAACACTCCAGAGGGCTCATCACAGCACTTTGCCTGGGTCCTGAGAGCAAAACACTCCTGAGGCTCCTTGTGAAGAAGCAAAGGATCCCCATTCCCTGCCAGAGGGAGGAGGAGGGACAATCCTGGGTCTCTAAAGGAGACTCACCCCGTGTTTCACAGCCCCTCGACAACAAAACCCAAACCCACACAGCATTCATTTACCGTGTCCTTTTAAATACACAGATTTCTGGGGGCCTTAGGGAACTGCCAAAGGTTTATCTTCTACTTTATTTAGCCAAAAAAAAAAAAAAAAAAAAGAAGCCAGCTGAGTGCTCTAAGCAATAGTGCAGTGAGTCATGAGCCATGCAATTCCTGTTCTTCGAAAAGGACGCTGCACTGCCTGAGGCAGCATCTGCACAGCCCAGACCTCCCTTGTTCCAAAAGAAATCCTTTCTGTGGCATTGTTCAGAGGTGAGCCAGGCCCTCCTTTGTTTCACTCAGCTTTATTTCTTATCTCAGGACATTCAATTCTTGATGCAGAGCAACCTGCAGGACACTGGAGCAGCAAATCACGGGATCCCATCTGCGTTAAAGCAAAGCTGTTCCTGCTTCTTCCTGCTCCTGCACTGAAAGGGGAGTTCAATCTGCCAGCTCCCCTGTACAAAAGCTCCTGCATAAAACACACCTTGCATTGTGCCATCCAGCTCAGCCAAATTCCTAGAACAAAACCCACTTCTGACCCCTTATTTCCAAAAGCCGAGTGACTCTCTTAGAACCACAATATGTACTCTTCAATCACCTCTCAGACTGCAGCTTTCCACAGCTGGAAGCTTCTTCCTTGTGGATTTCTAATTCCTCTCCATCCCTAAGCTCAGCTAGAACCAGTGCCTGCCACACAGAACAGCAGGAAAGGTGTTTTATTATCCAATTACCACTATTGCTGCTTTACCCTTACCCCTTACTGAGGCTTCCAGAAGCCACTGCCACATCTGACAGGCTCATGCTGTGCCCCTGAAGTCACACACACATCCCCCTTTTCCTTTTTTCCTTCTTTTTTTTCCTTAGCTGCTTGGTATTAAGATCACTGCTCCTGCTAACACTCAGTGATGTAAATCAGAACAGTGCTACTTGAACAAAAATTGGGTATCACACTCTGGCCTGCCAATGTCTACACTTCTTTTTATCAAATCAAGTTAATTTATATCACATCTTCTCTGACCACTCAATGAGCCACACTCACAGAAAAAAAAGAAAACAAAACACACAAAGTAATTTAGGAAAAAAACCCAAACCAACCCAACCCAGAAGCCATTAAAGCACCATCAGACTTTTCCTACAATGGGCATCGACCTCCCAAGAGCCCTCCAGTGCTTCCAGCACATTCCAGAGCAGCGCTGCAGTGCTCTGGGAAAGTCAAACAACTCACACAGGACAGCACTGGGTCTGGCAGCTTTACTGGCCACACTCCAAACTCTCTTTTCTCCCTGACAGCAACCACAAGACTGCCCAGTTCCAGCAGCAGGGTCTGGGCACGGGGTGGGGACAAACCTTGAAAGGGAAAAACTGCCCTTGGTACAGCTCTCCCCATTCAGGTTCCTCAGCAAAGCAAATGAGCCAGGCAGAGGAGAAATCCTGGGGAGGAACTGCCTGGAATTCTGCCTTTTCATCGGGGTGTTCCCAAGGGAATTCAGCTCTGCAGGGCTGGGAGATCCCATGCCCAGGAAAGAAAATTTGGGCTCCTCTGCAGCCTCTGACAGCAATTCTTGCCTACCTTTTTATTTTCTCTTTAAATGGGAGTAGGATTATGTACCTTAAGCTCAAAGAAAAGAAACAGTCAGGCATCCCTGAGTAACTACTTGGAGATAATTATAATATTAATAGAAAGAGAAAAAACCCCACATGCCTATTTTTATATCTAATGTATTTTTACATATACGTAAAACCGTGGAGCTCATTTCACAGTAGGATCTGTCATATTAACACAAGCTCCAGAAACACCCTAATTTGGTGGATAAACACAAGCCCCAAAGCTCAGAGGGGAGACTCTCTGGACAAACATCCATCCATCCATCCCTTGGCTTGCACTCAGAATTCTGGCTCAACCACACGGGCCCAACTCTGGTAATGAACTCCAAGGAGAGCTTCCCATCAGGCAGGAAAAGCAGCTGCAAATCCCACCCCGCTGCCCTTAGCACAGCAATCACACTTCCCATTCCAGGGGTGGATGCAAAGCACTGGGGATATTTTCAAAAAAAAGAAAAGGAAAATCAATGCCAAACAAGCTGATTTCTCAGGATTTCTCCTGAAGGCAAGAGGATTAAAAGGTTCGTCTTCGTGCCCGCTTTAGGAGGTGCAAATAAAACTCCTGGGGAAATTATTTTTGAGTTCTTCCTCGGGGGCAGGAGAAGGATCAGGAAGGGGCACCAAATTACAGATGCTGGAACAGAGGCATCAGTGCAAGAGCAAAGGAGAAGTTGTTGTTCTCCAGAGAACAGTTTAGACCCGGCAATTTGATCATGAAAGCCAACGAGTAAAAACATTTTGAGCACTCCCCAACTTACACTTATTTATATAAAAATGCATTTTAGATAAAAACACAAATATATTTCTATATAAATTCATAAAATATATTTATATATAAAATTAATTTGATATACAAATACATTCATACGTAAATGTGAAAATAAACGTGCATACATTTATATATAAAAATTTCATTTTATATATAAATATAAACACGTTTTTACAGAAATACATTTTACGTTTATATAGAAATAAATTTCTTTCTATATTGAAATTGTATAGAAATACATTTATCTCTATAGTTAAATTGTATACAAAGACATTTCTTTCTATATATAAATTATATAGAAAGACATTTCTTTCTATATATAAATTATATAGAAAGACATTTCTTTCTATATATAAATTATATAGAAAGACATTTCTTTCTATATATAAATTATATAGAAAGACATTTATTTCTATATATAAATTACACAGAAATACATTTATTTCTATGTATAAATTACACAGAAATACATTTATTTCTATATAAACGACACAGACACGTCCTAGTTAGGTGCTGTACATTATTCCTGCACTTTGGCAGGTCGTTTTGCACACCCCTGGGGGGCCCAAACCCCATTTTGGGAGACCCCAAAGCCCTCCCCTGGCTGCCAGGACTCACGGCTGTGAATGTGCTGTCTCGTAGCGCTCGAAGGAGTGAGACAGGTCGTGTTTGTTGTTCATGTAGCACTGAGTGCACAGGTCGTAGTCAAAGCACATCTTGCACTTCCACCTCATCCCACGGATGCCGTGCTTCTTGCAGCAGTCACAGATGATGTTGGGGTGACGGACACCTGGGAGGGCAAAAGGGGCAAAGGAATGGGGGATTCACACGAAATCCAGAGAAACCGGCTCTCAGAACCACCTGGACAACGCTCTGGGGGACAGGGTGGGATTGCTGACTCCAAGGCAAATTGCATTTAAAAGATAAAACTCCATTTATTAAGAACAGGGATCCCCCCAGATGGGAACGCTACACGAACTAAGGCAGGAGATGGGTTTGCCAAGGTCTGTGCCCCCTGTCCTTGCCATACTCATTGATTTGGGTGTTCCTATAAAGCAGGAAGTTCTAAGCCCCCCATCCTTGCCATACTGATCAATCTGGGTGTTCCTATAAAGCAGGAAGTTCTAAGCTCCCCATCCTTGCCATACTGATCAATCTGGGTGTTCCTATAGAGCAGGAGTCCCTAAGCCCCCCTGTCCTTGCCATACTCATCAGTCTAGGTGTTCCTAAAGAGCAGGAGTTCCTAAACCCCCTGTCCACTGATCAATCTGGGTGTTCCTATAAAGCAGGACATTCTAAGCCCCCCATCCATGCCATATTGATCAATCTGGGTGTTCCTATAAAGCAGGAAGTTCTAAGCCCCCAGTCCTTGTCATACTGATCAATCTGGGTGTTCCTATAAAGCAGGAGTCCCTAAGCCCCCTGTCCTTGCCATACTCATCAATATGGGTGCTCCTACAGAGCAGGAGTTCCTAAGCTCCCTGTCCATGCCATACTGATCAATCTGGGTGTTCCTACAGAGCAGGAGTTCTTAAACCCCCTGTCCATGCCATACTGATCAATCTGGGTGTTGCCATAAAGCAGGAGTCCCTAAGCCCCCCCGTCCTTGCCACACTGATCAATCTGGGTGTTGCCATAAAGCAGGAGTCCCTAAGCCCCCCCATCCTTGCCACACTCACCGATCTGGGCGTTGTCGTAGAGCAGGAGGTCGTAGGCTCCCTGGAAGCCCGTGCGGTAGTTGGTCCTGTTGCCCTGGTCCCACTGCACCACCACGGTCTTGTCGGGGGTGGTGGGGCTGCCGGCGCGGCCGATCTCCACCACGGTGCCCACGTTGCCCTCGCCACTGTCCTGGCTGCCCCACTTCCAGTCCACGCCGCGCACCACCCGCATGCCCACCTGCATGCTGGCACAGGGCTCGGCATCCATGGGCGCGCTCGGGGGTCCCTACAGCTCTGCCCCCCGGGGGGGCTCGCACGAGGCCAGGGGCACCAGCATGGTCAGCAACGCCTGCAATGCAACGGGGCACGAGGGGTCACGCCCGGCACGCCACATCAACCCCACATCAACCCCACATCAACACCCCCCCAGAACGACCTGCTGCCTCCACGCGCTCACCTCGCTCCACTGATGCTTCCAAAGAATCATCTAAATTGTTTATAACAACATCTAAGTAATGTTTGCTGCGGGGAAATGGGTTAAAATGGTTATCTGCACTGTCTGGGAAGAGTTTAAATGCTATTGGCTTGAGGTAAATAATGGTTTAAAAAAATAAGATCCCAGTAAACGTGCTTCATTAATAAAAGGGATCCTCACAGCTTTAGCTCCAAGTGGGAATGATACACAAGCTAGCCAGACTTCCAAGGCACATAATCATCCAAAAGCTTATTCCACAGCTCTGTGTATGAGGGAAGAGAACTGGGCAAGGAGGCTTTACACACTCCAGTACCAGCCCTTGACTCCAAACTCAGGAATAAGTGCAACAGCAACAAAAAAAAAACAAAACAAAACAGTAAAGACAGTTGAAATAAATGTCCAGGAAAGCACCAGCCCCGTGATTTTAGCAATAAAAAGTCAATACCCACCTATTTTTCAGGAAGACCCTTCATATGCATCTCATCACTTCACACTGCACCTCATCACTTAACACTGCAGGGGGGGGGGAGTTTCACTTGCCCTCAAAGTTAGTTTTGGTTTTGGTTTGGGAACACAGGAAGTTTGAAAACTGCATCTGAAAGAAACGTTTGTCTGGTTTTCCTGCGTTTTTTTTTTAAACATTGCCAATGTCAGATTAATTTCAGTCTTTCCCTGCTGTTTATCAGTGAGCAGGAACATGGAAGGGCTGTTGCTCACCTGCAATAAGCAGAACAGATTTTTGTGCTGGGATCAGGAAAAGCCTGGGATAGCCTTCCCAACTGTTGCCATGGCAACGGGTAAATGAGGTGAATACCACACAGATGCATCACATCCTCGGTTTTGAATTAAATCAGATGATCAAACCCTGGTTTCTCTCTTTACCACAATAACAAGACGGAGAAGAAGAGTGTGGCTTTCAACATCCAGGACCTGGGAAAATCTACTGTGGCATCCTTTAATCTCTGGGCATCCCTGGGTCTCCCTCCACAACATCCGATATTGTGTCAAAATTTGAAAATCAAGCCCCAACAGAACATCAAGGACCGAAAAGGGTGACAACTGTCAGGGTGACAATCCTGGCCCAGCTCAGGGATGTGCTCAGATGCAGCAACAGCAGCAGCTCTGGGCCCCTGTGATGTGTTGTCAATGCCCCCATCCACCAAAAAAAACAACTGAAACCACCAAGGCCTAAAAATAACCCCTTCCTGCCGCCAAAGAGCCCCGACCGAGCGCGTGGGGGAGTTCGTCTGATGCAAAACCACGTTCCTGGCGTGCAGAAAGAGGCCGATTCCCCCTCAGCTTTAGCACCTCTGCAGCTTCAGACCCTCCCTGCCACGCATCAGTGTGACACCCAGACATCTGTCACCCAGGAACAACATCAAACCCCATGTCCTTCTGAACCCCACGTCGTCCCTCGTTCTCATCGGCACCAGGAAGACGCCTCGGGCGGCTCTTCCACTGACAGCTGTGGAGGTGGAAATAACATTGCAGAGCTGAAGGTGCACCAGTGTTTGCTGCCTTTATGAGAGCAGGAATCATCATCTTTTTAGACAGCCTTGCAGGGTCCTAATGAGATTTGTGTGATCCCCTCTTCCTCCAGATCACAGATGAGTAAAATGGGCTATTTATTCCTTCAATCTAAAAGGCAGAACTGCTTTTTTTTTGAAAGGAGCCTGAGAAAACAAATGGGAGCATCCAGCAAAGCAAAGGTGCAAGAGGAACACAGTCCAGTTATTCCTACAGGCCTTTTTTCCTTAAAAACATCACAGGCTTCTGAATTCCCAGCATTTCCAGGGAGGAAACGCCAGTTCCAGCCATTACTGGTCACAAAAGAACATTCCAGGCTGTGCCACAAACCCATAAAATTTAAGTCTCTGCAGCCTAAAGGAGGATAATCCCTTGCCACCTGGAAGCAGCAGGGCAGGCTGGCACGTGACAGATGGTGACCTGAACAGAGCAGTCCAAGAGCTCAGCACCATCCTTGACCCACAGACAGGGCAACCCCACACTTCGTGCCCCTTTCCCACCACTCCTGGATGCTGAATTCTAGTTCATGGGGTTGTCTGGGCTGCAAAGACCCCACCAACCTCCTTGCTGGCTGAGCCAAGGCCGCCTCTCTAACGTGAATATTCCATTTTCCACACAAGAATGCACCAAATGCATTCTGCATTCCCATCTGCTCTGCAGGGGAGATGCAAAACAAGAGTAAAGGACTGTTCAAAACCTTTATGAGATGAATTACAGTGCTCTTGCAGGCTGAACCTTGCCAGAGCAGCATTATTTACTTCCTAAGTGGAAATGTTTCACTCACTGAAGCAAATACTCCTCCCCTGATGCTGTCTGGGTCATAATTATTCCCGGGAAGGATAGGTACAGCTGCCAGAAATGATTCACAGAGAAAACAGCAGTTTCCCCGTGGGAATTTAAAGTAACTATGAACAAATAATCCATTATAAGACAAAAGCAGAGCTCTGAATCCTGAGGTAACATTCTGACCTTGTCTACTGTGACACAGGAAAGAGCAGCCCAGGCATATCTGTGAGTCCAGTCCTAGGAAATCCCACTAAAACTTTACTGGAACAAAGGGAAAACACGTCAGCACTTTCAGCCCACACTTCAGTTGCAGTAATTGTGGCACATTTCTGCCAATGTTCAACTGCTCTGGAGGTAGAAGGTGCTCTAGAAACAGCCCAATATCCATCTCACAGGAGGCAAAGGTTGCTGCTGCTCTGGATACAGAGCAAACAGAACTCAGGAGGGGTGTAAACAGCTGACAAAATCAGTGCATGCAACTCGGTGATCACGTTATTCCAACAGCAAGGCAAAGAGAAGAAGTGTTTAAAACAACAACAACAAATAAAGGAGGGTTTTTGCTCTCTTTCTCACACGTGTTTTGCAGTTTGAATTGTCTCCTCGGGTGAATTATTCCACCCTGCAGAGATCTGCCTATCCAGAGGATGCTTCCCTAGGCAATTGCAAATCCCACACTTTTCCAAAGGAGCAGCACAGGCTCAGACTTGGATGTTTCCCTTCATTTCTGCACATCATTTCTGAACACATGTGGGGGTGGCTGCAGCAGAGCTCCTATTACAGGGTCTCTTCACTCCAGCCTGCAATCTCCAACCTCCCCCACTAATACTTTTGTATTCTTTAATAACAGCAAAACAACCAGGATCAAATAGCCCTCAGAGCCCAAGGCTCAAAGCTGCAAAGTTAATTACCCAAGTTAATATTCGTGCCAAAAGAGCTCAAATTCAGATTTACCTCTCACTTTCTCTCCAGCACAGCAAACACACACCTGCTCTCACTAACAGGGTGCAGGGCAATTGCTCCCAAGGACACACACACAGCTCCCACAAATACAATCATTAATTAATGAGAACTGAGCAGAAAACAAGCAAAAACACACAGTAAACAATCCTCCTGGACCCACCACCATCCAAACATTGCCTTGCACCTCCCGGGGGAGGCCAGAGCTCCTCAGCCCCGAGCCAGGTGTGCTGCCCTGGGGCACTTCCAAACCCAGAGAGACCCTCCCTGCCTCCCACCACACCTGAACCCTGGCATTCCCATCTCCATTTTCCAGGAGTTTCCACCCTGGGGGACTTTTGCCAAGCCCATGGCATTTTATTACCTCACCTCCAACTCACACCAGTTCAACACCCAGCTCTACCACTCCTAAATCTCTCTCCTTCTCTACTCTGACCCATCCCAAGGGGTTTGGAAACCACCTGGGCTAGTGGAAGGTGTCCCTGCCCATGGCAGGGGGTGGGACTGGATGATCTTTAAAGGTCCCTTCCAACCCAAATCCTTCTGGGATTCTGTGATATTCCACTGCAGAGCCACAAGACCTCAGCCATCCTTTTCTTCCCTTTCCCATGTGCAGTCAGGAATTCTGTTTAGTCTAAATTTTGCAAAATGCCATCTCCGGCACAGGGGAGGGAGAGGAGAGCAGATGATGTTTTTGTGGCTTAAATATCAACAGCAGATAAACTAAGCCATTCTCCTGATAAATTAGTCTCAGCTGAAAAACAAAAACAACAAAAGAAAAAAAAAAACAATCAGAAATGGGGCAGCTGCCACCGGTAAAACCAATCAATCAAGGAAAAGCAAAAAAAAAGCCTGTGAGGTTAAATGATTTCCATGCCCCAAACCTCACCTGCTCCCGAAGTATATTTAACTGCATTACATAAACAGAATAAAGCAGGTGATTAATAGGCCTTTGCTCGGGGATTAATATCTTGTCATCTCAGCGTCAGCGTGGAGAGCAGGGACGCATCCCAACATCCTCACACACGGGGACACAGGGGGAGGAAGTGCTAAAAATACCCAGCCAGGCACTCTGCTGGGAGTCCCACCGAGAGCATTTTATCTCTGCAATCAACACTTGTCCTTTTCAAATGCCAGCCCATTGATCTGTTTTGCCTACACCGGATTTCACATTCCATTTACACTGATTGTGTTCTAGCACCCGGGTTGTTATGGTGAGAGGGGAACGTTCCCTTCCCTTCCAAGCTGTAGCAGGGATGTTTCAGAGGTTATCATGCTGCTTTACCAGCTACTCTTTCACCTTGTTAAAGGATGGAGGCCTAAAGGAAGCACCAGCAAATATTTTAATATTCAGGAGCAGCAGTTTCGGGCAAGCCTTTCTGAGAAGCTTGATCCCAGCATTCTGATTTCCTAAAAAAACAGCAAACAAGCTCAGAATAGATGCTAAAAATGGAAGAAGTTATAGAGAAGTTGCCTATCTTACATTTTGGGTTCATTATGGACGAGTATGGCAGGAGCCAACAGATGCAGAGGACATAAAGCCAACTGAACTGAGCTGGCCTTGAACTTCCAGTGCTCACTTCACTCAAACTTCAACCCCCCTGCGATGACAACAGGCCCAGAAAAGTGAAGCTGCTTCAAAACCTAAGCCCTAATCTGCACAGCCTCAGTCCAAACTGGTTTTGTCACCAAGCTCCACAGACCGAAAAGGGATTTTTGTCAGGCAGGAGTAACAAAATTAGGTAAAAAGAAAGTGGCAGTATCAGGCAGAAGATGCCCCAGGAGCACAGGACTTTTAATGAATCATCTCCCTGCTAACGAACAGACTAGACCAGGAAATTCACTGGATTGCTCAACGGTCAATATTTGCTTTAAACCATAGGAATGCAAACATCACCTTTGGGAAACACCACCAGTGAGACAAAAATAAACATCTGTCATGGGCTGCCACCAAGAGGGGTTGTGGTTCACCACAGAGTGCTGGGCTGGCCTGGGATTGACTTCATCCTCTTCACAGCAGCGTGGATGGTGCTCTGGTTTGGATCTGGGACCGAAGCAGTGCTGGGAACACGGGGGTGTTTTAGGGGGTGCTGAACAGAGCCCACCCAGCCCCAAAGCCTGCCCTGTTCCTCACATTGCCCTGAGAGGCTGGGGGAGCCCGGGAAGTTGGGAGGGAACAGAGCCAGCACAGCTGACCCCAAGTGACCCAAGGGATGACCCCTGTGACGTGGTGCTCAGGAATAAAAACTGGGGAAGAAAGAGGAAGGAGGGAGGATGTCTGGAGCCAGTCTTTGCCTTCCCAAGCAAGCCCTGTACCTGATGCAATCCTGCTTTCTCAGCTTGACCCCCACAGCCCCTTCCCTTTGCCAGGGGGGTGGAAGTGAGGAAGCAGCTCTGTGGGGCTCAGCTGCCCACCAGGGTTAACTCATCACACACAGAAAGGCAGAAAACCTTTCACCAGGGCAGGGACGCTGAAAATTCAGATTTCTAAGTCAAACCCCACAAAGAGAACAAGTTCCCTCTCCCAGCTTCTGTCGAACACAACAACTTCAGACCTCTGAGATCAGTGCTCATCTGCCCACTGGAGAATTAAAAGTGATTATAAGTGAAAGTTCACACTGGGCATCTAGTGGATGTCTCTTATTACATCCCACGAGATAATTGCTCATGAGCCCGATGAAATTTCCTTCTGGCTTCTGATGAACTGTGTTCTCTCCAGGAGGGAGAGAAAACAGCTCCAGCCATTTGCTTTAATTGGACCCGACAGTTTGCAGATTGTTGCCTCCAGCCTAGAAAAGCTCAGTAGCTGGGGCTGAGGAGAATCCACTTTTTCCTCAACAGCGGATTTCAGAGTTAAATTTACATTGCATTACGGTAAAAACAAACACACACACACAACCACTAGGTAATGTTGTTTAAGAAAGAAATTTAAAAAAAAAAAAAAAAAAAGAAAAGGCAACTATTTGCTAAGTTTGAATTAAGGTCTTTTTCACTTTACACAGAAAAAATGGGAAAATGGTATTTAAACTTTCCCACGCCCTCCATGGAGTCTCCACAGGGATCCTGTGGCAGAAGGAAAACAAAAACTCAGTAGCATTGCATCCCACCTCCTGCCAAGAACCACCACCACTTTTCTGGCCCTTGGCATTAAGAGGTCAGTGGTCAAGCACCTGCACCCCTTGCAGGTCTTTCTGTGCCCAGAACACTGACAAAAGCCGTAATACATAAAAAACCAGTTTATTAAAGTCAAATATGACCCACCCATGGCAGCTAGAACATCTCCATTACTTCAAGAACAAGCTTAACAGACCCATCAGGAAGGGTTTCAGTGTACTTCATCAGGCCTTCTGGAAAAGGATGGACTAGGTGGCCTCAGCAGAATCCCTTCCAGAACTATTTTCAATCATCTCGAAATAGAGGATCAGACAGAAACATATTCCAACAGTGAGAAATCTGTCTTGGCAGCGGATTTCAACTGTGCTCTTACTTGACATTGCTCTAATGTATTTCTCAGAGGCAAGACCATCTGGCCTAGAGCTGATGGTGCTGAGCCCTGGTAAGGCTCAGGTCTGCATCTCTCTCACACCAGCTATCAACCCCTATTTACAGTTAAAACCTGACTTAAATCACTTAAAAGTTCGTGAACCTCCAGTCTAATGCCACAATTGCCCTGTCTGCCCAGAAAGGCAGTCAGTGTCCCCACAGGTCGTGCAAAAATCAAAGGACTGACTCACTGCAGGAGTGGAAAAATCGAGAGGAATTAATTCTGAAGCCCTGCAAGAAGAGTTGAGCAGTGGGCTGTGGCTCTGCTGGGGCTGCTCAGGGGGATTCAGAGCCTGGAACCTTCAGCAGTGGTGGTACAATGGGACTGCAAATCCCCTGAGTCAGGAACAAACACAACATCCTCCAGCTTCTCCAGGTGAAAAGGAGTTACTTCAGAGTGAGCTGAGCATAGAAAACCTGCTGGACCTCTGATGAGCCTCATCCTCCTGACTTCAGATCCCCTGCAGGCTCTGAGAGCGGGCACCACTGCACTCCTGCCCGTTCCCAGCCTGCAACCTGCCCTTTCTGTGCTCTGAAAACAGATCAAAAGGTTTAAGTCTAATTTACCCTGACATGCCTTTGGCCAGAGAGACGCTGGCTGGAAGGAGCAGAAGGAATTGAGCAGTAACTGTTGCTTCCCTCCCTGGGACTCAGCGAGGGTTTGAGGGTCAGCACGTACACAACTCACAGGTCTTGGGCATTTTTCAATCACCTTTTTGCTCTGAGCATTTTACAGAACACAGGAACGAAGCTCACATATCCCAGCTCCACGTCCTGTTCTCCACAGCCTGACCCACACCAGTCACAGGAAAAGAGGGAAGTACCAACCCACGATCCAGGATCCATCCCTGCATTCCCGGGGGTCACATCAGGGAATGTGGATGAGTAAGATCAAGCCATGGACTGCCCTGCTCACACACATGTAACTGCAGTGATGTTCCAGTCTAAGTGCTGGAAGACTTTTTCTGTGTTCCTGGAAATTTCAACCACCACTACAACTCTCATTGCAGAAGGAAAAGAAATATTGAAAGCCTGTAAGTCTCCTAAGAAATGAGAAACTCCACTTTCTCTTTGCTAAAGAAGAGTATCCAGTGACCTCTTTCCCATCAGAGCTTTTAGTGAGAGTGTATTGAAAAGTGTGCTGGTCTCCCTCTGAGCACACTGTATTACAACACTTTGGCCCCTCCAAAAATGACCTTGATAAGCCAGGAATTAGAGAATCCTTGAAAAACCACCAGACCTCAGATTGCCTGCTCACAGGACTTCCCATTCTATTCCTGGATCCCTGGAAAACGGCAACTGGACACGAAAGGGCATGATCAGTCCTGCTGTGAGAGGTAGGGTGACATTCATCCCTGAGTCCTGCCAGAGCCCAGGAGCAGTTCTGCAGCAGAGATGATGAGCAAGGCAAACAGATTTGATGGGAACAGGCAGGGACAACACGACCTCAGAGAGCTGGAGAGAGCCTTCAACTTCAGACAAGCCAGGACAGTGAGCAACCAGCACTACTGATAATACCAGTGGTGCACAAACACAAGGCACAAGATAAGCTTGTTTCAGAGGCAACTGTCACAGCTCTGAACAGCCCATGGGGGTCCTGAAGCCACCCAGCTCTTCATCAAGGCAGCTTAGAAGGCCATGGACGTTCCCCTTGCCAAGTGAAAACGGAAGGAGACAACTGAACCACCACACCTGCAGTACTTCCACAGGTTTTGCACCTTCCAAGACATCTGTCCAAGTTTCAGGGGCAAGGGGCTGTGCTTGGCCTGCCAGCTCTTCCAGACAATCCCAGCACTGGATCAGTGGCCACTGCAGACCAAAGCGGGAAAGGAACAGATTTCTTTATTCACGAATTTGGCACAGGATTGTCACAGCCACGGAGCTTCAAACATGCACTCGAAATAAATGTCAAAACATATGATGCTACACAGCAATATCTGAATAAGCAGAGAATTGAGCCAAGCCAAACATCACCCAGATATGAAGATTCTTCTCGTGTCAGTGACTCAGAGAGCTGTGCTGTGCAAAGAGGAAGGGATGGCAAACACATCTACCTTTGTGAAGGCTCAAAAAGAGAAACTGTTAATAAGCTGCAGCCACACTTCAGTCCTAAAGGAATTTACATCCTTCCACCACAGAAACAGATGAGATCAGTACAGAAAACAGGCATAAATACATCAGTGGTAGAGATGGGACACCCCATCTACTGCCCTGTTAGTTGGAAAAGAACTTCTTCAATGGAACCATCACCTGCCCAACAGAAGTTACCTGCTCCAGACACAAACCTAGACAGCTCCAACTTGGAGCAGAAAGCGAAGCTCAAAAGAGGGCAAGACCTTCTCTAGCTCTGCCAAAGCTACTGAGGCTTTCCCTTTCCAATTTCCATTACCAACATGTCACACAGCATCACTCCACTCATAACTCTGTGGGTTATTTACAGGAACTGCGTCCTTTGACAATCCACTCATCTACACTCTGAAACCACGAATGAAAAATTCAACAGGTAATCAAGTGCAGAGGAAGGTCCTAGAAGGATGAACAACTGCATCATTCGTCACAGGAAGCACTTTTGGGAGACCAAGGAGCTGCTAAAGAGAGGAGAAATAAAAATGGTATCTCATTTGGGCCAAATAAACTCCTCCTATAGCAACAGAGAAGTGCAGAGGATTGAATAAGGCTCTTAGCCAAAAAGAGAGAAGGCTGAGCAGCAAAGCCGAGCTCAAGTGACCTCCATGAAGGTGAGCCGGAGCTCACTTGTTTCTCAGCGAGGTGGAAATTGGAATTTATTACATTCAGAAAGTAATTCTGCAGCTGAGCGCCTGCAGGGAAATCAGAGCAAACACATTTAGTGCTTCCCGTGCAGCTGCACCGACTTCCCCGGCTCTGAGCTCGGCCCTTGCTCCCGTCAGGTCAGGAAGATCGCAAACATCACAGAAACACGGGAGAGGGGAAAAAAATCCACATTTCGGCGCCGAGTGACACCCGGCACGGGCTGCGGAGACACGGAACGCCCCCGGGGAGCCCCCGCCGGTGCTTCGGGTCCCACCAGGACTTACCTGCAGTACCTGTTCGGGAGCAGGATGCGCGCTCCCATCCTCCAGGGCAGCCAGGGGAAGGGAAAATGGAGCAAGAGCCAGCGGGCTGGCCCTGAGCCTGCCCGGAGACGGCAAGGGCAGCGCCGAGCCCGGCTCGACCCGTGCGGGGAAAACCGCGGAGAAACCACCCATCATCCCTTACCTGAGAGCGCGGGGACGGCGCGGGATTCCCGGAGCCCTTATCCAGCGGCTGCTCTGCCTTCTTTCCCTCCTTCATCCTCCGAGCAGCACCAGCTGCTCCGGAGCGGCCTGGGCGGAGCTGGGGATGGTGGTGGCGGTGCGGGAAGAACAGCGAGAGAAGAGGGGGGAAGAAAAAGCGGGCTCAGGTGGCACCGGGAGGGCACGGAGAGCGGGGCGGGCTGAGCTCGCCTGCTTCGGGAACCCCCCCTTCTCCTTTCCAGCAGCACCCCCGGAGCGCTGGAGGCTCCGCCAGCCCTGCCCGAGCGCCGGGAAGCGGCCGGGCCGGGGCCCCGAGGAGCTGCTGCTGCTGCTGCTGCTGCCGCTGCCGCAGCGGAGCCGAGCCCGGGGCCGCCCCGACCGCTCCGCCCCACGGCGGAACCACGGGAGCCGTAGTCCTGCTCCGGGCACCGCCGACTACAACTCCCGGGAGCCCCCGGGGAGGGTGGAGGGGACGCCCGGGAGGGAGGAGGGATGCTGGGGTTGTCTGTGGGAAACCAGGGTTTGGGGATGGCTCGGTCCGGTGCAGGTCGTGGGTTCGGCGGGCTGCAGGAGAAAGGGGGGATGTTGAGGAGGAAACGGGGTGTTAAGGGAGGAAATGGGGTGTTAGGAAGGAGTAGGATGTTAGGGAAATTGGGTATTAGGAAAGTTGGGTATTAGGATAGGAAGGTTGGGTATTAGGAAAGGAATTCTTGGCTGTGAGCCCCTGGCATGGGTTGCCCAAAGAAGCTGTGGCTGCCCCATCCCTAAAAAGTGTCCAAGGCCGGGCTGGAGCAAACTGGGCTAGTGGAAGGTGTCCCTGCCCATGGCAGGGGGTGGAAGAGGATGAGCTTTAAGGTCCCTTCCAACCCGAACCATTCCATAGGTCTGTGAACCCCTGAGGGAGATTTGTGTCCTTGTTTGGCAGGTGGCCAGGAGGGCTTTAAAATCCCCTTCTCACTGCCTGCCCCCAGCCTTCTGCCTGGGTGAGATTAAGGAATCTGAACGCCTGGACTGTAGAATCATGGAATCACGGAATGTTTTGGGTTGGAAGGGACCTTAAAGATCACCCAGTTCTGCCTGCCACTAGACCAGGTTGCTCAGAGCTCCCTCCAGCCTGCCCTTGAACCCAAAAGCACAAGTTACTACTGTGTTTATATTGGCTTTCAGAGGCAATTTAGAAGTTTGTGTCACATCTCTGATGACGATACTGATGACATGTGTCCATGTAAACCTCTCCTGCCTGGCGTAGGACACACACAGCCAATTGACTTCACCCCTGCTGAGGTCAGAGACACCTTGAAAACATCCTGGCTCAGTGAGGTAACACCCTGCACTCACCACGGGAATATGGCAGCAAGGTCATAAAGAAAAATCCCATGTGCCATCCCCTCTTGCCCATCAGGAACACCATCAGAGCCCTAAAACTCGGAGGAAACAAAGGATCAGGCAGCAGCGTTGCCTGGAGCTCATGGAGAGTGAAGAGAACAAATTTCTGAGACAGTGCCACGGCACAGTAGCTGTTGCTGTGAGTTTTATGCCTACAGGGTACAAAGGACCTGTCCAAAACCAAGCTTGTCACTGCCATTTGATAGAGCCAAACAGGAGGACTCGGTGTCCCTTGTCCTCTGTGTTGCGAAAAAGTGATGTTGGCCAGGCCAGTTAAACACACGTTGGGCTGACTGTGAACATGTGAAATGATGATTTGATCTGCCTTGGCCCTGACCTCAGCTGTGTCAGGTTGTTTCTTAATTTTTTGGGTTTTTTAAATGTTTGTTTTTGTTTGTTTGGGGTTTTGTGGGGGTTTTATTTGTTTGGGTTTTTTGTTTGTTTTTTTCCCAGCTAATCTCTCTTTAAAAATAAAATAAAATTTTTAAAAAATGGGAAAAGTGCGTTAGACTGTTTGTAAAGGTGCCTTTTCAGGCATCAGCAGCCCAAAATTACTGGGGTGAAATGCAGCAATGAAAACTCCCTTTGGGTGTTAGGGAAAATGTTTTAATGTTTTAATGTTTTACCGCAGCGGGCTGGAGCTGCACAGCACTGGATACAGGAGTGAAACCTCTGCTCTCACGTGGCCCTATCCTGGTTTTTCAAAGACGTTGCCAGGAATCGTTCTTTGCCCACTGGATGCCGCTGTTACACAGAAATATCCACCGACCATTTCTTAGGCTTGTTAAGCACCTTCTGTGGGCCATGGAAGCAGCTCCAGGGGCAGCCAGGCCATACGGATTTAGCCCTGTTAACCTGCTTTTTTTTCTCCCCAAAGGGAGCCTCCTTAACATTTTGCAGCTTCCTGACATGGCAATGTCAGTGATGTTCTTTAAAGGTGAAACTGTACATGGAAAAAAACCCCAGGTTGTCCAAAATGTGTCTTTGGGTCACATATAGAAGGACACTTTCCCCAAGAACTCCGTCCTGCAGTGCTATTTTGCGTGCTTGCTACGGGAATTTGTACATGGAAAAAAAATGATCCAGAGAATTTTCTCCTTGAAAGCAGATCCTGGAAGCAGCAGCTTTCCCTGGTGTTATAGTTACACCTTGTGGCTCTGCCTTCGGAGGCACTGACCTGGATAAGAGCAGCAAGGGTATGTGTGCTTCCACTTTTTAGAGGAAAATGGGTGGTATTTATAGCTCAGCTCAGTCTCAGAACAAAGGAGAGTGACCTACATCCAGTGCCCAGCTCTGGGAATTAACTTTGAGGAAATTCAGTTCAGACAGAATTCAGCAATTCAGACCTAAATTCAGATTTAGGTCTCTCCTCTGAAGCAAATGGAACCACGGCTTATTAGAACCCAAACCCAGGGGGAATTACTCTGTATTCCTTTCCAACAATTTTTAGCACTGTAAAACAACAGGAAAACGCACCAAGAAGAATAATTAAGAGTAGTTGTAGTGGGTGGGGATGAGGGAGAATCTCCCTGTGTGAGATAACCACCTGTGCCAGCAGTTTCTGCCGTTTGCAGTGAATTTGGAGTCCCCTCTTCCTACCATGGCTGCTCCAGACAATATCTAAGACAGGACCCATCACTGAAAACCAGGAAAACTGGATCAATCTGTTTCCTCCAGACTTCTGGCCTTTGCTGAGTGTCCAAGCAGTGGCAGGTGGAAGACTGGCTGAATTCTGGGATGGCTGTGCCTACAGCCCAGGGTTGAGTGGAGGAATGTAGTCAGGAAACTCCTAATAAATTGCTAAATATCAAGTCCTCCTCCTGCCCTCTGCCCACTTGCACTGAAGCACATCTAGAGGCTGAAAAAAAGCCATATGTAAGAAAAATAGGCAAATTCCCGTTCAATGACTTCATGGTTAAAGCATTTCAAAATCAGAAATGTCTTCTCAGCCTCCCCCCTTTAACGTGGTTTATTTGTTGTGCTGGAGGAATCCAGCATATGGAATTCTGCGAGGGAAGCCTGTCCAGGCTGCTATAATTAGCTGGCAATGGTGACAGCAGGCATCTTGGCTTCCTCATTATTTTAAAATTCTCAGCACTGTATTATGGGATAAATTTCTACCACCTCGGAATGCTAATGCTTGGGGAAGCCTCTGAGTGCAGTATCCTCCTGCTGCATTAATGTACCCTCAAAATCCCAAAGTGATCCCAAGTGTGACTGCAGTGAAATCAGTGGGATTACACCGGAGCTGAGCGTGGTCCCAGCCACGGAGGAGACAAGGAAACCAATCCTGCTTTTTTTTTCCCCTTGCTCCTGCAGTTATTCAAGCAACTTAACTCATGTACCTGAGGTCAAGCTCTGCAATGAATGTTTGGCTTTGTTCCTCCCTGCACCAAGGGGAATGAGGTCCTTGTGCCTCCCTTGTGCTCTCTACACACAACCCTTTTATCAACAGTGCCCGTGCTGGAAACGCTGCCAGGTCCGGTCTGAAAACCGAGGTAGGGAGGATATGCCAATAAAAAAGAGCAGAGAAAGAGGGGAGTAACTGGCAGTGTTTCTTAGAGAAAAAGCTGGAATATCAATATAATTGTCCTGTGCCTTGTTCCTCGGGGTGTTTGTCAGTGCACTGAGGGACTAAACCTCACAGGCAGCGCACTAACCATCAGCTCATCATCTGGAGAAGAGGGTGCTTGAATGACTTTGCCCTAAAGGGGCTTTTTTCTTGTCTAAATGGTATAAAGAGGGCTGGGAGAGTTCCTTTCCACAGGGTTCATTATTTAGTGTTATGTAAGAAGCAGAGTTTGTGCTCCTTGAGGTTGACTTTGCAGGCAGCGCTGGCCAGGACGTGCATTTTTGTGCAGGAGCTGAGGGCCTGCAAGCCAAGTTGGCTGCCTGTGCCTCCAGCCACAGGATCTGAGAGTCACAGGCACCTCTGCACATTTTAGCTCCAAATCCAGCCTCTGGAATGAACAATGAACAATGTGCTCCAACACTTCTGGGCTGGTCAGACATGCAGAGCTGGAAATGCAGGCAGGTAACAATTTCTCGTGTTCAGATGTCTCTCTGTAATTAGCTTGTTGGCCATGGAGAGAATTTCTGAGAGGTTACTGTAGAACAGGAGCTGATTTCCATTTTTACAGCTCCATGTTGCTCTCTCTGGTGAAGTCTTACCATCAAACATATCCCTTCTGTGCCATGGAGGTTGGTGTGCACCTGGAAGGAGGCTCCTGAAGGCCTCAGGAGGATTCCCAGATGGTCTGAGTGGTAGATGAGATCCTCTTGTTCTGCAAACAGATGTGGACCTCAGGCTCAACATCTCTGTGGTAAATACATTTAGACTGTGTTCCCCTTATCTGTGTGCAGCAAAAATGCTGAGTGAAACCTGCAGAACCAAATACATGAGTCAGGAAAGTCTATTCTATTTAAAATCAGCGGTGATTAAACAGTATATAAAATCTCACCACAAATCTGTCAATGGCTACAGTTAACACACAGTGACAAAGCAGAGATGACTGAAGCTCTTGGCTTATGGGGGTATTAAAAACCAGCCTGAAATCCCCCTGGCTGACACCCCACAAGCAGGGATGGCAGCTGAAGTTGCTCACAAATGATCTTTCCAGCTTGATGTGTCACGTATTTCTCTGAACAGCACAAAACCAAACCCAAAGCAAAACAAAGCAGCCCTGTGTCCAGCTGAGGAGGCTGCCTGATTCCAAGGGAATGCTTGTGCAGGCATGAAGCTTCCCCTGGAAGAACACTGGAGTGAGATCATGAGGAATTCACATCTCTGTGTCATCCCAAGATGCCACATGGCGCAGCAGAAAATCCTGGGGGAGGAAGCAGAACATGCAGATCCACTGCTGAGTGTTCTGTGTCAGCTCCATGCCTTTGAATCCAATTCCCACTGCTTTGGGTTCAAACTAATCCAAATCACATACAGGTTCAGGACTCAAGGCAAAATATCCTCCACGGGAAGATTTCCTGTCCAAAAGTGTGAAAGATGAGGTGGAATTCAAAGGTAAAGATGCTTTCTTTTTCCAAAGGAATTAAGGTGCAATAGCTCACAAGGTGGAGGTTTTCTGCACTACAAGTTCTTGGAATAAAGGTTGGTTTTTGAAAGGATAATGAGTTTCTCTCATAATACTTTGACTCTGGGAGCTGATGTTTTAAGGCAAGCACCACGTGACATGCCAGAATATCCAGACATCTTCTGGTAATTGGGGATGTAACGTAATTCCCTTTGCACTCCTGTTTCTATTACTCTTCTAGGTGATGAGTTTGACCCTAGAACCTTGTCAAAAAGACAGAGTTTATGCTCATTTTGCTCCCCTGTTCCCATTCTCCTGCGTTATGGCCCAGTTTGCTCAGTGCTTGTCCCCGAGCTCTGACAGGGCTGTGGAAGCACCAGGGGTTCTCAAGATCCCATATCCCCACTTCTAGGCACAGCACATCCTCAGGGCCTGGGGAAGAGAACGGAGAGTGCTGAGCCCACATGGCATGAAAAATAATTCCAACAAGGCATCCCGAGAAATGGTCCCATCGGCAGCTCTAATGAATCCTAATTAGAAGCTGTCACTCCTCGTTATGGGAAGGAAGGAATGGTTCAGCTTTCCCACCCCTTAACCTTGGAGACACAGGGATGAGACCTGTCCCTAGAAATGATTTAATTTAGGACATTTTTGCTCCTGTAAGACATTCTTTGGGAATTTCTGTGTGGGGAAAGGGCAGGCACCTCCAGGAGTGCTGGCAGGTTCTTCTGATGCTCTAAATTCGTGCACGTACAGGTGCCCACTTGAGAACACTTTATCTTTTAAACATTCGTGCCTGTCATTTCTCATTCTCTGGACTCCTGCCTCAAACTCCTCTCCTGCTCAGCCTATTCCCTCCCACATTTATGCACTGGATTCCCAGGGTGGATCCCCCTGGAATGCACATCCAAACCCCAGCAAGTCTGCAAGGTGACAACGTCCAATCTCCGAGGGCTGTGGATATTGCCAGTTGTAACAGCAGGTTCACAAAACACTGCTGTGAAACTGCAGCCCCTAAACAATCCAGCCTCCCCTCTGCCTCCTGCTAGCACATTCCTTACATCCATCTTTTTTTCAGTCACACGGCTTCTTGACAGCATTTACATAACCTGGCTGAAAACGCTCCCCTCCAGGCCCATTAAATGCCTGCTACGAAATCCAAAGCTCCCTTTAAAAGGATGGAGCTTTCCAGGACTGCAGCACTTGCACAGATGGTTGATGCTCATGGTTTGTTCTACATGGGGAAAGAACGGCGTTTTCATCACCAGCACGCACGGTCAGAGCTTTCCCGTGGGAATTGCTTGCTTTGCTCAGATTATTATTTCAAAGCTGTCATCAGATGTGATCACCCACTGGATTAGAGGGAGCAAAAGGAGATGATCAGATAATCTCCCAGGCACAAAAGCATTTCGAGTTGGATTTGAAGGGAGCTCTGTCACCTGTGGCCCATTTGTTCAGCTCAGGGTTCTCCCTCCTGCAGAGAGGTGGGATGTTGTGGTAATTTGCACAAGGAAGAATCCTCTGCATCACACAAATACTGGCAGAGCACGAGCAAGAAGCAAAGCCTTTGGCTCTAACCGTGGCTGTGCAATTCATCTGCCCCTAGATCTGGTGCAGGAATACAGAATTAAATCTGTAAGTGGCTTTATTGCAGTGTAGAAGAGTAAAGTGCTCGATCTCAGAAATTCTGTCAGTCAAATCTTTCTCAGATAAACATTCCCTAATTCAGGATTTTAACCTTTTCCAGACTCCCCTCTTCAAAGCCTCAGAAATTCCCAGCGTTTCTCAGGCAGGAACCAGCACATCAGAAAGTAATTAATGAGAGCAGGAGAAAAAAACCAAAAACACCAAAGAATGTGCTGAATAGAGGCAAAACTGGAGACTCAAAGCCCTCATCCCATGGGCTGCCTGCTCGGTCCTCAGGATGCAGACAAAAGACATTCCAGCTCCTGACAAAAGGCCTGAAGAGATGCTGGAGCATCCAACAACCCCCCAGGACTTTTGTGTCCCTGTGGGACAGGAGGACTGGCAGATACAGGGAAGGTGGAGTGCCTGGAACTGAGAGCTGTGATCAGGTTATCCCTGCTCCTACCTGCAGGTGATCCACGGGAGACAAAGCCTGCATGGAGCATCCCATCAGTGCTATTCTGAAAGAAAGAGATAAGCAGTAAGCCTGAAATAATCAGTTAATTCATTAAGCAGAGCCTGTAATGTTTTCTGGAAGCTGTGCCCACAGCCAGGACCACCAGCCAGTTATTCCCATTTCCAGCAGGCCGAGTCTCACCCAAGGTCTGGCAGACACCTCAAATCCACTTCAAATATATGGAAAAGCCCCCACCATAAAAAAAGTTGCTTTGGATAGATGATAACCTTAAAGGAATTGCTGTGCCTCAGTTTTCCCATCGACAAATCCGGGTGACAGAAAAGCTAATTCCCTGCAGTGCTGTAAAGATCATTTGATTAACATTTGTAAAACCACACATGATTCCTGGAGGGGAATTGCTGATGAAGAACTGTTATGATGGTTTGCTTATTCCCCTGATGCCTGAAATATGGAACTTGGCAGGATTCCAGGGGGAAAATCCTTGTGAGCTGAGAGGTGAGCCAACCTGACAGTCAGACTGTTGGTGCAGGAAAGGAGTCATCATAAACCTGGGGGTCTGATCTGAGCTCAGAGCGTGGGCAAGGCTTTGTCTGTGCCACGAAGTGCAGAGTCATGGAATGGTTTGGATTGGAAGGGACCTCTAGGGAGCATCAAAGTCACCTTGTGCATCACACACCTTGGTAAAGCAGGCTGATACCTGCCAAGAGAGAACACTCACTTGAAAGGCAGCTGGTTAGGAGAGGCTCAGCTGCCAGGAACACGAAGATTCCTCCCAGGCAAGAGGTGCCAGCACAGAAAAGCTCTTGCTGTCCATGGAGAGCCAAGAGTGGCCCACCAAGTGGTGGAACAGTCCAATTTCAGCACAGTGCTCCTGCAAGTGAACAACTGCCCTTCCACCCAGGAAAGACAGCCCTGGCCCTCCTTCTCTCACGTGCACTTGGTGGGCCACTCTTGGCACTACGTGGACAGCTTGAGCTTTCTGTGCTGGCTCCTTTTGTCCTGGAGGAATCTCCTGCAGTCCTTCGCTTGCAGGAGCCCTGCCCTTGAATTGGCAGCCCTCTTCCCAAAATTCAGTGCTGACCTTGGAATCTCCCATCCCTGGAAGTGTCCAAGGCCAGGCTGGCTGGGGGCTTGGCGTAGTGGAAGGAGTCCCATGGGGTAGAACAGGATGAGCTTTAAGGTCCCCTTCGGACTCAAACCATTCTGTGATGGTAGGAAAAAGCCGCTCCCACCCTTCTCCCTGTGCTGCTCTCCTGCCTTTACCAGCTCACCTTTTAGCGAGGAGAAACCGCAGCTCTTAAAGCCCTGCCGGTTCCAGAGCACTCACATGAGGATGCCCTCCCGTGTCCCTCACCCACCTCCCGCTCCCAGCAGGTACCAGCAGTGGGTGTGGCCGCTCCCGTGGATCAGGGAGGGGAAAACACACACGTGGGAGAGAGGTCGGGGGGTCGAGGTTGGGCTGGGGGCGTCGGTGCCGCTTCCTCCGAGGAGGAAGGCGGGTGGGACCCCCCTTGCGCCACCGGAGCAGGGGCAGCGGGTCCCCCACGGATGTCCCTGGGTGTCCGCAGGGGCTCGGGGGGCTGCGGTCCCCCCGCTCCCTCCCCGGCCCCTCCCGCCTCGGAGGGCGGACTCGCCGCCGCCGCAGCCCGGATGCCACCGCCGCCGCTTTCCTGGCCCTGCTCCCGGCTCCCGGTGCCGCCGCTTCCTCCCGGGAGCCTCGGGGAGGGGGCCCAAGGGCTTCTCCTCCCGCCGGGTTATTTTTTCCGGCCGCTGCTCCAGCGGGGGAGGTGGGAAGAGCCAAAGGCGGCGGTACCCCCTTCCCGCCTCCCCCCCCCCCTCGGCCGCTGCAGCACATGGGAAGCAAAAGTTTTCCTCCTCCTCCTCCTCCTCCCGCTGCTCCTCCTGCTTCTCCTGCTCCCGCTCTCTCCCCTCCGCCGGCTGCCCTCGCCCCGCAGCCCCCCCGGGCCCCGCATCCCGAGGATGCTCCCGCGGCCGCTCCGCTCGGAGCCCGGCCGGGAGCTGCGGAGCTCCTCGATGGACGGCCGGGAATAGAGCGCGGCCGGAGCCTCTGAGCGCTGGGAAGGGGGGAAGGCGAGACTCGGATCGCATCTTCCAGAGGGATCTGCGAATTTGCCGAGGAAAGAAGTGGCTGTCGGGCAAATTTAATCGGATGGTTTAGCGGCTCCGGCGAGGCAGCGCCGCATCGCTGTGCTCCGGCCCCACCATGGGCACCGGCATGTGCTCCAGGAGGCAGAAGGGGCTCCTGCAGACCGCCTTCTGCCTGGTCACCGTGGCGTGCCTGGGCTCCGGAGTTTTCCTCTACAACCACTTGCAGCAGAAGGTGCGGAACGCAGAAGCCCTGGCCCAGAAATACAAACAGCAGCAGGAAGCGCTGTCAGCGCAGCTCCAAGGTGAGTGACCTGCTCTGTGTGTGTGTCTGTGTGTGCACACTCTGCCCCAACTTCCCTCGCTCCCATCGTTACCTGCCGCTGGCTTTGCTGCCCAGCCACAAGCCTTGGGCACGTTCAGCTTTTTAAAGAGCTCTAAGATGTTCCCGTTTCCTTTCCCCCCTCCGCGGGTGTCTGGAATTAGAACAGCCGCGAGTCTGAATTGCTGCTCGCAGCGAGGGGAGCGGAGCGTGTCGGATGGGCGAGTTCAGCTGCGTCACGTCTATTCCATTTCTTCTCCCTTTGGCTGTAAAAATTAAACCTCTGTGAAGCAGCACCAGCTCAGACAGGGCTGGCCGGGCAGGCTCCGAGATGTGGCTCCACTCTACCCTGTGCCTGTCCGGGAAGCGGAGGGAGAGGGAAGGGATCCTTCAGTAAAGTTTGTTGTCAAGCTGTGCTGCCCATCGCCTTTGCAAGGAAACGAGCCCACCTTCTTCTCGAGAGGTTGATCCGTGGCTACAGAAGGTTTGCCGGCACCTTTGGGGCTGATGGATGCCGCGGCACACAGCTCCCTAAAAGGGGGGAGGAGGAGGAGGAGAAGGATGAGGAAGAATTGGCTTTTCTGAGCCCGCTGACCAGCACTTGGCTCCTCTGGCAAGAGCTGCCAGAGACCGGAAGGCAAACACAGTGTGGGTATCCCTCCTCCCCCTTTCTCCCCTCAGTTGTCCTCCTTCCATAAACGCCTGACTGTGGGAAAATGGCATTTTAGCGCACGGGGAGATGTGGGCAGGGAAGGCTGAGGACACACGTTACTCCATCCATGAACTCTTACCTCCTTTGTCTAGTCTGTCATCCCAGCCTCAGTGCATCTGCCAGAGCGACGTTTCCAGCAGCTGTCACCAGATTTGGAGTCTCCAGAGGGATTTGCTGAGCTCCCCGTGGAGAGGTTTGGTGGGAATCCACTCCGGGGAGCCAGCACTTGGGGTGTGTAACGCTGGAGGACGGGCTGGGGCTGGGTGCCCACAGAATGAATTTCATGTGGGCAAAATATTGTTTGCTGGGGTTCTACTCAAGGTCAGGAGATGCATTTAAACTTCCTTTTTTTTTTTTTTAATCTGACAAGTCGGTTTAGATCGCAGTGTTTACATTGGAGCTCTTCCTGGGGCTAAAATCAAACACAGGGTATCCATCCTGACCCCTGTGGACCCGTCCAGCGACATCATTTCCAGAGCTGAGGAATTCTGCAGATCTGTGACTCGACGTTTATGTCTTTTAGGGTTAAATCTTCTCTGGTGATCATCCTCCAATGTAACATCCTCCAAGGGCTGCCGGAGCCCAGGGCTGTGTATTTGTGTTTGTAAGCAGCCAGAGCAGAGTGTGGTGCGTTCCTCTCCAGGAAACACGCTTTTAAAAAGCGATCAGTCTTGGAGAGGGATCTAACGTGTGTGTTTAGGTTCACTGCCGTTATCTTAGGGCTGTTCCCATTCCTTCTATCAGGCAGTCAAACACTTCTGGTGTTGCTCGGTCCCAGCCACGATTTCCACCTGCACCCTGGGTTGGGGAGATGCAAAGATCAGCAGGGCAGAAGTTAACCCACATTCCTTTCTGGTGTGTCAGCATCTCATGCTCCTCTTGGAGAGAGGGGCTGGTTCTGCAGAGAATAAGATGACAGTGGTAGCCTCAGGGAACCCCAGCTTTGGCATCAACAGGCTCAAGCCAACAGCTGAGCCAGGCTTATATTTTTTTCCACCCAAATATGTTTGAATGGCAGAGCTGTTGCCTGTTGCTGGGGTTTCTTAACCCCCCTCCTATTCCTAAATACAGTTGTTGCCATGGCTACCCTTCTTTATTTTGAGAAGACACTTGCTCGTCCAACAAATTTAACAAAGGCAAGGCTTCTCTTTGGATTTGGCTGGTGGGAGAATCCTGGTGGCTGGCAGAGAGGAGCCAGTTCATGGCAGACCTGCAGGATCTCCCTCCCTGCCCTGTGCTCACTTGTTGCATGACTTTAATTCCTGTCTCTTGGCTTTAATTCCTGTGTCTTTAATTCCTGTGTCTTCTGCATCTCCCTCTGTCTCTTCAGCAAGGCACTGCCAGGAGCTTCATTGTTTCAGCACCTCAAATTCTGCATTTTGGCTCATTTGGCAGCAGGTGACGGTTCCTTAGAGCCGAGTTCTGGCTGAATCCCAGGATTTAGACTCTCACCACCCTCCATTCTCCTTTACAATAGCAAATTGTCAAAGACTTCCTGGCTCCCTGGCCTGTGGAGCTGTCTGGTGCCAGGTTGGTTGGATGAGGTGCTGTGTTCCACCACCAGCTTTTCATTGCTGCTGTGAGGTTCCCATCACACCAAAGGTTTGCCCTCAGGATTTCTGCTAGATAAGGCTGCAAGAAAGGGAGATGCTTCTGGCTCAGAGCTCCCAAATCCCCGGGGATGGGGCTGATGTTCTCAAGGTGACAATTTCCTTGAACAAGTAGTGAAGGAGCACCCAGGGTGTGCTGGGCTGGGGAAGCCCTCAGGGTGACATCTGAGCAGCCTGTTGGGAAAAGTGTTCCTAAAAATAAAGCTGTCATGAAGTAGACACTTGGACAGCTGCAGTGATGGCTTTAGCAGGGATGCTCTGCAAGGGAAACCTCCCTCCAGATGGAAACCTCGTATTTCTGCTGGAATGGTTCGAAGGATGTGGGAGTCTCCTCACTCCA
Source organism: Pyrocephalus nanus (assembly GCA_038380795.1). Classification (NCBI taxonomy): domain Eukaryota; kingdom Metazoa; phylum Chordata; class Aves; order Passeriformes; family Tyrannidae; genus Pyrocephalus; species Pyrocephalus nanus. The sequence goes on along the minus strand of CM076282.1, from coordinate 6,076,453 downwards.
GAGGAACATCTTAACCAAGTGGCCCAGTCCAGGGAGAGCATCTTCACCACTGGGGTCTGTCTGTGTTATCTGGGGAGGGTAAGGAAGAGAAGGAAGGAGATAAAATGGATGAGACAATGGGAATTCCAGAGCTAGGGCACTGGTCCTTCCTGCTTAGTTAATTTTCCTGGAGATTGTGTGTTATGGCACAACTGTCCCCCAAAGGTCTTGGCTCTGGAGGGATCTTGGCTCTGGAATGAGGTTTCCTTCATCAGCTCTCCCCCCTGACTTGCTGCCCAGTGCTGTTCTGGCCCGGTGTCCATCTGTGCCAGGGGGATGAGGGGTCTGTTCCAGCTGATTGCTGCTGCTCAGGGAGAGCTCCTGCTCTGCATTCAGACGTCAGGGGGCATTAAAATCACCATCCAGCAGGAAGCTTCCATGGTGCTTTGGTTTGTCACGTGGCTGCTGCACCAAGCAGCCCCATCCCTGTCCCTCCTCTGCTCCTGTGCACGGTGCAGGAGCTGTTTTGGGTGGGATGGCACAGCCTGGCTCGCTTTTCCTCACTGGCCTGAGGGCCAGTCAATGGAAGGGGAGAAAATGCCTCTCCTGCAAACAGAAAGGCTCTGGTTGCCTTAACCCTGGCCCTTTGTGGGCACTTGGCCCACAGAGACATAGTTTAGCCCTTGGCCACTAAAAGCAGCTCTTGGGCATCACAACTCGGGCTCTGAAGCAAGACCTGAGTGCAAAATACCCGCAGGGTGTGTGTTGTTGTATCGTGAACATCCACGGCCTCCAGCCCAGCTGTGCCCTCCCTGCTCCAGACAGGAGAGGAAATAGGTGGGGAAAACAAAAAAAAAAAAGCCCTGTGTGAAGAAATGTGAGGCCTCTCTCACTCTGTGCCCCTCTCTGCTCCCCAGTGGTTTACGAGCACCGCTCCCGCCTGGAACGGTCCCTGCAGAAGGAGCGAGGGGAGCACAAGAAGACAAAGGAAGGTGAGTGCCTCGCAGGGGGGTCCCAGCAGTGGCCAGAAAAGCCCCCCCAGCTGTCCTGGGACCCTGTGTGGCTGTCCCTGAGTGCCCCCAGGTGAGCTCAGCCCCGGTTTGTACCTGGGGAGCAGTGAACTCGCGTGTTTGTTGTCCGTGGGCAGAAGGTGCTGGGAGGGAGGTTCTGTTCTCTCATCCTCCTACTCATGTCCTCAGTGCAATCTGTGAGTAACAGCGCCCAGGATGTGGTGTTTGAGCACTTGAAGTGGTGGCTAAACCTGGCACTGGACCATGTTGGTTTTTTTTTTTTTTCTTGGAATATGTCAGCTTTCCTCTAGAAGTGATTTGAAGATGCTGAGCTCTACAAGTGCTGAATGGTATCAGCATCACTGCCCTCCACGACACGTGGACAGTGCAGACTGTCAGATCCCTTAGAGCTGATGCACAGAAGGAGATATAAACATGCAGGATATTTTAAGAGCATGAAATCCAGCAGGAAACAGAAAGCCAAAAGTTCAGCCTTTCAGTGGAGGGCTGTGCTTGGATGTCAGGCCCCTCTGCGCCTGATTCTTGCTGGCAACTTAATAAATTGGGTTTTATCTTCAAAACTGGTATGTGGAATAACACCAGTGCTCCTTACTCCGACATGCTCTGTGTTTCTGGAGGTGCTGCCATCCAACATCCAGGTTTGGCTGCATCACTGAGGGAGAAGCTGCATTTCTGCCACCCCTGATTTATTTGGTGGGGACCGACTGAGAAAATACATCCTAATGTATGTTATCTAGTCATGGGACCTTCCCATTTTAAGAAGGTGGTGCAGATGAGATCAGCAGATTCATTCCTTTTGGCCTCACCGAAGCTTTGGTTTCTCTTTTCCAAAGTCTTTTCCTTCTGCAGCCCCAGAGACATCAAACTGTAGCCTTTTGTGTGCTGAAGCAGGAAATCACTTGGAAATTCTGTAGGCACTTGCCTACAGAATGAGAAAGCAAAGACATTTTGGGCCAGTCTAGCTGGGTGGACAGCTCTCATGGAAAATACTCCCATCTTTCCAAGGGCATTGAGTGGCCTCCTGGCAGCATCTGCATTCCAGCTTATTGACTTGCAGCCTTTTGCTCAGCAAGGGGCTGATTCCCTCCTTCCCTCCCCCCTCCCCCCCAAAATATAAACCAGATCCCTGTTAAAATTCCAGCTGGTTAAACTGTCTTCTCTTCTTGCCCTTCCAGATTTTTTAGTGTACAAGTTAGAAGCTCAGGAAGCTCTCAACAAGGAGAAGGTGGGTCAGGTTCGTTCCTCGGGGTGTCTGTGTGATGTTGGTAAATGTTTTCCCGGCCCCAGCGGGGTTGGGAGGCACGAGGGGCTCCGTGTGTGGATGGTACAGGGTGAACTTTGGCTGACTCCACCGGGCAAGGCTGCTGGTGTGTGAGGATTTGCTTGGGCTGAGGGAAGGGCTGCTCAGTGCCTGTTCTCCCTCGTGGGGCAGCCAAGGAGATGATTCCCAGCTCCTGGTGCAGCCCAGGCCTGCAGGCTGAAGGGAGAATTCCTGCTCCTCGCTGCAGGAGAGTCCTGGAGAAACTGAATTCAAGGCACACCACGGGGGAACAGGGAGAAGAGAGACGATGTGGTGTGGTGGGAAAAGCATATCCATTGTTTTGTGTCTCCAGGGACTGTCAAATGATTTTCATTTGCCTGTGGACTTCTCATGCAGCGGGGAAAATGGCTCTTCAGTGAGGGTTGGGAAGAAATGCATCCCTGGGATACAGTCTGTCACATCCACTTGGGTTATAAGGGTTTATTCCTTTCCCAGAGCATCTGCTGATGAGATGCTGGAGCAAGGGAATGGCTTTTAGCCCCTCCATCTGGGGGTCAATGTCAGCCTGTCACAGGAAAACTCAGCCATGAACATCTGAATTTTTTTAACCTGTGCTCATTTGGTGGTTTTTTTTTGTTCCCTATTGAGTATTTATCATATACATTGATTTGGGGGCTGCAGTGGGAATGTCTCCATGAGGGTTAATTTGCACTTCCATGGGGCTGTTTTGTGGATCAGCCTTGTTGCTTTAAGGTCCCCAAACGCAGGTCCCAGTGGATGTTTGTAACCCTGCGTGTCCTGGGACAAGCTCAGGTGCCACTGCTGCCCTGGGGACAGCCTTTGGGCACAGGGGGTGGTGATTTTCACCCCTGCTGTGAGGAGATGGTGGTGCTGTGGTGAAGAGTGACACTTTAGGGGCACAGGGGAAGAACGTGACCCTTAGCGAGGCACGAGCAGAGCTGCTGAACTGCTCCAGACCCCTCTGTGGGCACCAAAATCCCTCTCCACTGCTGGTTTGTGCCAGCTGAGCCTAGCCTGGCTGCTGTACCCTGCTTACAGAGCTTGCTGTAGGCTCCCTCAATTGCCTAGTGATCCATTTTTTGTTGAATGGTGCAATTTGGGTGTGTGGGCGACGGGCTCAGCTCTGCTGCTCCCTGCCTCCCCCTCAGCTGCTGCCAGGAGAGCTCAGCCTTCGAGGAGGGGGGTTCACTGTGCTCAGCTCCTCCAGTGCTGGGCCTGGCCTAGATACAGAGCTGAAGGCTGGGGAAAAACTCCTCTGAATGTGAATGAAGAGTGCAGTGAATGAGCTGGTTTGAAGAGGTTCTTCTCCAGCCCTGCATGTTCTGCCGGTCACCTCGGTGGGCTGGTCCCGGTCCCCACCTGTGTGTGTGAAGTGGTTGGGTTTTTTCTCCCTGCCCTGGGTTTTTCTGGACTCTGATGGCACTGTTGAATCTCCTTTTTTTCTCTTTAATTCCCAGCAAGACTCCATGAACAGATACGGGGCCCTCAGCTCCCAGCACAAGATCCTGAAGGTAAGGGAGGAGGCTGGGTCATGGATTGACCATCTGCTGCACATTAAAGGATGCTCCTGGGAAGGAGAATTCTAGGAGAGAGGAGACCACTCCGTGTTGATCTGCATTCCTTCCTGACTGTTCAGGTCCAGGGGAGTTTCCTGTTTATTCTGTATCAGGTTACAGCTTTCACCTACACCTGGATTCACTGGCAGCCTCTGTGCCCTTTATCACAGGGGGTTCTGCTGTTCAGCCTGAACCTTTCTGGGTGCCTTTAGTGTGAAAATGGCTCTGTTCATCCTAGCTTGCCCTTTGGGCTCATACAATATATTCCAGCCCATGGAAGAGGCTCAGAGCAGGGCAGTTTATAGCATTTTATAGCTGATCACCTGCCCTACCTGGAGCATACCCTGATGTTAAATTTTCCTTTTGTTGGAGCAAGGCAACCGGGGCTGGTGGTGGTTTTTAAAGGTTTTTAGCTGGAGCTTTGGCAGGGAGATGGTAATTTAATTCTGGGCTGTGGAAGGAGGGCTGGGTTCCAGCAGCCCTGAGCACCGCTGGGTTGTGTTTCCTGAGCAGAGCTGGACCTCCAGCTGCCTGGCTCTTGGATTCAAACTTCGGGAAAAGGGAAGTACAGTTCTGTCTCTTGGGTATTATCCAGCACTGTGGACTCTGGGAACGCTTTGCAACAGCAACATTCCCCCTCATAGCAACTGCAGGCTGAGCAGGATGCTCTGGTTTGCTGCTCTAGAGGGGACAGGGGGAGCATTTCAGGCTGGCTCCCTTTCTCTTGCTTCCTTTTATTGGAGGGGTGGGGAAAAAAAAAAAAAAAAGCCAAACTATTTTTTTTTTAACTACATTTACAGCTGCTCAAAGACAGACCAGCCCTTGGGGCTGCACAGTGGGAGATTTCACACACACCCCCACCAAGAAAAAGCAGCATTTAGCCCAGCTCCTGCTAGTTATGAACCTGTGAGTAACAATTCTGCTGCTGGAGCCCAGGCAAAAGTGCTTCCCTCTGGAATTGGCTTCCTCAGGAGGAAGATTGCTGCCAGGAGATCTTCCACTTGGGAAGTGGACGTGTCATGCTGAGCAGAAGCAACGAGCTCTGCTGAGCTGCAGGTCTCAAACACGAGCAAAGGGTTCCATGAAGCCACAGCACATCTGGCTTTGGTGTCCCTGGTCTCTGCTGCTCTCCTGACCTGCACTGGAACCCTCCATGGCTGATTCACATCTGGAGCTGGCACAGCAGCCCAGAGGGGCAAGGGCCTTGACTCGGTCTAAAAATAGCAGTTGTGATCACTGCCTGTGTTGTCTGGATTCCTGCTGGGGCCAGACTTTGTCTGACAATTCCTTTCTCCCTCTTGAGTGGAGATGAAAATGTGTTTTGCTCCCATCCCTCTGCAGTGCATCCTGGCATTCACTGGAGCAGGCAGGGAGGGAGGGGGCGGCCTCAAACAAAGGATTTTTGACATGAACTTCCTGAAACTGCTGGAACACCAAAACCAGCAGTGAGCTGTGCCCTTCCTCTGCTTGTGGGTTAAGGCATCCACCTCCTAATTCCACTTTGTGCACTGCTGTCCACAAAGCTGCTTTTGAATCCTGGGTTTGAGGGACTGTTATTTTCTTCTCCCCCTTCACCTGCCCCGTTCACCCCCCCTGAGCCCTCAGTGACCCAGATCTGACACATTTGGGCACTCCCTGTTGTCTGAACAACAAAGGGAAGGTGAGAGATGAGAGAATTCCTGCAGCTGAGCTGGGGAACTCCTGATTTCTGGAAGATGGTCTGACTCCTGAGTGATAAGATTTCCCCATGAGAGCACCAGAGAAAAGCCAGGACAGTGTGGCTGCCTGGGTCAGGAATGTTCTGCCTGCAGGTAATTAAATTGTGTCTCTGAAAGGGAGTTTAGTGTGTTCCAGACTCCCTGCCTGCCAGTGACACAAAGGCATCCATGGGTTGCTCCCCAGGTCTGCACACACCGGTCCCAGCAGCAGAGAGGAGGATGCTCCATGAGCTCAGAGAGGAGGCAGCCTCAGGTGCTGCCTGGGACCTTGGGCAAGGCACTTATCTCCCTCTCCAGCTTCCTGCTGCTGCCAGAGGATGAGCATTCCCTCCCTCCTTCCTGCCTGGCAGCAGTCTGGGGACACACATTATGCACATCCCCTTCCAGGCAGAATGTGGGTTGGGAATTAATTGACCTGAGCTGATGAGGACTTAAAATTCCTTGAATTTCTTACGGGTTTCTTGTTCAGATCAATCCTCACTCGCTAATGTTGGCGCTCTCTGATGTGTTTGGTATCAAAATGATTGTAGGGAAGTGGTTCCTCCACAGAGCTTTCTGCCAGATGCTCTGATGAGAACTGCAAGCACCTAATGTCTGTGAAAATCAAAGCAGGAATCTTCTGTGCTCTTTATTTCCCCTCCAGATCTTGTGATCTGATTAACCTGACATCCTTGTGTCTCTTCTCTTTCCTGGCTCTGAGACCCCTCTGTACCAGCAGCCTTTTCCTCTGCATCACATGTATTTTTGGAGCACAGCTCTATCTCTTTTAGTGGAGGGTAATTGCTTCAGGGGGAATGCCAGGGCCACAGACACTTTGTTTTCCTGGGGACAAATGCAATCATCAATAGCATTTAGAGGTTTGGGTATTTAAAAAAAAAAAAAAAAGAATATTTTTTTTCCCCCCAGGAAGACTGATGGAAATGGCTGCCTGAGTCCTGAGGGGAGATTGTGTGGCAGGGCCAGGGTTCACCTGAGAGCCAGTCAATCTGCATACATAATTGGTGTTGACAAACTGAATGTGGAAGGAATCTCTCTGGGTTACCATGGGAACAAAAAAAAAAAAGGAAAAAAAAAAAAAAAAGGAGGTGAATTCTGGTTCAGCGGGTCCCAGCAAAAGGATGTTTCTGCATGTTTTGTTCCTGGGCCCTGCAAGAGGGGAGGGGAAAAGAGAACAGCCTTTCAGCCCCCTTCTATCTGCTGAGTTCTTGGCCTGCTTGAAATACTCTGTGGTCTTGGGAGAGTCTTGTTATCCTGGAATTTGATGTTCCTGAGGGGAATGTGGGCTCTCTCTGGTCCCTGTCAGAGGGTGTGGTGTCCTTGCACAAGCTCTCCCTGCTCCGTGGGAACTGCCCTTGCAGGTGAAGTCCTTCTGCATGGCTGGGGTTCTGGAGAGGACCCTGGATTTGTGAAGGATTCCACAGGGATTTGTGGAAATACCCCAGCAAATATCCCAGCCTGTGTGCAGGGAGGCTGGGAAGGAGCAGGAGGAGTTCCTGTGTCCTGGAACAGTTCCTGTGTCCTGAACTGCTGCCAGTTCAGTGGCTTAACAGGAGACCTCTCAAGGTGGAGTTTACCTGGTGTTTCACATCCCCCCTGAATTCCTGAACACAGGGAATACCTGAGCATGCCTGGGATTTCTGGCTACCTCACTGGGGGGAACAAACATCTCCTGCCTCCCCAGGCAACCTGTTCAGCAGAGGCACTCAGGGAGCACTTGCCAGCAGCTAAATCACTCCCCTGCTTGTGCTGACTCTGTCGCTTCTCTCGTCCCCAGAACCAGCACGACGATGTCAAGAAGCAGCTGCTTGACCTGCAGCTGCAGCACAACAGCCTGAAGCTGGAACACCGTAAGGCAGTGGAGAGCCAGAGCCAGAAATACGCCCAGCTGCAGCAGGAGAGGGACAGCGAGGTCACCAACCTGCAGGGTGAGCGTGGGGAAGAGCCAGGCTGAAGAGCTGAGCTGGGGACAGGGCAGAGGTTCTGGCTGGTGGTGCAGGAACAACCTGCAAATCCCAACTTTCATCTGAGCAAATTAAACATACCTTTTGCAATTAATGTTGCAGGTCTGCGAAACGCCTTTAATAGTGCAAGTATCACAGACATCAATGCTGATCCCTTTAATTCCCAGAGAGTGGTTTCTATTTGGTCTGCTGTTTAATTGCATCGTGGGGCTTTCAAGGTTTACATCTGTTCTTGCTTGATTAGGTCTGGAAGAGCGAAATCTGATGATGTTTTGTTTGGTTTTTTTCCCCTTTTGGTCAACAAAGCTCGCTGTAGTATCTGATGAGCACTCCTGGGCTCGAAAGGGGGGAAATTGAGGACAGATAAGTGAAACCTAAATATTTAAGAGGCAGCTTCTCTCTGAAGGAGAACCTGAACCCCCAAGATGTGATAAGGAGCTTCTCTCTGAAGGAGAGAAGCTCCTTATCACATCTTGGGGGTTCAGGAGACCCAAGAGACCTCCCCAGTGGTTGATTCTTAACCTTCCAGTCCCCACAGGCAGGGACAGAGAGTGCTGCTCTTCACCTGCAAGGGGTAAGAGAAATGAAGGAGCAAATCTCTCCCTCTGGAAGTAAACATGGGAAGAGCCTGACCCTGAGAGCAGTGGGTGATGATGATCGGGTTTGTCCATCTCTGGCTCAGGCTTCGCTGCAATTCCTGGGCTTGGGGAGATCTGGGAGGTCCAGGCTAATTTATGGTAAAATACTACACTTGCAAAAACAGCTTTTTCAAGAGAATTTCTTCTCCTCCTGCAGATACAGTGTTTAAACTCAGGGAGGAGAGCAAGCTCCTTCGGAAGGCCCACCAGGAGGTTCACACCCAGCTCCTGAATGCCCAGGTAACCAGCCAGGAGCTACCTGTGGGCCCCTGGGGTCTGCATGCACATCAGATATTCTCTGATTGATAAATCTTATCAGCTGTATTCCAGTTTATACAGTTGGTGAGTTGCCCGAACCACTGCTGATAGGTGTTGGTAATGTAGATCCACACAAGTAAAATTTTCCAGGCTGGAATCTGTCCCAGGTAATGCTGCACAAGTCCCTGGGGGTTCAAGGCAGCGTGAACCAGCACATTCCCAACCCTGGAATGCCTCCTGTCACCTCCACACATCTCAAATACTTCCAAATGCTGGTGGGTTGTCTTTGTTTATGCCCATAAAATTAATTGCAGAGAGAAACAACGCCTGGTTTGCTGACACCCCCCCCTAACAGGCACAAGCTTTGCATCCCCCTGGGTTGTTCTGACTGGGAGCAGCATCCTCCAAGTTCTCATCCCATGAACTGCTCTTGGCTGCCTTCTCCTCGTTCCTCTCACGTCAGCTGCTCTGAGTGTTTGTGTCGGCGTTTGTTTTGTTGTTTTAGAAGTTAATTTTAAGGTCAGATTTCAGGGGGAAGGACTGAGATCAACAGAGCCTGCTCAGGAATTAATTTCCTGCTAAACTTTCCTTGCTGCTTGGAAGCTTTCCTCCCCGGCTCCGTCCCTAATTTGGGCCATTTCCAGGTACCCTGGCAAGCACATGAAAAGCTCTGCCCCCTCCCTTTCCTATAAATAACCAGGGTGGAAGTGGGGAGCTTTTCCTGAGTGGCTTTTTCAAGCCCTACTTTTCGGAGCTGAAAGGAACAAGCTGCAGGAGAGGGGGGAAAAAAAAAAAAAAAAGTGTTGCATTTGCATTTGCAGTCCAGGAGAATTGATTTTCATTTGTCTTGCAAAGTAAATTGGGTTGTCAGGTTGGATTATGCCAATTATTGTCAGCCCTGCTGAGATGAGCACATCCAGGGAGAAATGCTGCAGCTGGGAGGAAATAAGTTGACCTGGAGGTACGGGAGTGTGAGGCACAGGAGGAGAGGGAGGCACAACTAAGACCCAGGGTACAATTCTTGTGCCAAGGCAGGACTTACAGCAAAGGTTCATGCGCTGAACAGCATCAGCAAAAGGACCAGTGTCACAGCTCAGCACTGCCAGGGTGAAAATGTCCAATAAGATGCAAGACTAGCACAGGGGGAATACAGAACAGCCATGAAATCTGGAGGGAAAGCTGAAAACAGGCCGGTCATTAGTGGTTGTGGATTTTCTCTGACCTTCCATGTGTATAAAATACCTCTCCTTAGAGTTCACCTGTGCCAAGGGTGGCTGTTCCCAGCAAGGAGGTCCTTAACCCTGTTACTGTGGGAGGTTTCTCTGTGTCCTTCTCACCCCCTCAGGCCCAGATGGAAGAGTTCAGGCAGCTCAAGGAAGCTCTCCAGAAGATGCCAGGCTTCAGAGGAGGAGGAGGAGGAGCTGGGAAGGGGCAGCAGCCCGTGGTGCCAGCCCACAGCCAGCTGCAGCTGGGCAGGCAGAAGGTGTGGTATTCCCAGGAAAAGCCTGGTAGGAGCGTTCTGCAGGGCTCCTGAGGGTTTCCAGCATGGGGAACAAGCCCAGCTCCCTCCAGCTCAGCTCAGGGCCTGCTGTTGTCCTTTCTCCCTCGCAGGGTTTCCCGGTCAATCCGGAGGATGGGATCCCGCTGGCATCTCCCGTCTCCGGGTTCCAGAAGCTGGCAGAAGCCCCGGTGATGCTGCAGGGACAGAACTCCTACAGCCAGGACGGCCCGAGGCCACAGCCCATGGTGCCCTTAACCCAGCCCACGCCACCCCGGGGTGCCAACTCGCTGCCAGAGGCCGTGCCAGCCTGGCCGGCGCGGCGCGGGGATGGCCGCGTGGTGAGGTTCACCCGGACCATGAACAGCCTCCCCAACGGGAACCCCGTACGTGTGGCCTTTGCCTGGGGAGCTGGGGGAGCTGCAGTGCTCTGTGGGTGGGAGCCCCACGGCCCTGGGGTGATTTCAGGCTCCTGGGCACTCGTGGTTTCACCACCGGGCTCAGCGGAGTGGGATGAGGTTCTTCTGCCAGAGCTGCAGGGAGTAAATCGTAAAATCAGCCCCCCCCTCCCCTCCTCCCCCTCCTGGGCTGATTGAGAGTGAGTTATGGAAAGTAAATATCTAAAAAAAGACAATAAATTGCAGTGTGGCTAGACTATAATTACAGTGACTATCATGAGGATGGGGGGTGGGGGGTTTAGGGCTGGTTTTGTTCCTCTTTCCTTGGAGATTCACCTACCCAAGACAGGACCTAAATTATTTCATTTTGTCCTGGAAGGAGAAGGGCCTGTTCTACTGCAGGCTGGACAGGACTGTAGATGTGTTCTGGAGCACTTCTGAATCTTTGTGCTCTGATAAAGGATTTTCTGGCCCATGAACCTGCCCAAATGCAAGATGTGGGGGTAGATTAGGCTCCTGTGCACATCCCAGGTGTCTCCCCAGGACGTGAAGATGGTGATGCGCATCCAGGTGAGAAGCCACGAGGAAAGCCAAGCTCCTGGACTGGCCCTGCCTGGTCCCAGACAACCCTCTGCAGCAGAAAACCCTCCAGTTCCAGACAACCACCTCTCCACAGGGAACAGGCAGGGGCAAATGCAAAGGTTGGTGACACACAACTCCCTTCTGCTCTCAGAGTTCAGGCTGAAGGTTCCAATCAGGGGCACCCCTGGTCTCTCTCTTCTTGTGTTTATTGTGGGTCTACCTGAAAGGTGGTTGAAGGAACAACCTTTGTTTGGTGTGCCAGTGGTATTGTCTGGTCAGGATCCTGTTGAACTGGATGCTCTAAGGCACTGGGGAGACTGTTTACTGTCTCAGCAGCACTTGCAGGAGACTGGTTTGTTTTTCAAAGGGAAAAAAATGTCTCTCTGCAGCTGCAATTCATCAAAGTCTGGCCATAATCCAAAAAGGGACTCTGAAAATAGTGCTTCCTCCTTTAACTTATTTATCCCCTGTGTGTGTCCAGGTCCTATCTGTTCAGTTTACCAGAGCAAACAGGATTTCATGTCTGTTTTATCTGTAGGAGAAGCTTCTGGATTTCACTCTAGAGTCAGCCTGACCCTTTCTGCTCTTCCATTTTTGTTTGTTCACTTAACCTGCAACCTTCCCAGGGTAGGGACTGTGCTTTCCTTGCTCCTTTAAAAGGCAATGTCCTCTGTGACAGACACCATCTACACAGGCACAGGAGCTGTGCCCAGGGGATGTTCTGCTTGTTCAGGGAGGGGCTCACTGAGGGTGAGGTGGTGGTGGCAGAGTGGCCTTTCCTCAGCCATGCAGAGCCCAGCCAGGTGACCATCGCTCTGTGAGACTGAGAATGCGAATGCTGACGTGTTTGGCGAAGGGTTTTGGCCAGGACACACATCCTGGCTTGTTTGGTGAGCTTTGCTTTTCCTAGATCTATCATCAAGGAATCGGGGAGCAGCTGGAGGCTGTTGTTTACACTGTGGGAGATTTGTGATAAGGAACACATAACCCAACCTTGCCCAGGCCAAGAGCAATCAGAGACCCTGGATCCAAGGCCAGGAACTGGGGTGGCTGAGATTGCCTTGATGGGGCAGTTTGCATTTTGATGGTTTTAAAAGGGGGGGATCTGAGCTGAGAGCTGGGTTATGATTTTCCTTACTGAAAGTTTTTTGAGCTGGCTTAAGAAGCTGCTGAAGCCAAGGCCCCTTTCTCAGCTTTTAAACACAGAAAGTTTTTTGTTTTTATTCTCTGCTTGCCATCATGAAATAGCTTTATGAAATATCTGCTGCTGCACTGAGGCAAGGGGGTCGTGTTTTGTTTCACACTCCTGTTGCAGCTGGAAAGACATAGTGAACAAGGTGAATGCCCAGATGGATGAAGAACAAGCACGTGGTTACCCAAAGAGCCTTCAGTTTGAGCCCCAGCCTGGGCAGGAGGTGCAGAGGGACAGCTCCCAGGCCCCCAGCCAGGGGAGAGGGGAAGAGCATCACAGAGCTGAGCAGGGAGCAGAGAAGGAGAGGACGGATGAGGAAGAGCTGGAAATGGGTATGGCTTCCCTGATGGCACTGGAGGAGCATTTCTCTGCAAACACAGAGCGTTGGCCTCCTCAAATCCCTGCTTGGCACAAAGTTAAGACACTGGTGACACTGGCTTTGAGACACCACTGACTGTGCCTGTTCCTTGCAGATGCAGGAGTGATCGAGAGGGAGGAGAACTTGCATCCTCAGAAACAGACTGCTGTCCAGGAGCCCATGGTAAGGAATGGTGGAATCAGAAAACCACAGGGTGGCTTTGGCTTGGAAGGGACCATCTCAATTCCAACCCCCTGCTGTGGGCAGGGACACCTTCCACCAGACCAGGTCACTCAGGGCCCCATCCAACCTGGCCTTGGAAAGTGGTGGTGCCATCTGGATGCATCTCCAGCTTGGAATGACAGTCCAATCAGTCAATAATTGCCCAGAAGTTTCTAGAATGTGCAACTCCAAACTCCTCGGATCTGGAGGGATTCAGAGGGATAACAAAGGCTGGGGGGGTTTGTTTCTACAAGCACTACCAGGCTTGGGCAGGCATGAGTGAGTGCTCCAAGCTCTGCTTGCTGGGAAGGCATCAAGCCTTCTTCTTCTCAAGGGAACATCCTGCCAGGTACTCACTGGAGCCTTTTCTTGTCCAGATGCCAGATGATGCTGCAGACCCTGCCCAGGATCCCAATAACCAGGGTGAGGATGAGTTTGAGGAAGCTGAGCTGGAGAGACCTGACTTCGAAGAGAAGGTGGGAGGTTTGGAGAAGTTCAAGGAGCCCAACGTGAGAGAAGAGTCAAAGGAGAAGCCACCAAAGGTGACTGACGTGAGGGCAACCAGCAGGGCCAGGGAGGGACCCCCAGCTATGCAGGGGGGAGGCAGAGAGCTTAAGGACTCAAAGGAGAATGTCATGTCCCTGGATGGATCCATAAAGCCACTGCAAGGATGTGGCAGGCAGGAGGAACCTCCTGAGTGAAAATTGGAGGATTGGTCAGTCCCAGAGCTTGTCCTGGCTCTGTCCTCTCTGCTTGTTGAAGTCACCCCTGGCATTTACAACACGTACCTGGCTGGAGAGACGTGGAGCAGGGAATGGCTCACCCTCAGCTGTTCCTGCAGAGGGGCTGTGGATTTTCATGCACTCGAGACCAAAACCAGAGACAATAAAATGAGTCTCTGCTCTTCTGGTCGGTGCAGCCCTGCCTGTTTCAGGCTCCTGGCAGCAGTGACAGCACAAGAGAGCTCTGCCTGCTTGTTTGCCTCCTTGCAGATGGAATCCATTTACTTCCCAAAGTGTTTCTTGCTGCCTGAAGCCAGACTTTGCATCAGGGAAATGTTGGCTTGTTTTGACAAGCAGCTGAGTGTTGCTTGTTTTAAAAAAGGAGTGTTTTATCTGTCAGGCTTTAAAATCATGATTAATAGTGAGATTAAGGAAAAAAATAAAAGGCATCCAGGCCAATGAAATCAAACAAGAGAGAGATGCTGGCACCAAGAGAGTAACACCTCCTAGAGATTAGTGAAAATGTGGAAAGAATTAGTGACATCAGTACCTGGCTCTCAGATGGGGCTGTGCTGTGTGCCCTAAATAACTCACAGATTCCCTGCAGTCCTGGGACTTGAGGCAACGGCCCTGAGACCCAAAACCTCTCTCCACAGTGGAAGGAGCTGGGAAGAGAGACTGGATGGAGGAAGCACACGGAGTTTGGGTTGCCTGATTGTCTCTCTGCTCCCCCTGATTCCCGGTGCAGCCCAGCCTTCCAGACCTGGGGCTCTAATGCCAGGGAGTTGTGTCCCTGGCAGGGAATGGGAGCAGGCTGGGGCACTGTCAGCAGTGTCTGACTGTGTTTTTCAGGATGCTGGCAGACCTGCCAAGCCCAGGGAAGACCCAATGGATGACTATCAAGAAGATCAGGAGCAAGAAATTGTACGACACCAAGGTTCTCCCCCTTTCCCTCTCTGGTGTGGTTGTTACCTGGGAGTGTTGGGAGGCAGGAGCTGGGGGGGACTCAGCTTTTAGGGAGCCACTGGCTTCAGGTTTTCCTCTGGCTGCCCAGTGAGGTGGGTCTCCAAAACAACCCTGGAGCCCACCTACCTCTGCTCCCTTTTCCAGGGGTTCAGAGTTCCCTTTATGTTCTGTCTCCCCTCCTCACTTCTGTCTGCATCCATCTGCAACAGCTGGGCTGTGGGATGCTTCCCAAACAGGAGCTGGGGGGAATTACAGGCTGTGCCACTGGGCAGGATCCCTGTGTTTCTCCGAGCATGAGCTGGAGAGGATCACCCAGAAGGCTTCTGGCTCACTTAGATAGAAATGAGGGATCCTCTTCCAGTCCTGCTCATCCTCTCCCTGCCCTTTGTGAGTGGCTGCTGTGGGCTTTTTTCCTGCAGTTTCAACATGATTGCTGAGGAATTGAGGGCTTGGGCTGCCTGCTGGGAATGAAGAGAGTGGGGAAATAAGGGGTGGGCAGAGCAGAGCTGGTGTCAGGAGGTTTCCTTTCCCTGTGTGAATCCAGGCCTCTTGTAGGCTCTACTGGATTGCTGGACCTAAAAGTGTTCCCTGGAGGCTGTGCTGGCTGCTGATCAGGGGTGGGATTTGGGACACAGTTTTCCACATGGTGGATGTAGAGTATCATCTACAGTGTCAGTGGGCTGAGATGTTAAAATTCCATTGTAATGCCAGGACATTAAATGTGCTTAAAACAAACAGGCTGATCATGGCAACACCCCTGCCTTGGCTCAGTGGCTTGCCAATCTCACCAGACAGAGGTGGATTCTTCCCTGTTTTCCCAAGTTTCCGAGCTGGGCTGCTATGGTAGAACAGCTGTACCTGCACAGTGTGCTGCTAGTTAGGGTCTCCTTTTCCAGGCCTTGCTGATTTTTCCCTTCCTGGCTGTTCCCTCTGCACCCAGGAGGATCATGGAGGTGAGGTGGACGACAACGATGACCTGGAGCTCGTCCAAGAGCGGAAGGACCGTGCGGGCCTGCCGGGAGCCGGTGGCAAGAAGGACGACTACTACTGAGAGATGCTGAAGGAAAATGGGATACTCTCGGAACGAGGGGACGGGAACTCCTCCTGGGAACTGGCTCCTGTATTAAACACTGCCCAGAACAAAGGCAGGAGGAGGTAACTCTTGCAGGCCCCGAGCAGGGGCCTCGCAGACGTGCGTTCCATCTCCGTGTGGGGGCTGTTGGCTCTCTGGTCGATGGCATTGGAAGTGCTCTCAGACTGTAGGAATGATTTTATCCTGCTGCTTTTTCTTAGAAGCACTTTTCGATTTACTGTGTTCTTCACCTTCTTGTTTTCCGTATCCCCTCCAAAGCTGGAGAGGGGGGTTATTTTGTTGGTTTTTGGGGGTATTTCACCCCCCTGGGCAGCAGAGGGGTGCCTGGATCGGTCCCTGGACTTACTCGACTGATTGCTAATACAAAGGAATCTCTCTTCATAAAATATTTTGCTCTGTGGTGTTTCTTTAACACAGCCTTTTTGCTCCCCTCAGAGTTAGGTGGGAAGGGAGTCAGAGGAAATTATCCTGCTCTTTGTCTGGAGCAGTGCAGGGATGACAACCAACCCTGAGCTCCCACAGCCAGGACTGTGCCAGCAGTGTGTGTGTGTGTGTGTGTGAACAACTGGATCCTCTTCCTGGTGCTGAGACCTCCCGGTGACCCGGAGGAGAACCCTGTGGAGTTCTCCTTTCCTTGGCTTTGAGCCATGACAGTCCTGCTGGGCTTGGAGCCTCCCCATCTCACACTGTGCATCTTGGCCTGGCAGTGCTGCTGCTCCCTGGGTTCCTGGAGATGTGGGTTAGGGCAGGCTCTCCTCCTCTGTGCCAGGGACTGCCATGAAAAGAAATGGGAAAGAAGGAATATTTGCAGCCCAGCTAATGCTCATTTCCAGTCTCCCAACGCTTGACAGGGAGCTAAGAGCAATTTTATGTCTTCTAGACAGGTTTTAATCATCAGGTTTGATATTTCTAGTGTTCTGTTGATGCAGTAGATTAAAACCTGTGGTGCTTTACTTGAGCTCCAAAAGACACCTTCCCTGACCTCAGGTAGAAAGAAGGAATGAGTCAGCTGGAGTCCCCGGGATTTAAGGAGGCAGCTGAAAGGAGAGTGGGCTCAATCATGATATCTCAAAGCCCAGGACCTGTTTTAGTCATCCTAAGAGGGCAGAGTTGTCACACTCCCTGCCTTGTGCAGGAACCATGTGTCTGAGCTGTCTCCTGCTTCCTCATCACCACTCAGAAGTCCTGGACCCCAGGACCTCACTCATCACATGAATGGTTTGAATGTGGTCACCTGGTAAAAGATCAGAGCAGAGATCTTTGTTTTCTATTTGAATTAGTGAAGCTTTTTTTAATCCCTGGTTCAGGGCATACTCTGTAAGCACTTTTAGACACTTGGGAAAACAATATTTATTTCCCACTGAGCTCAGAGTTTTTCATTCTGACAGACATCTGACATGGGGGGTTAAGACATCCAAAATGCCTTGAAATGGTTAATGCTGCCTTGGTGCTTTCTATGCCAGCCCTGCTGTATGATGCAACACCGCTGGGCCCTCAGTGCCTGCTATAAATAGCACATTCAGAACAGATTAGCCGGAGTTGCAGTTACTGGTTCAGAGCATCCTGATCAGAAATACTTCCAGTTCTCAGCTGGGCCGCCGAGATGTCATTGTTTCACGGCTCAGTGCAGGATCCATGACCACACAGAATGTGGCCTGGCTGCCAAACCTTGGTGCCCAGGCTGCCCCAGCGAGGTTTTTAGTGCAGCTCTGGGCCTGCCCCAGCTCACTCGCTCCTCTCCCGCGCTTCCCGTGGCCTGGGACTGTCAGAGCACACAAGTTCAGCCCCTGCTGGAAGTGAATCAAGCGCTGGAAATAGAAGCCCAGTGGGGGAGAGGCTGCACACTGATCCAGACTGCGGGAGCTCTCCGGATCAGGAGGCAGATTCTCTGCGTTCGCATGTCTAGGATGAGTAATCCTCGAAGTTATGACTTGGAGGGAACTGCAGCAGCTCAGGCCTAAATGTAAAGCTCCCTGCTAGGAGGATGCTTTAGCAACCATATGTCATATGCTGCCCTTAGCTGAGAGCTGAGCATCCCTGCTCTGGGGATTGTCTGCCCTGGCCATATCCAAGACTAAAATTAGCGGAGGGTTGCATAAATTGTGAGCTGTGGCTGGTTAGTGCTTCCTTGCCTGGCCTGCAGCGAGTTGCCCCCATTTAAATACTAGTTCGCTGTTTCCTCTAACAGGAGACAATAAACCCAGTGAAGGAGAACCAGAAAAGCTGAAAACCCGTGGTGCTGGGTCTATCTGAAGGCCTACAAAGCAGTCTGGGATGCTGCTGGTTTTGACGTGCTGCCGGGGGTTCACTGCTGACAGCAAATCCTGGTGGTTTGCCTGAGCACTGAACTCTTGGAGTGATGACATGAGAAGTCCAGGCTGAGTTTTATTGCAGGCTAGGGCACAGAAGAAGGGCTTGGGAAACGGCTGGATTACTAAGAGAACAAGCCATGAGACAAAAGGTTCATATGAAGCCAGCACAGGCAGGCTGACCAAGCCAAAGCACGTGGGTTTGCTTGGCTCCTGCATAAATAATTGTTTTGTGCTCAGAGACACAGTGAAGAGCCAAAGGAAGGTGTAGTTAACCTGTAGTGCTGGTACAAATTTTTTGACAGCTCTGGAGTGCAATCTGTTTTCTGTTGTAGTTGGGAGAAGTACACAAAGTTGACAGAGGCAAAACTTGCTCAGTTTGGCTCCAGCCATTTCCTGAACACCCTCATGTTTCTCGGGAAGGGCTTTCGGATCTTCAGTTTTGCATCCAGCTGGAATTCCACAGGTAGGTTTGCCTCAGCCACCAAGAAGTGCCTTCAACAGCACAGCACCTCTTACTGCTCTGATAACAGTGTTTTCCAAGGAGAGCAGCTGTAATTACAACTTCAGCATCCTTTTCTGTGCTGAGCCTATTTTTTGGTTGATACCTCTTGGTATTAAAAGAGATTTCTAGCATCTTTGTATAGGCTAGCAGACACCTCCATTAAATTTGGCTAAAAACTAGATGTGGAAATAACTTCTAAAACTTGGTATTGTTAAATTAAGGACCATATACTTTAAAAGGCCAGTCTTTCTGACAGGAAAAGGAATCCCAATGGAAGATCCTTGACTTTTGTTGATGTTGCATCAGAAAATGAAACTATTTAAACAAGTTCCTCATTGCTATAAATAACACTTTGTGTGCAAAGTAACACCTTCCATGAAGTGCAAGGTGGATGATTGGGGTCGGGCTATTTTGTTTAGGCTGTGAAATAAAAATAGGCTTTGGAACATTGTTTTTGTTATATTTTCAACTTAGGTAAGATAATAAACACTTCAAGAGAAAACTTACATGTGTTTCCAAACAGGTAACACAGTGAATAACTACAGCAATGTGTTTAGGCCCATTTCTGAGGGTTTTCACCAAGCAATATGATAATTATTCTATTTTACAAGTTAAATATAGACAAATGCTTATGTTTTGCTATACAGCCTGGAACAGGACCCTACGTAAAACCTGATCAAAATACAAACAAAAAAGAAATGTCACTTTTTTTTTTTTCCTGCAAATTGGAAAAGAAAGAACTTGCAAAGCAACTTTTACCAATTTAACTGTTCAAAGGCTCTTCCAACACTGCTGATGTCTGTATTTTTATCAGTGTTTCGTTAGGATGCTTTTGTTTCCACATTTAGACAAGCCTATTCTCTCCTGTACATCCCTCAAGGTCGTTCTGAGAGCATTAATTACGGTGTAATGCTGGGATGGAGCACTGCTGTCTCCTGCTGTGCTGCACAATCAGCTTGCTGGCTCCACATCCAAGGGATGGATTGGGGTTGGTGCTGCTGCAGAGAGAGGAAATGGCATTTGGCAGAAGACAGGAGGAAGAGGAGTATCCTTTTTCCTTCGGTCTCCCACAGTTCACTAAGACCCAGAGCGTTATCACCGCTCTCAGCTGACCTCCCGGGGTGTCTTTCTCTCTGTATTACATCCGTGCCGAGTTTATTTAAATTTGCAGCGCCAAGAGGTTAAAGCAGCCTGGATCCGAAGGTATAACCATTAAAATAATAATAATAATAATAAAAAGTCGGTGTAACCCCCGTTTCTTTGAGCAAGCTTTGCATCAGCTGGAGGGGAGCTCTGCCACTTCCCACAGTCCTGCCGTGGATCTGCATCCCTCCTCCTGTGAGCCCTCGGGGGGGTAGAGGCACCTCTCGACCATCCGCGGCCACATTTCTGGGGGGGTTTAGCCATGTACCGGTGATAATTATTGCATTTTTAAGAGTTAAATATCGACAAATGCTTATGTTCTGCTATAAAAACTAAAAGAGGATCCTATGTAAAGCCTGATCAAAAAACACACACACAAAAAGGTTACACCCCACCCCCCCCCCCGAAGAAGCTAACAAACAAAACCCACATATCTTTTTGGTGCAGAATGAATCTGCATCTCGGAAAAGGCAGGACTGAGCAGCGCTCGGAGCCGCGCTCCCCAGCCCCTCGGGGCCGCAGCCCCGGCCAGCGGCAGCGGACGCGGCAGAGCCCGCACGGCCCGGGGAGGGAGGGAAGGAGGGAGGGAGGGAGGGAGGGGGGACGGCCGAGCATCCCCCGCCGGGGGTCTCATCCCTCGGGGCACCCCGAGCCGGGGGCTGCGGCCCCGCGGGGGTTCGGAGCGGTGTCGGGAGCGGAGTCCAGCCCCGCAGCCCCGTGTCCGGGCGGTCAGAGGCGGCGCGGCGGGTGCTCCGCAGCCCAGCGAGAGTTAACGGCGGCGCCGCCTCTCCATTGGCGGCCCCGCAGCCGCTGCGGGAGCCCCGCGCTTATAACGGGTTGCGTCCGCCCCGCTCCGCGGCCCGGGCTCCATGCGGCGGCCGCCGGCATGCCCGGCATGCCCAGCCTGCTGCTCGCCCTGCTCTGCCTGGGGGCGCGGGGGGCCGAGCGCGACCCCGAGCGCGACCCGGAGCCCGACGAGCCGTGGTGCCCCTACAAGGTGGGCGCGGATGGCGCGGAGGGGGCGCGGCTGTGCTTCCGCCCGCCGGCCCGCGGCTTCCAGTGCGCGGCCCGCGGGTGCCGCGCCCACCGCTCCGCGGGCGGCGCGCTGGTGGCCAACGTGCTGCGGAACGGCAGCGTGCTGCTGCAATGGGGGCTGCGGCACTGGGGGCCGCCTCGCCCGCCCGCCGCCGCCGCCCTGCGCGGCTTCGCGCTCAACTGCTCCTGGGACGGCACCTACACGCGCTTCCCCTGCGACAGCGTGGAGCTGGGAGCCGCATGTCGCGACTACCTGCTGCCCGAGGCGCACGGCAGCGTGCGGTACCGCCTGTGCCTGCGGCCGCGCTACGCCCCGCCGCGCCCCGCGCCGCCCGCGCAGTGCGTGGAGTTCCGCGTGGAGCCCGCGGCCATGCGGGACATCGTCGTGGCCATGACGGCCGTGGGGGGATCCATCTGCGTGATGCTCGTCTTCATCTGCCTGCTCGTGGCCTACATCACCGAGAACCTCATGAGCCCCGCGCTGGCCCGCGCGGCCCCGCGCCACGCGTGACGGGGGATGCTGCGGTCACCCCTTCCCGGTCCCGCGGTGCCCAGGCTCGGGGAAGGGAAGAGGTTTTCCAAACTCTTCTCGCAGCTGTTCCCCCAGACTTCCAGGATTTGGGGTTCACCGCGCCCGCCGCCGTCCTTCCAGCGCGTTCCGGAGAGGGAACGGGTTTTCCAGACTGTGCTCGCAGCCGTGGGTCTGCCACTCCTAAACTTCGAGGATTTGGGTTTCCCTCGGTCTTTGGAGCTCTTCTTCCTCCTAGGCTGGCTTTTCAGCCAGAGCTATGTGTGGTTACTGAACTCACGGGATCTCAGCGGATTAAAAAACAGTGGCAGAGGTCCAGAAATTGTCTGTTTTTAAGGGCAAGCGGCAGATCTTACAAGGGCCTGTTTGAGAAGACTCTTCAGAAAACCTTTATTTTAAACCTATGCCTAAACCCTCCTGCTCTTAGACCTGTGCTTGATTTTTTTTCCTATGGGCAAAAGTTGTTTAAATTTAGGAGAATAGACCGCTGGAACCACAAACCCTGTAGCTAAGTGTGTGTTTGATCCAAGGCCCACTTAAATCTCCTGACTTAAGTGGGTTTTGTGTCACGCCTCAACGCTGGTCACAAATTTTGGGGCCTGTCCAAAGCAGTGGGGGGTTTCTGGTCAGCTCGAGCGAGCATCAACATCTGACACCTGCTTTTCTCCCATTAGAACTGTCATCTTGGTAGTTCCACAAAGAGCGATGGCAAAGGGACAAACTGAGTATGAAAACTCCGTTTTGTTGAGCAAGTACGAACCGATCCTTAATTATAAAATAAGTACAGTGTAGTGAGCACCGTCCCTCCCTCTGAAATCCCCTCTTTTAGCAGTGCTGTGTGCAGCTACACTAAGGTAGACGCTTCTTGAACACAGAACTCACTGATGTAGCCGAGCGTTTTGAGCGTAGGAACACTCCTCATTAACTACTCACTCGATGCTGTAGTAAGTAAGGTTTTAGCCATACTCTAGTATTAATTCTATTGTGCCTTAGTGCTAAGAATTCGTCCCCTTTTCTTGGTATATCTGTTCCTGTAGTCCTCATAGACAAGTGTATCTCGCTCGTGTTCTTGTCTCTGAAACTGGTGGTTGTTGGTCTCGTCTCTTTGGTTGTTTGTTTTCTTAAAAACAAAAAAAAAACCAACAAACTTGGGCTGATCATTACTTGAACTTTATTATATATACTCAAAATATTTATTTAGTGAGCTAGTTTTTAGTTTGTGTTGTTTGTATGTAGTTGACTGCTGTAACACGGAATTAATTTATATCACTTAGAAACTGAGCACCTAAAGCAAAAAAATAAAAGTACGACTCTTCCGTAAAGGGGTGTTGCTGTTAAAACACGTCAGGTTCATATGTGATCTGTTTGTGTAAATGTTTAGCACTGGTGAATGACCTGTTTGCTTTTCTTTGTGAAAGTAGTTTGTGAAGTATCAACTTGGTAGTAGAGGGTAAGTATAGACAGTATATGGAATCCTTGATAATACACAGTATTTGTACTGATCATAATCCCTTCAATAACTTGGGAGTGGCTGAGAAACTGAAGGTCTGTATTTCATCAGGCAGAAATACCTTTTATTTGTTTGTTATTCTTGCTTTGTTTCCTTTCCCACATGCAGCTGACTCAGTTTAAGTGTTCTCTGTTTATTACCTTGCCTGTATACTTGATTTTGGCAGGCTGGCAGTATCCAGCGTCGTGGTAGCAGGAAGATGGTGTCATCATGGTGGATGAAGGACAATGCCATCATTTTTCTTTTTTTTATCTCTAGGGAGGTTGACTGCTGAAAGAAAAGGCAATCAGTTTTTAAGAGCATTAAGACAAATTTTGGTCAAAGGTCTTTTAAAGGTTTCAAGTCAGCCTTTCCTGTAGCCAGTTCTGCACAGGACCATGAGAGTGCCATTGATTTTGTACATCTCTGTCAGCTTCTGTCAACCAGTGTTACTGTTCTGTTCTTCATCTTGTCACGAATTGCCAGATGTGAAAATCAACTGTAGAAACAATGAGCCTTGTACCACCTTGGCATTGAACTTAATAAATTAAGACAATAATGAAAAGATATGAAAACTTCATAAATATTTAATGATTCGAGATCTTGTTTGACTGAAAGTGGGAAAACCTGCCCAAACATTGGCCATAATGGTATTCCATTGCCTACTGTAAAATTGTGACAACATTAATGTATGCAATACCACACATGCACCATACATGTGGTATGTTCTTAGGTGTTGCATTATCCTGTATTTCTGCAGGAGTTGAAATGGAGAATCACATGCTCATTAACAACCTTTTTTTTCCTTGCCTTGTGCTAAATGTGAGGAAAACTGCTGCTTAAATGTGAGCAGCTCGAAGCCCAGCCCGACCCCAGCTTTTCTGGAGGAAACAGTCTGTGCCTCAGGCAAAAAATCTCTCTTAATTGCATTATGATATTTTTTGTGGTACATAAAAGGAAAAGCTGCTCAGCTTTATTTGGAGGTGCAAGTGAAAGCTGGTATTTTGCTTCCATGGAGACCTGGAGTTGTAGTCTTACAAGACTGCAAACTGCTGCTGTATTTCACCGGTATGTTCCGAAAGAAAGGCTGGGAAGAGTGGGCTGAAAGTAGGAAAAGTGGCAGATTACAGTGTCACATTCCTGTTAAAGGCTTGGAATTACGGCAGTGATGCTTAGACGGGGTCTTTGGCAGTTTTAGCCTAAGCAAACACCCCCTGGCTGGTGTTGCTTTAGGTCTGGTTGCTACATCTCCGATAATCCACTTAACCAGGGATCCCAGAACCACCAGATGATCTCCAGGGTGCTTTTGCAGAGTAAGAATTAAGAAAGCAGCGGGCAGGGTGATTAGGAATGGCTGAACAGACACCTAAAGGAAGAAGGTTTTGCAGGAAGGGCCGAGGAAGCTCTGAGGGGACACGTTTAAGGGGAAACGCTGGGTGACAAAATGACTGCGTGAGAGGGAAGGTCTGAGGAGAGAGGAGCAGTTGAGTGGAGGAGGAAAGATTTCTTTGGGAAAGTCAAGAGAAAAAGGATTTTTTTTTTTAATGGAAAATACAAGAGGAAGGGTTTTACATGGATGCGCCGAGGGAGGATGAGGCTTTTGCACAAGGAGAGAGGAGAGCGGCGGGTTGTGGGAGCAGGTGATGAAGGTGCTGAGAGGTGGGAAAAGGCTCCGCTGGAAGTGCTGAGGTGACAGTGTGGAAAAAAATTCCTCAGAAATCAGAAAGGAAAAAAATACCAATGGGAGGGCAGAACGTATTTTTAGAAAGCACAGAGAAGAGTCCTGCCTCGCTAGTGAAGTTCAGCTGGGCTGGGGAATAGATTTGTTCCTTTGATGTCCTGATTTATCTTGTCTTTCTCTTGCTCCCTGTTACCTGCTTCTGCCACTGAAGCAGTGCAAGCAAACCAAGGTGGAAAAGCACGATGAGATGGAAGGGATAAAAGATGACGAAAGCCTCAGGGAAAAATGGAATTGGGCTGGGCTGAGCAAGGAGCACCATGATAATTTTGACCTGTCTGCCTGAAAACAGTCCTGAAATCCTTGCATTTTTACAAGGCAGTGGGTACCTAAATAACCCCTTGTTTTGGCCACCCTTATTTGTGCAGTTTTCAGCAAAAGCCTGAGCGTAAACGCTCCTAAAACGCGTAATTTCATGATTAATTGTAACAGCAAGCATGTGTCTGTGTTATGTTCACTTCAGATCCCTCAGCACAGAGTGCTCCGGGCACAGCCATGGCGGTGGGATTATCCCAGGGTGTCAGACCCAATTTTCTTCCTCGGGATGACTCAATTCTCCATCCAAACGCTTCCCCTCGGGATCTTTCCCGTGTCCCAGCCCAGCTGCCCCACTGCTGACATTTGGATGCCACCTAGTGCCGAGAGAGAAAACCATCCGAACGCCCCGCTTTTCTGACGGGTTGGTGGTTTTAATTTCGCAGCCCGAGGAGCCAGCAAGATCGACGAATTCATGACCCACAAGGATCGCGACCCACAAGTCGAACTCCTGGCCCTCCACAAACACCCCAACAATAATCCCACCTTGTCCCACAGAGAGCTGTCAAACACTCCTTGAGAGCTCTGCCAGCCTCGGGGCTGCCACCAAACCCTGGGGGAGCCTGTTCAGCCTTCACCCTCTGGGAGAAGAACCTTTTTTTGCTGATATCCAACCTAACCCTACCCTGGCGCAACTTCAGGGCATTCCCCCGGCTCCTGCCCGCTGATCGCCGGAGAGATCAGCGCCCGCCTTTCCACTTTTCCCCCCCTCAGGAAGAAGGCCGCCATGGCGCCTCCCCTCAAACCCTCCCCTCTTCTCTCCAAGGCGAAGCCGCTCCTCACAAAGCTTCCCCCTCAAGACCCCATCACCACCCTCCTTCGCTCTCTAACAGCTTAACATCTTTATATATATATATATAAACATACACACTGTTTTTTAATACTCTTTACTGCCGCCCAAAGCAAGTATTCAAGGCGGGGCCGCCTCAGAGCAGAGCGAGACTTCCCCGTCCCTCCATGTCGTGCCTGAGGGCGCGGCGGAGCCCCACATCAAACATGCCATGGCCGCCCCCTAATTCCTGACGGTGTCCCCCACAGGCCGCGGGCCCGAGGCGGGGGACGGGCGGAGGGGAGGCGGAGCGGCGGCCGCCGCTCCGCCTCCCCGCCGCCCGTCCCCCGCCTCGGGCCCGCGGCCCGGCCCTGCTGACACGTCCCGTTCCCCGCCCGCCGCGCCGCCATTTTGTGCGAGCCGCGGCCGGCAGCCGCGGGCGGGAGCTTCTTCTTTCCCCGTCCGTTCCCCTCCCTCTCTCCCTCCCGTCCCCCGCCGCTGCCATGCCTTCCGCGCCGCTCCGCGTGGCCGTGGTGTGCTCCAGCAACCAGAACCGCAGCATGGAGGCGCACAACATCCTCAGGTAAGCGGGGGTGGGATGGGGGGGGGGGTGGTTTCCTTTAGGCCCAGGCCGCTCCGCTGTCAGGGCGGGCCGCGCTCGGTGAAAGGGCTGGGGGGACACCGTCCTGTTTCGTCCCTGATCCCTGGGTTTGGGGGGTCCCGGAGCTGTGGTGAGTGTTCCTCCCTGCCTGGTGGACCCCTCTGGACCCGGCGCTGAAAACACGGGCTGGGCCCTTCGACAGGCGCAAAACGGGGGGCCCGTGTCTCGCCGCTTGAAAGCTTAAAATTTCCTCTTTTTTTTTAATTTATATTTTTAAATATTTTTATTTTTTTCATCCTCCTCCCCTCTTTTTTTTTTTTTTTTTTTCTCCCCACTTTAACGCATCTGAAAGGGGCCTACAGGGGAAGCCGGAGAGGGACTGACTCTTCATGAGGATCTGGAGTAGTAATAGGACAAGGAGTACAAATTGAAAGAGGGGAAATTCTTGGGTTAGATGTTAGGAGGAAGTTTGTTTTTTTTTACTGCGGTAGAAAGGGTGGTGGGGCACTGCCACGGGATGCCCAGGGAGGTTGTGGCTGCCCCAGCCCTGAAAGTGTTCAAAGCCAGGTTGGACAAGGCCTTGAGCAACCTGGCCTAGTCAAAAGTGTCCCTGCCCATGGCAGGGGGTGGAACAAGACGATATTTAAGATCCATCCTAATCCTTTGACATCCTGTGAAGACTGGAACCACTCCATGCCCTGAAAGGGAGCCCTTTCCTCTTGCAGGAAAACCAGACCAAGTGTTTGGGTCAGAATGTTAAATGTCTTTGAGATTATAAGTGTTAATCTATTTAGGACTCCAGGTATTTTCAGCTTGGCTGAATTCAGAAGGGGGGATTGGAGACTGGGGATGGACTGACAGACAGGAAGAGACCTGATCTGCCTGAAATTATGTCCCTAAATCTTCCTTTTGCACTGCAGGAACACGGTGAAGGTGGCTGGGTTTATTTTATCAAAGTTCTGCGACGAAACATTCACATTAGAAATACACGTAGCTGGCATAGGAAGCCGAACAACTGTCTGTAGGTTGTGTGCTACATTTGAATAAAAATAATAGCCTTGGAAGGAAGAAATAATAGAAGCATCTGGTTCTGGCAGCCATCTTACTGTGAGCAGCATTTCATGCTGTCAGGGATTAAACTTGGCATCAGGTGTCACCCGTGAAAACATGATGCTGGTTTTTTTCTGCTAATAACACTGAAACTGGGTTTTAATTGCAGCCTGAGTACTAATGACAGGGTTAAATTTACTTCCAACGTCAGGCCTTTTCCTTCCTCTCGTGTTTTTGCAGAAGAAATAAATCACTTCCGGTGTGACTGGTGTTTGGCAAACGTGGCGGGGGAATGTTCAGGGTTTTTTAAAGTCTCTTCTCCCTTAAAATCTTAATTAAAACGTGACAAACTGTATTTATTTGGAAAAATGTTTAATTTTCTGTCATTACGGCAGTAGTTGGCAATGCAAAGATAAGGAAATAACTGCCCCATGGAACGAGAATGGTGGTTTGCCAGGAAAATGTCTGTGTTGGCTCAAAGCCCATCTGCCTCACCAGTTCAGGCAGTGTCTTGCTGTGTCTTGCACTGCAGTTGAAAAAGAACACATGATTGAAAGAGGAACAAACTGAGGAATTATGAAACTTTCAAGTATGTTGTTAGTGGATTATAAGACTTTAAGGGATACAAATTCCCTCAGAAGTACAGGTGACTATCAGCAAACAAAGTCTGGGGCCCAGCCTTCAGTGTGTGCTTGTGTATTTTGTAATAAACCAGTTTTAAACGCTTTGTCCTAATTTTCCAGCAGAAAAGTCAGGCTGGAGGTCTGTGTGAAGTTTGTTGATAGGATAAGAGCCATCACCACAGGGGTCTATTGGGACGTGGAAGCAAAGGGGAAGCAGGAGCAGCAGTTGGGGCTGTGCAGAAGGACCTGCTCCTCCTTGTCAGACGGGGTGTGGGACCAGTCCCTGGGTCACACCTTACTCATCCTGCATTATTCACCACCTGACCTGCACCCTCAGCCCGCTGGGGTGGGGTGAGAAGCACAACAGGCCTTGGTGCTCTGCTACCAACACAGATCCAAACCACTGCTCACACCAACACAATCCAAACACTGCTCACACCAACACAATCCAAACACTGCTCACACCAACACAATCCAAACACTGCTCACACCAACACAATCCAAACACTGCTCACACCAACACAATCCAAACACTGCTCACACCAACACAATCCAAACACTGCTCACACCAACACAATCCAAACACTGCTCACACCAACACAATCCAAACACTGCTCACACCAACACAATCCAAACACTGCTCACACCAACACAATCCAAACACTGCTCACACCAACACAATCCAAACACTGCTCACACCAACACAATCCAAACACTGCTCACACCAACACAATCCAAACACTGCTGCTGCGAGGAGAATGAACCCAGCACACTCTTTTATTTGCCCCTGCAGACAGGCCATGGTTCTCCCTCAAACACGGAGGAGGGGAGGCAGAAGAGTGATTTCTCTTATAACCAAATGTTTTTATGCAGCAACTTCCACGTTTCCATTTGTGTGTGTTTACTTGGTAATACCTTGGTGGCCTTGAAAGGAAGTTACTGAGTTCAATCTCTGTTCTGCTGTAGGATGCTGATACACACTTAAACCACATATTCCTTTTTTTTAGGAAACAATGTCTTAGGAGTGTCTTAGGGGCAGTATAGAGTTTTAAATATCAAAACCACGGTGGCTAAAACTTAAATTTCATGTTGATGGTAAGACTTGTGGTTCAACATTGACCCTGTGAGAGAACTTTAGCTGCACCAGTGCTGTTTGTGTAATTTGTTAGTCACAGCTTCTCTCCCAGCATCATCTGTCAGCAGCTAAATGCAGTGAGGTATTGGCATTTATATTCCCTACTTAAGCGGTATTATGAAGCCCACAAGAAGAAGGAAATGTTCTCAAAATTTTAGATTAAAACACTTCATTTGACGTCTTGTTAGTGATGATGCAAATTACAGCAAGTTGGTAGTATTCAAAATGAGTTAACAACACTTTTGTCCTGCTTTTTAACAGTGTGGGGTTGTTTTGGGAGATGGGATTTTTTATGTTTATTGAATGGCATAATATGCTGTCTAAGTAGCCTACGAGGAGGGCACTGTTGGTAGTTATTTTCCTGCTACATCTCATGGAAAGGGTTCTGTTCAGATTAGTGATTGGTCCCCTGAAAATCTTCACCACTACCAGCTGCAGTGGCACTGCAGGATTGCATTTGCTTTAAGTTTAGTAATACTGCTGGCCACTGAAAAGAGAAGCTGTGCTGCTGGGACTGTACAGAAAGCTGAAAAAATACCTCGATAAGAGTGTGTGAGATCTCAAAATAACAATGAAACAGAAGAAAGGTGGGGACAGAAGTTCCCATCTCAGTCTGCACAGGTTAATATTTCTGCTCTCAATACCTGAAGCTGAGTGGTACCAGCCCTGTGGAGTGGCAGTGCTGGGGCAGTGCTGTGTGTTTTCAGCAGCTGTTGTGTCCCACTGAGCAGGGCTGTCTGCAGTGAGCTCTGAAAATGCTCAGGGGCACACGAGTAGAGTGCAGTGAACTCACTGTCATGAGCTCTGCACTTGGACTGAGGTGAGCACAAAAGGAATCCATGCACTGACTCACTTTGTCCTTAATGTATCGGTGGTTCATCTGCATCATCGGTCTCGATGCTATTAATAGAAACAACATCCTGAAATGTGGCACCATGTATAGTTCTGTTAATGTTTAAGCTCCGTGTTTGCAGAGATCAGTGCTGGGATAGCCTGTGGGTCTGTGCCACCCTTTGCTGTTCATGCCAAAGCTGCAGCTCGTTGTTCCCACCTCCTGGGCAGTTTAAGAACAAACCCTGGGTATAGGTTGTCTTGCAGGAGCCATTCACCATGAACAGGCTGTGCCACGTGAGCACACACACACACACACAGTGAGTCACTGCACTGGATCTCTCCAGCTGTTTAAGAAAAGCAGGCTGGTGAATAAAGGCTCTGTGCAGGCATCCTCCCCTCCTCCCGTGCCCCAGCTGTTGCAAGAAATGTGTTGAAACA
This sequence comes from Pyrocephalus nanus, assembly GCA_038380795.1. Classification (NCBI taxonomy): domain Eukaryota; kingdom Metazoa; phylum Chordata; class Aves; order Passeriformes; family Tyrannidae; genus Pyrocephalus; species Pyrocephalus nanus. Next base: position 6,046,486 of record CM076282.1, on the reverse strand, counting down.
CTTCTGGAGTTATTTCCTAGCGGTTCACCCGGTGTGTAAAAGTTGACACTGCCAGTTGCCAGGGTACAAAGCATGAAATTCCACGTGAGGAACACATATTCCAGCTCTAAGGAAGTAACTTCCAATGGGTCACGGGCCTTGGAGGCACCAGTTTTTGCTGTGTGGAACATCAAATGAAGATTTCTGGTTTGCTTTCTGTGAGATCATTCAGGGACACTTCCAGCGATTGGAGGTGGGGGTTTTGATGCCTGTGATGCAAACAAACCTCTTTCAAAGAATAATATTAAAAGAACAAAGTAAAAGTTAAGAAAAAAAGATTAATTTGAAACTTAAATTATTAGGACTGCAGTTTCTTCTATACATACTATGGCTCACTTTGTGTCCAGTAGGAGCAGCAGAATAAAAACATGGGTCTGGAAGTATTGCAGGGAAAATAAATTACCAGTGACTCATAACTGCACCAGTTACATGTGATGGAGGGCTGGGAGGGGCAAGGAATTGCACTTTTTTCCACTTGCATCCGTTTTCAGTCATCAGTCCTGCAGAAAGAAGCAAAAATCATCATGTATCCTGTCTGTTTACAGAAATAGGGACCTATAAATAGTTGCTGGAGGAAAAAGGAGGGGAGCAAGAAAAGAGAAAGGAGGGGCTGTGTCCTTATAGGAGGAATGAAAGGAAATAAGTGTTGATAGCTGCAGAGCAGTGTCTGAGCTCAGGGCAGAACTTGATCACAGTAATCTGTGCACAGAAGCATTTTGGGTCACTCTGAAGGCAATCAGGCAGTTTGAATTGGTATTTTCTGCTGGATTTCCTTGCTGGTTTGTATGTGCAGACCAAGGAGTTCTGGGGTGACTCTTGCACAGGTCCCCAGTCTCCTGTTTTCAAGGCAAACTCTACAGATTTGGGGTTATTTTTGGGGAGTGGGAAGGCACAGGCATTGGGTTGTTTGCTTGCTTTTTGTTTTTAAGTTATTCAGTCCATTCAGTCTCTGCTAAAATCATTGAAGCTGGAAGTGGGAATCCTGGAAAAAATAGATTAGGTCATGGTCTTGACCTGTTTCGAGTTACATTGTCATTTTAGACCCAAATGTTTCAGCCTTCTGGACAGCAGCAACAGTATCTTACCATGTAACTTTGTCCATTAGACCAGAGAAAACAAATCTGGTTTTGGTCCTGTTACTCCACAAATATATTGACATGTTTGTAAATATTACCGAAGGATGTGTTGGGGTTCAAGTACAAATATTTTGGTTAATCAGAAAGAACATTTTGACATTACCCCTAAAGACAAGCGGGTTCCTGCCTCCATTTTTTTTAATTTTAATTAGAACTGTTCAACAAGTGGTTGTTCCTAAGAATGGAATGGAGCAACCCCTGGTTTACCCCACAGTTTTAGGCAGAATATCTCCCCCCTTGTGTAAATGTAATTACACTGGATGGTTTGCAGTGCACTTGAGCAAAGTGCCAGACACACAAATGTTTGTCCTGGGCTAATTAAATTACACCAGAAGTAATTTGGGCAACAGAGTGAGGAATAATGCAGTTATCCCAGGGACTTTAGCAGAACATTTGAGTATTGATCAGTTGGTACTTTTACTTCCTTTCTTATACGAAGAGAAAAACATCTCTGCCTCTGCTCTATTGTTGAGAAGTGAATACAAAACACATGCTTCTTGCAAAGCCAGGATGTCTGAAAGCACAAAAGAAATATCCAAAAAGCTGTATACCATAACTGCAAGAAAATTCCTCTCAAATATAGATGCTCCTTTAGAAATGGTGTGTGAGCTGGGATTGCAACTGCAAGGAAATCTGCACATTGGGAATACCTGGTGGTTTGGCTGCTGAACTGTCTGGCTGTGATTTGGCTGATTGCTGAGAGGTGTTTTGAAAGTTCACTGTGTTGTTCAGCTCTTTTCCTGCTGGAAATCACCCGATCTCACTGCCTCCCCTCTCCCCTTCCCTCCTGTCTTGCAGCAAACGAGGATTCAGCGTCCGATCCTTTGGCACGGGGACTCACGTGAAACTGCCGGGACCGGCACCGGACAAGCCAAATGTTTATGACTTCAAAACAACCTATGATCAGATGTACAATGATCTGCTTAGGAAAGACAAAGAACTGTATCCCCGTGGCATGGCCTCGTTAAAAAATCCCGTGTGGTTCATCCCTGAAAGGTGTAATTCGTTACTTGGCATTATGCATTAGGAACAGAGAGTTGCTTGACTGGAGAACTTAAAATGATTTCAGTTTATAGGTTTTTTTATTTTTTTAAAATGGGCCTCTAGTGCTCCCTGGTAAAATTGCTGAGTTACAATGCACACATCCCCAAATGCTCTTTTGTAGTGTGTTAATGTGTTTAGCTCTTGAGTGAAAGCACATCAGTACTCACAGATTGCCAGCACTGCACTGCGGATCACACGCTCTCAGTGCAAAGACTGTCCCGATAATGGAGCTGGGAAGAGCGACCACCTCGACATTTATGTTGTATTTAGCTCAGACAAACTGCCAGGTAAGGTTTACAGATACTTTCTGTGGGAGAGAGGATACCTTTCATTAAAGAGCTCACCCTTCTCACTGAGGATTTCGTGGTACGTGATCTGTGCACCAAGAAAAAAAATAATCCTGTAGTGTATTCTAAAGAATGGACATAGGAGAGCCCAGTAACAAATTTGATCCTGGAGAGCAGAGGTGATCAGGGTTAGGCACACTACTAAAAACCATGACTAATGTCAAACTGCGTGATTTTAAAATACCTATATTTAAAGTTTTTTTTTTAATTATTGTTAGGAAAACCCACAAACCTACTCTAAAATTGGGGCACTCACTCTAGATACTTTTTTTCAACAAAGATCTTTTTTTTTTTTAAAAATCAAAATGTAGGATATAGGATATAGTCTTTCTGGATCACATGTGATGTGCTGGTTTATTTGTTGATTTTTTTTTTAAATCCCTCTGCCTACAGAGAAAAGGCAAATCTTGCAAACCCATCATATTGAGGTATGTCATATCCATATCTTGATTAAAAGAACTGCTTCAAAAGAAAAGAACTTGAACTGAGAATTAATTTTACCAAGCACTAACGACTTGTGATTTCCTTTTTGCATCCTTCCTTGCTGCTGTACTGAGTATGGCAGTACTTAAAAAAACCCCAAACAGCAGAAAGCCTGCCCAGCCCCATCATTCAGCATGTTTAGGAGTTGCCTCTGTGGTTCTGCTCCACGATGGACATGGTTACTGTGCATCTGCAGTGTCACAGTTAACCCTTTGCTCAAGATGAAGGGAAGCAGGTTTAAACAGTGGCCATCTGAAGGGAAATAGGGCAGGAGCAGTTGCCTCTGTGACTTTGCCTTTATGGTCCTCGGCTGACTTGAGGTTTTCAGACTGAAGACTCAGCACAGAAGTCAACTCCATTTCCAGAAGTGGGTTTTGAGGGTAAAGATTTTAGGCAAAGGCAGACCTGCTCTCATCAGCGAGGTGTGGAATAGGTGTTTGTGAACCAGGGGCACAGGGACCTCAGTCCTTTTGGGTGAGCATTACCTGCTGGGGGTGGGGGGCATGGCCTGGGTGGGGGGAGGGCCTGCTCTTCTCCTGGGCTTGGATTGGGGTGGGGAAACAAAGGGACCTGTGTTTCCATATGATTGAGCTGCTTGTTCTGTTCCCCAGCCTTGCTTCCATCAGCTCAGTGGAGGTGACTCTCAGCTGTAGCCTTTCCATGTGGTGTGAAATGGGGTGTCCTGGGGACATTCCCGGATGGCAGCAGGAGCCACGGGAGGTGTGAGGGCTCAGCAGTCAGTTCTGCCTCACTCAGGAGTGATCTCCTTCCAGTCCCACATCCAGCAGGGATCCCAGGCACTGTGCACCCCACATACCCCGTGAAATTAGGGCTGTGAGGGACATGGACCATCCCCTGCCCAAAGAAACAACCCCCAGTTTCCAAAAGCAGTGGCCACAAACAGCAAAGACCTGCTGCAGTGTTGGACCTCCCTCAGAGCAAGGTTAAAACCCTGTTAGAGAGAAGATCCACTGAACCTCTCTGTTCACTTGTGAAAAGGGGGGACAACTATTAAAAACCCACTCTACAGAGACTAAAAGCACCTTCATTATAGTTAATTAGTGAAATATAGAGCACAGGCTCACATACCTTGAAGGCATATGTTGAATTTAAGAAGCACAGGAATAAGAGATTCGCTCGAGTAGGTGGTTACAGTGTCTCTAAAATGGAAGTACTTCAAAGCCTTTTAAGATGTGGTAGTTAAAACTTGGAGTTAAAATAAGTACCCACATCTCCCATTGCATTTGGAGAATGTAGCATTTAAATTGCCTGAGCCCTAATAGAGAGCTGTGACAAAGCTGTTCTGAATGTGGCTTTTGCTTGCTTTTTTTTTTTTTTTTTAAATATTCCTCTATTATTTCTAGGACAACAGTAGAGGATTCTACTGCTAATCTGGAGGAGACATGGCCATGCAGCACCTCTGGGGCTGTGTGTGTAATACATGTAAATTGTACTTGCAGGTGTAATCCACCTTTCCAGGATCGTGATTACTTGCCCCTTAAAACTGTGTGAGGGGGTTTGAGGACTTAATTCTAATTATATGGTGGAGACTTTAAAGGTGAAGCAAAAATAGAGCAAAACTGGTGAGCCCTGCCTTCAGGTGAACTCAAAAATTAGTCAAGGATGAAACTTGCTAAACACCAGTTTAAATCTTCATCAGCCGTTGCTTTTATGCCCAGGGATAGGAACTGTTCAAACGGAAATTTGACCAAAATTCTGCAGCAGTAGCTCCTGGGTCCTTTATCAATGTTGACTAACTCCCTGACTGATTGTTCCTTTCCTTTCCTCAACACTGGTGTCTCTGTGAGCCTCACGTTGAAGGTGCCCAATGATTTCCATAGGTAGGTGGGTATTTTTAATTAGGATCTCTAGCCTGCATCTGATCTGCAAGCCTGGCCTCTTGCTCCCTTCCCTCTCTTACCTCCTCTTTTAATGTGTCCTGCTCTCTAGATAGCATTCCAGTTTCAGCTCCACAGTTACATGAGGATATAAAATCGAGAGGAGGGTGGAACATCCTCAAGATGTTCCTAAAGGTGTGCTTGTTAGAGGGAAAATTTCCAAATGAAGAAGAGAAACTGGCTTGGTACATCTCTCTTGAAGACATATTGATTCTTTTCTGTAAAAAAAAAAAAAGGTAGTGCTAATCTTGGTGATTGGGATGTAGTTCTGCTCTGTGAACTCCATGCTGAACCTGGATGCCCAGGTGGTATTGCCCTGTAGCTCAGTCTGGAGCAGTAACTTATTTAATTCTACTTCAGGTAAGCTCTTATGCATCTGTTTATCTTACATTTTATCTGGTTTTCTCGTGGATTTGGAACTGATAAGCAGTTCAAAGCTTCTGTTCAGAGCTGTCATTCCAGTGGTCAGCAGGATAGCTTCTGTGTCTGGAACCCATCTGGGATGGTTTATTTTAGATATGTTTAGGGTTGGGTTTTGGTTTGTTCATTTTTTTTTTTTAGGTTGGATTTGGGTTTTTTTCTTCTCTGCTTTTTTTTGAAGCCTGACCTTCCAACAGCTAAAAATAGTTGGAGTCATGGCCTGCCTGTCAGTGGCAAAATTCTTCCAAATGCTGTGCAGTACAAGTCTCATTTTCTTCCTTAACATGTCTTTCAAAGTACTTCAGTGCTCCTAGAAATAGAGGGAAGGGATGAGAGTGGAAAGCAGTGTTTAAACTGGATTTGAACAGGCTTCTAAGAGGCACATTTGTGTGAATCAATATGCTTCCAGCCACAGCTGAATTCCAATTCCTTTTTCTCCATGAAGGATCATAAGACCAAAACACTTCACAAAGTCCCAGGCCTCTCCAGCACAGCAGTTTTCAGTACTTTTTAGTCTGACTTCTGATCAGAATGCCTTTAATCTTGGCTTCATTTGCATTAAAAAGGAAATATATCAAATTATTAAAAATATATAAACTAGAAATGTATTATTTAAATGCTATTTCCCCTGTGTTTGAAACTGCAATCTAATATTAAATGCTTTTCAGCACATAAAACATCCTCTGCCATCCTGTCAGTCTGCCAGGTAGCCTTTGGAAGGTTTCTTTCCTTAGCCAAGGTGAGTCCTGAACAGATGCTCTTAGGAATTTTGACCCCAGGATCCTATCTGAGGTTGAGGAGTCCTGTAAAATCCACTTAGAATTGCAATGATTTCATTTATTGGCCCAGATTTGGCACTTCCATCCCCACTTAAAGGAGGGGAGCGTTGAAGACTTTACCTCCCATCAACACAAAACTTCTGTGCCAACATAAGGGATGCTTATAATTCTTTTTTTTCCCCCTTAAAATGATTCCAAATCCATTTCTATTTTCATGGTAGTGACTGTAATTTCTTAAACTGGCATTAATTGCAAGCCAGTGTTGCACTGAGGACTGTTTCCTGCAGACTCCTCTAGCGTGCTGCTTCCCTGGCCTGCTGCTGTTCCAGAGTGGCCCTGCTGGCTTTGTGATTGTGTTCTCAGCTTTCCCAAATGCCTTAAATTGAAATGGCTTAATTGATTTAGGGTTTGTAAATGCTTTGTGGTTTGCTTTCTCTGAGCTTCCCTATCCATCCCGAACTCCAGGTAGCTGAAAATTCCCTTTGGATTCTGCAGCACAAAGCGGTGAGAGCAGCAGAAGGCCCTTTGAGCAGGGCTGCTGCAACCCCTGCTTCCTTGAGATGGTAAATGGGCTGACCCATCCTCTCTCCCAGACCCCTCTCTCTCCTCACAGCTTCCTCAGAGCTCTTCCCCCCTCAGCCCACTTTGCTGCTCATCCTCTGCAACCTGCCACTGGTTTCCAAACCTGAGAAGAGCCTCTAAAAGTCCTGGGTGACACTTGTGAGCTTTCTTGCCCACTGGTCCTGACAGTGACTGTTGTGTTGCTTTTTTTTACGTGTCCTTGTCACGTTCTGGACTTGGCAGTAGTTTGAGCCAAGTGATCAAACACTGGACATTCCAGCATTCCAAACTCCTCTTCAAGTTCACACTGGGATGAAGTGCACAGTCAGCTGTTGGATGGCATGGGCAGACCTGCCTCATCTTCCAAGTCATCTTGTGGTCCATCTCTGCCCTCCTGATCTTCCTTTAGTCCCTTTGGTATATCTGAGCCATCCCTTCTCCAGGTCTTTGGTTTTCCCATTACTCCATTTCTTGTCCCCTTTGACAGCTTGTTTCTGTCCAGTTCCATCCCCAAACACTCTTTCAGCTCTTCAGCACCAACAGGTCACTGGCATTTGAGCTCTGGGCTTAACCTCAAGATGTTTCCTGTTTCTGCTGATGTTTGGGTACGTTCCCTCAGCTCTGGGGCTCAGCCAGGCTTGAGGGAGTGAGCAGGGCTGCCATGTGGTTGGATTTGGACCAGCTGCTTTGAGCAGGCTCAGCTGGACTTCTGTGTGCAGTTTGTAGCTTAAAAATCCCAGGTAGTTGTCCTTCACAAGGGAAAATAAGTTCAGTTCTTTGCAGGTCATTAATGCAGGCACAGATGTTACCAGAAACGTTACTTAACCCAGCTTAATATCTTCCTTAGGGTTTGGAATGCCATGTTTCAGAATCAAAGAATCCCAGAATGGTTTGGGTTGGAAAGGACCTGCAAGATCATCCAGTTCCACCAGCCTAGGTTACTCCAAGCCCTGTCCAACCTGGCCTTGGACACTCCCAGGGATGGGGCAGCCACAGCTTCTCTGAGCAACCTGTGCCAGGGTTCACCCTCCCAGGGAAGAATTTCTCCCCAATATCCATCTAAACCTACTCTCTTCATTTTGAATCCAGTAGAACCATAGAATGGTTCAGTGTTTAGACTTCAGAGCACCACAGAAGCCTGGTGACCAAACTGGTTTGTACTGAACCCAACCAATTTCAATTCAAGTGGAAGGCAGTTTGTGCTCTGGCTGTGGAGTGAGGGCAGTTCTTGCAGCTGTGATCACCAAGCTTGGAGGGCAGAATTTGTAGTGCCCAGGCCCATTTTCAGGCTTTTATTCCCTGTAAAAGGAGCTTATGCTAAAGGTAGAAGAAGGTTGGGCAGCCTCACCCCTCCCCACACACATCCTTTAAGGAAATGTTTATTCTAGACAAATTGCCAAGCAGGCAATGTGAGTTATTTATAATGCAGGTACTAATATTATAATGCAGGTACTAATAAATAAATTTAGATGGTGTAGAGAAGAGACCTGCAGATGCAGGTGTGAGAAGCATTCTGCTCTGTTTTCCCAAAGAAGAAAAGCAGTGTTTGAATGTGGTGGCAGCTGCACCACAGGGAATAATCAGCGTGTCAGATTTGTTTGAAGATGTAGAAACTTTGGGTGCCAACCAACCATTAATTTAAAGATTTCCCCCCCCCAAAAAAAAAAAAAAAAAAGTATGTCTACATTTTAGCAAGTGATTTTTACCCAATTATGTTTAATAAAGTGGCCTCTAGAGTATTTTTGTAGAATGGCCTGGGTTGGAAGGGACCTTAAAGCTCATCTCCTTCCACCCTTTCTCCATGGGCAGGGACACCTCCCACTAGCCCAGATTGCTCCAAGCCCTGTCCAGGAGCAACCTTGGACGCTTCCAGGGATGGGGATTTTAGATGACTATGTAATTAATTTATATACCCCAAAACTTCCAGCTCAGATCACTTGGGAGCTTCAGCTTCACGTGGGACTTAAAATGCAATTTACTGAATACTTGGATCAGTAAGATCATTTTCCCATTATCATACAGGATGAGAGACTTTATGCTCATGGCTAAAAGGGTCCCTGTCAGGGACAAATTACTGATGAAGTGGTTGGAGGGGTGAGGGATGTTTGATAAAAGGCATTTCTGGTGTCTAGGACAGGAATTTTAAATTTTGGGTAGCAGAAGCTGTGAAAGCTTTAGGGGTTTATCCAAACACACACATAACTTTTTTTTTTTTTTTTAAGTACATGTATATCTTCCTCTCTAGAAACTGGTATCTGTTGCAAAAACCCAATTTTTATTGCACCATCTCCTTTTTCTATCAAATCTTTCCACTGCTGAGCTGTCACGCAGGAATTTCATCCCACTGAGGATCTGTTTAGAGCAGTCACTGCAATAAAGGTGAAATCTGAACTGGACCTACTGTCAAAATGTGATGGATTTACTATGCCAGTGGTTTGCAGGAGGTGAATGGCTCTTAGAGAAATGCAGGCAGGTTGTGTTGAGTGTGAGCAGGGCTGGGAAGGTGTGACAGCAGGGAGAAAATCTTGGGAGCACCTGCTGAAGAAGTGGCTGCTGAAGAGAAAGAGATGCACGGGATAGGGAGCATGGAGTTGAAATCTCTTGGAAGGAGCTTATTTCAGTCTCCTTTTATAGGCAGATGGACCCTTGGAGGGAAAGGAAAAAAAAATAGCTGTAAGTTGGCAGCAGAAAGCTCGGCTGTGAGGCAGAAAGCTTGTGTGGGTTTTTGGAATATGCGTAATTCTGTCTCCAGGCTCAGTCAGGAAAGCTAGGGGACAGATGCCAGCAACATTTTATCCTAGAAAGGGAAAAAAGAGAACCCAAAAAAAAGCGTGTGGGATGTTGTGGATTTTTTTCTTTTTTTTCTTTTCCCTTTGAACTGCATGGGGTAGAAACGAGGAGTGTGGAGCCCAGAAAGGGCTCCCCTTCCAGCAGAACAAAGCAGCACAGCCAGGTGTTGACAGAGATTTTGAAAATGATATCTTGAAAATGCAGTCATCTTCAAAACGCTCTAGAAATAACCAGAGGTCAGAAATGGCTTCATCAAAGTGTTGTTTGTTGTTTGTTTTTTTTTTTTTCCCCAAGCATGACAAACCCGAGGAGAGTTTACAGGGGTGCTGAGAGGAAGCAGTGGGTGCTGGTGTGCAAGAGAGCTTTGGGCTATGAAGGACAATTCTTTATTAGCATAAGGAGAAATCTTTTGGGAAAGAAGAGCCATGAAAGGCTTGGGAGCGACCTGGAGGAAAGAAATGTGGTAGAAGTCAGTTGGCTGAGAGAGAATTGACAACATAGATTCGTGATAAACAGCTCGTCATTCCACTTGTTCCAAATTGAAGTGGTTGAAGTGCAGTGGTGCAGACACAAAAGAACTGAATATACTCTCAATATAAAGTAGATCTGATAGGTAGAAGGATGGGCTCAGTTTTTGACAGAGCTCAAACACTTGAGAGATTTAACAGCTCTGGAGGCTGCTTGCTTGAAGACTGTTCAAGAACACCTCAGAGCACGTGCTGCACATCTGGCTGCCAGGGGGAGTAGAGCTTTGAGCTACCAGAGGGCAACTGCAAAAAGGTAGGCAGAAAGTTGTTGGCCTTTTGTTATAAAAATATTGGGACTGCTCTCTGAAAAGAAATGCGTGTATGTGACCTTTCCAGCAAGGAAATAAGCCAAGATGACCCCTTACATGATGCTACTAATGATTTTTTTTCCCCTCAGAATCCTGTTATCTCAAGAAATTATAGGCTGCTTTTTGAATGTGAAAATATCTGCTTAGATGGCTAAAAATACAGCTGTGTCAAAGTAAGGAAGAGATGCATCTGCTTTTCCAGGCTTTCTGCATTCAAACCTTTCCTGGTATTCCTGATTTGCCCATAGAACTCAGCCTTCAGAGGGAGTTTGGTTTTTCTCGAGTGAGCAGATTGGTGTGGCAGTCACCCCTGGAGTGCTCCTGATGGAATTGCGTGTCCCAGAAGGCTCAGGAGACAGTGGGGTTGGTGAATCCTGCCTGGAAGGGGGGATGCAGGATGTTAAACCTCAAGGTTACAGTAGCAGCACAAATATAGCTCCCAAGCAGCATAACAGATTCCTTTCACACGGTGATGAGGCTCTGACAGGCACTAAGTCAGTGTTTTTCTTATTCCCTAAATGGGAATGTATCTTGGGATATTTTTAAGGGATGTGCTTCTGTTATTTCCTTGACTTTCTTTGGGAGTTCAGTTGCATAAATCCATGCAGGGCTTTGTGCAGGTGACACCCCAAACCCTCTGGAATTGCCTTTGAAGAGGGAGGCCCCTGAAGGGAATGTAGGACATTCTGCTTATGCCAACAGAGCAGGCTGTGTGTTTCTAAACATTATGGCTATAAAAATAGTTGTCCAAGAAAAGTTGTGCTTCTGAGGGCCTTCTGAAGCTGTCCTGCCATTGCACTGGTGACAGTGACAGATCTCTGCTTGATTTACCCTGATGGAGATCACACTGTCATCTTGGGAGTCTCTAACAGTCACTGAACTTTATATTGGCAAACAGAAAGATTTCTTATTTTAAAGATACAGTAATAATTTAACTTGTACTGGTCATTTGCTCAAAAACATGACTTGTCTTAAAGTGAAGATACTTAACTCCAGCGACTTCAGATACACACAGAATGGAATTTTACACATGTTGGACAGAAATAAGAGAATCAAGCCACGACCAGAAAGATTCCAGAACTGCAAAGACGTTTTTGATTTGATCCTAACATGTGAAGAAAGAGTCTATGATCAAGTAGTAGAAGGTAAGGACCTTGAACTGATAAACCAAGTTAACTTTGGCTGCTTTTTCCTTCCCCTTCCCCAAAGTCTTTCACAAATCTGGAACCACCTCTGTCTCCTCCAGCTACTGCTGCTGGGACACCAGTGGGGACAGGAGCTTGCAGTCCCTGATATAGACTTTGTGTCCCCGAGCTGGGATGGCTGAGGACTTGTTTCTAAAAGCTGTTGGCAGCTCCAGGGAGTGTGTATGGGTAGCAATATGAAGGGCTTTTAGAAACTCAGGTACGTGTTTGGTTTGGAAATGCCCCTGGATCTCAAAACCCAGCAAGTGGTATGTGATGAGCGTTTTTCCACCCTGGGTTGATGGAGCAACAAAGCCCTAAGATCTCTTCCTTATGCAACTTCTGCCTACCCTGCAGAAGGCTCCCTGTGACCTCCTGAGCAGTTTCTCCCCATTAAATACCTATTGTACAGGTGGAGAGGCTGTTCCTGAGTGGTAGTGACACCGTGTAAATGTGCCACGGCCTTGCCTCGAGTGAGTCAAAGTGAGATGTGCCTGAAGCACCTGGGCTGGGGGTTGGGTCCCCCATGACCTCAGTGCACAGACCCCCCGTGAGCTCACCCAAAACCTTGGGCTCTCAGCAGTGACTCAGTTCCTGGGCTGAGAACTTTGCCTGTGGAAATGCTGGCTCCAGGACTTGAGGAGTTCCTGTCACACCGAAGGCCCAGCCGGCTGAGTTGGTATCATACACAGGACTTAGAGAGCTCTTGCCTTGGCTTTTCCATCCTCAGTGGCCACGTCACAGCGAGGCAGAGCACACTGGGGCTCCTGCAGCAGTCAGTGCTCTGAATGCTTAAGGGAAGGGCTGAAATGTGTAAGTCAGTTCTGAGAGCAGCTCTGGTTCCTCCAGCCAGCACAGCGTGTCTCACGTAGCTTTCCCTCTGATGGTTCAGGTGAGTATCCTGAGGAAGGGAGGGGGAGATCAACCACTTGACTTTCCAGTTGAGCACCTCTCTCCCTTCGTGGTAATAATGCCCTTCACAGTCACCCCAAAGGGTGTGAAAGGCAGCAATTTAAACTGGAGGCCTCGATGGGTTTGCCAAAATGAAGGTGCAGGATTGGGAAGGGAGAGAACAATTTGTATGTCTAATAGGAGGGGTGTTAGGCACAGTACAAGGGTGCACTAGTAGGAAAAGAATGGGTTTTTTTTCCCCCACCACCCCTTGTTTATAAGTAGACAAATTAAAGCTGGAGTTTTCTAATGTGACTGTCAGTGCTTGGCTTGTAGGAGCTCACCTTGCAGTGTCACATTCAGAGTGTTGGATGAACAGTGCTTTTTTTTTTTTTTTTTAAATGAGCAATTAAACCCCTCCAGGTGAGAAAGCCCAAAATCCTTCTTGATTTCTGAGACTCCTGAGTGTGGTCTTTAAAGAGTAAAGCGAGCAGGAACCTTTCTTGAGCAGGGCAAATAAACTGTCGTGACCCTTCCACAAATCTGAATTGTTCTGTGTCCAAAATCCATATCCTTTTTCTGAAATGAAAGGGACAATGTGTAAGACAGTGCTAAATAAAAAATATCCTAAAAACCAGTTTGGGGAAAGACTGATGTGACAATGCCTATGCATTTTTAAAAACCTTAATACTTCGTGTACAACATGATACAGTTCCACCCCATGTTTTGCTTTTGTTGTTTTGTTTTCAAATAGATTTAAATTCCAGAGAGCAGGAGACGTGTCAGCCAGTCCATGTGATCAACGTGGACATTCAGGATAACCACGAGGAGGCCACTCTGGGTGCTTTCCTTATCTGTGAGCTCTGCCAGTGTGTAAGTAGAGAGGGCTCCTTGCCTTGGACTGCACAGGGGCTGGGCTTTGCTCAGTGCTGGCTCAGCAAAATCCACATCAGGGTGCAAGTTCCCAAATCCTTCTGGTTGTTTTCAGAGCTGTTGGGCAAAGAGATGAACTCAGCCGGGTTCGTGGTTAAAACATTTTTAATTACGTGGGATTTAAAGGTCAGAGCTGCATCCTGAATCCCAGGGTTCCTGAAAAAATTCCCATCTAGGTGTGTTCCACCACAGTGCTGTGTGTGTGATGTGCAACAAAACAGTGGTGCCCCAGCCCTCGGTGTAAGAGAGAGGAGCTGCCCTGACAGTGGAACTGAGAGCAGAGGAGGGACCTGTGTCCTTGACACTGCCCAGCTTGAGGAGTTCACCTGGCCCAGCGTGGCTTTTTTTTTTTTAAACTCCAGCCTGTGTGGTTCTATTTTTGGTCTCAAATCCTTTCCAGATTCAAAAAGCCTAAGAGGGTTCAAGGACTTGAAATTTTAGCCATCTGTTCAGTGTGCCTGGAGCTATTCTGGAGGGTTCTTATCTGGTGGGGAGGGATGATGCCTACTCAACAAAGTACTAGTGAAGTGCCAGTTGGGTGGGTTGGGGAAGGAAGGATCTGCAGATAAACATAAAGCAGAATATCAGTGCATTTGGGAGTGCTGGGGATGTCAATAAAGCACCCAGGGCTGCACTGCTGGGCACAGCCTCTGCTGGGTTACATTTCCCAGCAAGCCAAAACCCTGGGATTTGTTCTGCTTTTCTAAACAGCAGCATATCCTGGGAGTCTGGTTGCTGAGCCTTTTTTCTCTTCTAGATACAGCACACAGAAGACATGGAAAATGAAATAGATGAGCTGTTACAGGAATTTGAAGAGAAAAGTGGAAGGACTTTTCTTCATACTGTCTGCTTTTATTAAAGCACATCTGTCTCTTAGGCCTTAATACAGATGAGGGAAGCATGTGTTTAAATTTCTGATTATACTGTATTTTCCTGGAAAATGAATATTGATCTTTTTTGTTTGTTTGTTTGTTTAAAAACTCCTTTTCAGTGTCTTTTTGTTTCAGGTGTTCTGTCACAGGTAGGCAGAGGTACTGGTTGGGTTTGTACATATGAAATGATTAAAAGTATACACAAAGGCCACCTATTTAAAAATTAAATTCAAGTTCTTTTTTTTTTTTAAATCCTACTTTAATTATTACAAGTAGGTTTTTAATTATAAAGAGAATGTTTCTTGAATATAAGTTTATAATGTATTTTTCCAGCTTACAAATTTATTTTATTTCAGTTGAGCTTTTTTTTTGTTTGTTTGGTTTTTTTTTTTTTTTTTTTTTTTTTTTTTTTTTTTTTTTTATTTTAATGTGACAGAATGGCTGAGGATGTGAATGGAACAATTAAATAACTGAGTATCTGTATATTATTAGCTATAAAGTTGGAAGCATCCAATAAAAATGAAAAACCTCTAAGCTTGTCTGTTTTCAAAGTAGCAGCTGAGGGAGTGTCTGTTCTTTTTGAGGTGAAACACAAAGTGTCTGGGTGAGATGAATAAAACTGAGAGCCTGTAACTGTAGCAGTGAGGGCCCAATGTGTAAGGAAGATGGGGAGCAATGGCAAACTCCACTGGCAACTGAAATAACTTAAATTTGGAGGGTTTTTTTAACCAAAGCACTTTTGAATAGAAGCATTTTCCTCCCTTACAGCAGCAGTAAATGTGGTTGTTGTGGCTCAAAATCCAGGAGGTGGGTATGTGTGTACAAACAGAGCAGCAACCTGCTCAGACTGATGGAAGTGAACCCAAATTATTGCACACTCAACGTGTGAACTGCTGTTGCTTTACAGGCAAGAGAAGATCCTAAAAGCTGTTTTGTTAAAGGAACCTGTGAAGAACTGGGAGCAAATGAGGCTCTGCTGGGGTAGCTGAGGACAACAACCACCAGGTTGGAAGTGAAGCAGCATCAGATGGGGGTTTGTCCTCCTGGCTTCTCCCATTCCACCAGATTTTCCTTGCTGATTGTTTTGCCCATGCAGGAGTTTGGTGCAGATGCCTTCAGGTCAGGAAAACGTTACCCCTCTGTGCAGACAGCTCTGGCTGTGGGGCAGTAAATCCTCAGGTGATGCTGCTGAACCTCTCTCAGTGAACACACAGGCATTAAAGAGCAGCATTTGGGGTTCCACACCTGAGAACTGCAAGTCCACCTTGGAAAACACTTCCTGGCAGCTGCAAACCCTGAGGTCTCTGTCGGGCCCCCAGAGAAACCTTACACCTCGCTGCTCCTGGGATCTTGGGGGTTGGCTGTGGTTTCAACTGCTTTGTGGGAGAACTTAGACCTCTGCCAGCTCAATCCTGTCCTGGCCAGTGTCCAAATGGGTCAGTGCATCATCCTCTGGTCCTGGGAGTGTTTAATATCCCTGAATTACCTGGGCTGCTTTGCTTGTCTGTTTAAAAATGCTTAAAAATGTCGTGGAGAGGGACTGGATCAGAACAAACAGGGGCTGGGGAGCTGGAGCAGCAGCTGGGACGAGGTTTGCAGGGTGTGTGATTTCCAATTGGCTTGTCCTGTCCCATTTTGTTCCTGGAGACTCTGGGTTTGATGGATTTCCTCGGCCTCCTCTGCTCCTCCTCGCTGGTGTGTCTGATACCATCTCTGTTACCATGGGGATATTTTACAGCCAAGGGAAGAGATGGTGCTGTGAGGACTGAACTGCTGTAGTGGATCTCTTTAAAAAGACATTCCAAGCACAGTGCTGAGCATTTTGAGCAGAGTTTTCCTTCCCTGTGCAGCACCAGCACCGAGTTCTGCTCTTGGCAAGGTGAAACCTGGGGAGCGTTTGAAAAATGTTTTTGCTCTCAACTTAATTCGCCCTAAACAGAGCTCTTTGTTGTTATTTCACAGAAAGGCAGGAAAAACCCACACAGGGTGTTTTAACCCCAGTTTTGTGTTTATATTGGGATTCACAGCAGAGTCCTCTTTATTGCAGGAAGGTTGCACTTCTCATGTGTGTGGTTGGCAGAGAATTCTGGCTGCTGTGGTGCTAAGTATGGAATAATTAGAACTTTAACAAGAAGCCTAAAACCATAACAGAGTGTACAGGATGTTGCAGAGCAGTTCTTTCCATCCTAAACATTCTGTTCATAAGCCAGAGCAGTGCTGGGAGCTGGTCATTTGCCACTTGTTTATTTACCAGTGTGCAGATGGATGGATGGATGATCTGGAAGGACAAGCCAGTATTTTGAAAGATCCACAGTCAGTATTTCAGCTTTCTGTGAGCATAACTTGTTCTTCAGCTAAAGCTGTTCATACTCTGACACGTTACTTCTCATTTAACTTGAAAAATTTATGCATTTGTGTAGTTACTTTGTCTCCACACGCTTCATTTGCATCGAAATCCTCGGATTCCAAAAGCTCAGTTTATACAGGAATTTTATGGTCTCTTGTTTGAGATACACAAAAGTGTAGAAGTATAAAACTGTGGCTAAACACAAGGTCAAAGCTATTTTCTGTGTCAAAGAAAAATTTCAAGGGAAAAAAAAAAATTCAACTTTGGTCTAAAGGAAATGGGAAAAATGTCTGGGATATTCTCCCAGCTTCCCTAAGGCCAGGAGAGGTGGCTTTAAAATGCCTGATCCGTGGGGGTGGTTTGGAGATGAGGAACATGGACGGGTAACCAGGCAGAACTTCACTTCCACGCAGTTCCCTGGCACTTGTCTTCAAATTCTCTGCTCTCTCCTGAGGTTTTATTTGGCTGTTGCTTTAAAAATGCTTTGGTTTTCTGCAACTAGCAGAGTAACCAGCTGCATTCTCTCCATGTTAGTCCTTCTGAGCTCTGCACATCGATGGTAAACTCCACTTCTGAGCTCAGTGAGAAGTAGCTGAGGGCAGAGGGTTGTTGAGGAGAGAACTCTGAGGAGTTGGGCAGGGTGTGGCAAGAGATGCCTTCCTAGGCATGAAGTGCCTGGCTTGTCAAACGTTTCATGTGTGTGGTTTAAATTAAAAATTTAAAAAAAAAAAAAAATCATCTGCAATGCAATCTGTGCTCTAATTTGAGGACACCATTTAGTGGTTTTAATTGTGTGACAGTATTTTGGTATTTTCAATACCCAGTAGTAGGTTAATGACTGTTCCTTGAAGAATGGAGTTTATATAACACGAGTCATTACATAAGAAGGCTGATTGTGGCCTGAGGAGCAGAAGGAAAACAAATATGCAAAAAAGCAAAACCCAGCACCAGCAAACTCTGCTTTGATGGCCCTGAGAAGCCTAAAAAAAAATAAATACCTGGGTTGTAGCAAGGTGAAGCTCACCTTGAGGAGTGCCGAAGACGGGGAGGTGAAGGCGCTGCAGGACACTCCAGCCATCAAGCCCTGTGCTACCAAGCATTTCCCACGTGGTGGCTGGAACCGCTTCCCTTCAGCCACATCTCCTGCCTCACAGGGAAAGGAGCGACAGCCGAACAAGCAAAAAGTTACCGGCTGGCCACTTATTTCCTTTTAATTTCCCCAGGAGCTCCTAAACGTGGCCTGAGTTGGACCGACCAACCCCGCCGTGAAACAAAGCCGTGGAGAACCCCAAGCACGAGCTGTGCCTTGGCCCTTGGGGGTTGGCAGGGGGGGCAAAGCTGTGTTGGTACTCGTGCCCCAAAAGCGAGGCAGGGGTCTCCTGTGTCTGCACCATCCCAGCTTTCCTCAGGGGCCGACTCCAGGGAGGTGGGATTTGCTCAGGGCAGGGCAGGGCACGCTCACCCTTCCCTGGGAGCCCTTCTGAGCGCTTTCCCCGGGGCGGGGGGCGCGGGGCCGGGACCCCCCCACCCACCAAGGGCCGCTCTGGGTGCGGGCAGCAGCGGGCGGAGGGAGGTGCCGAGGGAAGGCGTGTGCGCGGCGGAGCCCGGGGCTCGCACCCACCGCACGGGCCGTGCCCGGACCCCCGGGGGGGCCAAGACGCGGGATGCGGCCGGTCCCGCATCATCCCCCCCCACCCCAGTCCCTCCGGGAGGAGAGAGGGGCCGGGGCCGACCCCGGGCGGAGGAAGGGCGGGGTGAGGATGGCGTGTGGGACTCGAAACGCGGCCAAGCGCCGCTGCCGGGGCTCCGCGTGCGGCTGCGGGGCGGGGGGAGCCCCGCAGGGCCGGCCCGCAGAGCTGCCGCCGCCGCTCGCCATGAGCCGCTCCCGGAGCAGCGCCTCCCCACCTAGGTAAATGCCCGGGGTGGGGAGGGGGCGGCCGGCGCTGCCTGGGCGCATCTCCCCGCTGCATCCCGCATCCCTCCCCTGCATCCCGCATCCCTCCCCCGCCGTGCGGGGCCGGCCGGCGGCGCGGAGCCACCCGCGCCCGGGAGGGGCTGGGCCGGGGGCTGCCGGCGCCGAGCGAGCGGAGGGGACACGCAGCCCCGAGCGGGGAGGGTTTGTGGGGGCTTGTTTTTGGGGCGGGTGGGCGCGCTGATTTTGGAGGAAGGGGGGGGTGTGTTTGGGGTATATTTTATTTTCAATTCTATTTCGCAGCGGGGACGATTTTGGGGAGGGTCGGGGGAGAGGATGCAATGAGGCTCCCCCGGAGTGGGTGATTTTTTTGCAGCCTGCCTCCTCCTCCCCCAGCCTCCCCCCCACCACCACCAACCCCGCACCCCGGGTTTGGCTGCCTCGCTTCCCAGTTGCTGCATGAAGGCTGTGCTTGTGGCGGTGGGTGCCCGCTCCCGGAGCCGCTCACCCTCCGCGGCCGCGGCCGGGGGGAGCCCGGGGCCAGCGAACGGGGGAGCACATTTTTTTTTTTTAATTTTTTTTTTCCCAATTTTTTTTTTTTTTTTTACCCGTCACGTTCGCCCTAGAAAAATAAAAAAATAATTAAAAAAAAAAAAAAAAAAGAAAAAAAAAAAAAGAAAAAGGGGGAGGCAGGGGCGCGGGAGCCCGAGGCATCCCCGGCACGGGGGAGTGCGTGTGTGTGCGCGGGGGGCGCCCCGCCGCCCCGCCGCCCCCCGCCGCACCGCAGCGTGCGGGCAGCGAGCGCGATGCGCCCCGCGCTCGGCTCTGCGGAATAGCGCGGCCGCCGCTCGCCCTCCGCGGGCTTGGGGCGCACGGACCCGACCGCTGGCCATCCCCTATTGATGTCCATGAATGCAAACACCATGATTTTCATGATCCTGGGCGCCTCTATCGTTATGGTAAGAGATTTTGCTTATCTCCCTCCCCTCCATCATCTCCCCCCCCCCACTCACACACCTCCCTTCCCCTTCCCCCCCCACCCCCCGCACTGTCCCTCAGCCCGAGCACCTCCGTGTGTGTGTGTGTGCGTGTGTGTGTGCATGTGTGTGTGCCCCGGAGAACACCAAAGATTATTTTCTTTATGACTGCTTCAGTCTTTGGCAATCAAACTAGAGTCAATGTTTTATTCCATCATCCAGAGTTGACCAGATGCCTTGGTTGTGGGCTCTTACAGGCAATAGCTTGCTTGATGGACATGAATGCGTTGCTGGACAGATTTCACAATTACATCTTACCGCATCTGAGAGGGGAGGACCGAGTTTGTCACTGCAACTGTGGAAGGTAAGTTCACCTGCAGAGGATCTCCCCTCCCTGCCCCCCCCAGCCCCTTCCCACCTTGCCTCACAGGGGGAGGCACAGGGGAGGTGGTGGCCAGGGAGCCGCTGGCTGGGCTACCATCTTTGCATTCTGGCTGTGTCTCACCTTCCTCACCAGCTCCTGCATGAACACAGGGAGGGGGGGATTTGGGTTTTTTTTTTGGAAGAAGAGTTTTCTGTGGGCTTGGAAGTCCGTTCTCCTTTGTGTGTGTGTCTGTGCAGGTGCATCCGCCAGCCCTGCCGAAGTGAGTAACTTTGATGTGAACGTTTGTCATTTTGCCTTTGTTGTCGCCTGGTTGTGACGGTTTGGGGTCCTCAGCCTGTTTGGGGTCTGGGTCTTGCAGTTGTGTGGCTTAAACCAAATGGGGTTTGGAGGACCGAGAGGATCCGTGTCCAGGCCGGAGCGTGGCTGTGTAGGACGGTGTCACTTTGAGGCTTTGAGATCTTTGATCAGATTTTTAATTCCCCGTGGCTTTCCCTCCTGAGAGTTGTGATGCTGCTGGACACAGCACCCCGAGGAGGCTGGGCTGTGGTTTTGTGGAGCGTTCTGTAAGCCAGGTGGATGCTGTGCCAGGAGCGATGCCTTTGCTGTGCACAAGTTTATGACTGGACAAATCCCTGCCTCTCCCCACGGCTGCTGGGAATGCTGAATTCTCCTAAACAACGTCGCTCTTACGTCGTGTGTAATCACTGAAGTGCTCAGCTGGGAGCTGGGATCTGGCTGTTCTCTGTGTTCTGGCCCGGGGGCTGAGTTTTGGGGAGGTGAATTTCTCCCTTCCTTGTGGGATTGCTGCCGGTGATCCTTGTCCTGCGCTCCTGGAGGCCTCGCTCCCCTCCTGTGCCTGGTTACTCACAGCCTGCGGGAGAGTTTCTTGTCTGTGGGGGAGTGAAGCAGCGTGAGGCTGTGCCAGCTAAAGGACATGCTGGGGGAGCCCTCCCTTGTCACATCCAGCGTTTAAATCGAGCTTTACTCCTCTTTGAGCTGCCTCTGGAACCAGCTGCATCCTGTCTCCCGGGCGTCACATCCCTCTGGTGTCCCTGGGGTGGGAGCTGAGCTGGAGCTGGGGATGTGCTTTGCTTAATGAAGAGAAACTGCTTTGCCCTTCCACTTGTGCTTCAGGCACCGAAGGTGATCGGTGCCTTCCTCCCCAGGCTGCCGTGGCAGAACAGCAGAGAAAGGTGCAAGCAGCACTTCCAGGGCCAAATTCAGCCTGGCTCTGGATGGTACAGTGACAGACCCTAAATTCCTGGTGCTCCTCGGGCACCTCAGGCATCTCCCTGTTAAGGTCAGTGGGGAAGACTGGGCAAGAAACACCCACAGCGTCTTTGGCTTGTTTTTGGCAAGGATTGGCTTTTTCCCAGATAATGTTTTTTGAGCCCTCTTGATGTTTTTCACTGGTTTAGGTTTTTTCCTCTGCCCCTTCCACCAGTTTTTGTTTTTTACTCATCACAGCTTGGTTCAGTGGTGGTGAAAACTGGCTGCTGACGAGAGACTTTAATGTTGTCTGGAGGGTCTGAGGAGCGTCGGGTCTCGCTGGTGGTTTGGCAGAGTGTCCTGCCCAAGCCTGAGAAGGTGGCAGGGGGGACTCTAACTCTCTGTCTGCAGAGATGCTGTGGAGGCAGATAAATTAGCCATGGCACTCTCCCCAGACATCGTTAGGTCATTTCTTCGAAAGTGCCCAAAACATCTTCCAAATCGCAGAGCGAGGCTCTGAGAGGAGGCAAAAAAAAAGCAAAGTTTACCAGTTGCCTCAGGTACAAAGAAGCACTGGCTCTTGCCAACAGAAACACCACAGCACTCCCTGCTCCTGAGCATTGGCTCCCACGTGCTCATGCCCCGATGCAGGAGGAGCACCCTGAGCTGTGGGACGTTGTGAGGCCTCGTGCTCGGGTTTGGGGTGGGATCCTCTCTGCCCCCCGTGCTGGCCTTTTGGGTGCTCTGATTTGAAGGCAGGTGCTGCTGGATGTGCCTTGTCCTTCCTTGTCAGCTCTCCAAGTGCTCTGAGCAGGGGGCAGGGAGCCATCAGCAGCTCTGCCTCGCACCAGGCAGGGCTGTGTCCTGGAGCGCGTTGTCAGCGCCGCTACCGGGCCTTGATGAAGAACTTAATTTGCCAGTAACCAAAGGGAGTCCTTGGAGGAGGGAGCTGGCTGCAGTTCAGTGTGTTGCAGGGAGGGAATGGGGGAAAATAAGTAAATGTTGCAGAAATGGAAGGGAAGGAGGAATTGGAATAAATGAAGATTGATGTGCAGTGGGCTGAGCTGCTGCAATTAAGGTTTTCCCTCCTGCCCTGGCCTGGGTCGTGGTGTCAGTCAGATCAAATAACTCATTCAGAAATGCTTTCCTTCTGCTCTCCTGCCCTGGTTGGACCCTTCCTTGGGGTGTCAGAGTGGACCCCTTCCCCAAGAATGGTCTGCCATGCCCAGGCAGCCCAGGCTGGACTGTGGACCTGGCACTGGGCATCCAGTGTACCACAGGATGTGTTCCTCCAGGAGGAACTGGAATGTGCACCCTGTGAGGGGCTGGGAGCTGTCCTGGGCTGGGGGTGGCTCTGGACAGCGAGGGCTGGCTCTGTGTGTGCCCCACGTGCCAGCTGATGTGTGCCAGGGGATGTGGGGCTCTGTGCTCTGCCAGGCTGCCACTGGAGCATCCATGGCCTGGATCCCCCCTCCCCTGGCAGTGGGATGGGCCCTGGTTGTGTTTCCAGTTCCAGGGGAGGAGTTTCTTGTTCCTGTCCACACTTTCTGCTCCCTGGTGAGGGGTGCTGGGGCGTGGTGCTGGTCTGTGGTGGGAGGCTGGCAGGCAGCAGCATGAGTTGTACCCAGGGGTGCCCCAGGCTCTGTCTGTGTTTTGGGGGCTCTGGGGTCATTGTCTGCTCTGGCTGCCTCCTCAAAGAGCTCTTCAGGCTCATGAGGGCTGTGCTGGGGTCTGTTCTCATGGGCACTGATGGGCATTTCCCTGGACTGTGCCTGTTCTCCTCTCCATGGGGCACTGGCCTAGCAGGAAGGTCCCAGACAAGTGGAAGGAGTGCTGGATGGGTTTTGTACCACATTCCTGAGCTCTTTGTGTGCTCACAGTGGCTGGAGAGTGTCATTAGGGTCAAAACATTTGGGGAAGAGAACCAGCCCCGTCTTCAGGTGCTGCTGGGGCTGATCCCAACCCTTGCCATTCCCACCCCCATGGAATCAGGGCCACTGGGGCTGCTGGAGGCTGGAACTGTTGCTCATCACTTTATGCCAGAAGCAGGGGAGAGATTTTGACTGGCCAAGAGTGGCCTGGCTGGGCCCTGGGAGGTGCTCTTTGGGTTCTGTGATGTCAGGTGGGAGCTGTGGCTGCTCTTTGTGGAGAACCAAGAGGGAGCTGGTGACAACCTGAACTGTGCAAAGTTTCAGTGGGTGCTGGAGGCTGCAGGGCCTGGGGCCCGAGGGTGTGGGGTGCTGGGTGATGCTGCTGGGGCTGCACTTGCTGCCCTGCTACCCTGCCCAGTGCACAGAAACGTGGCCAAGGCTGGCCCAGATTTGCAGTCTTTTGGTGACAGCGTCCACCAAGCCACAAATCCTCAGTTTGAGCCAGCCTGGGTGGAGGGCAGTGCCTTTGCCCAGGGAGTGCTCCTGCTCTGAGGGCTGGGATGGACCTTGCTGGGGGCTGGGATGGACCTTGCTGGGGGCTGGGATGGACCTTGCTGGGGGCTGGGAGGGCTGGCAAATGATCTCCTGGTGTTTGGGTGGGCTGTCACCAGCAGGCTGGGCCTCACCAGAGCCAAGGAGGGCAGGGCTGGCGGCACCCCCGGGGCCACCAGGGAGCACCCAGGGCTGTTCCCTGGGAAAACAGCCCTGCCAGTGGCTTGGGAAGGGGGGCTGATGTGAGGCTGGTGCATGGAGCGAGGACGTCAGCAGAGAGACGGGGCTGGCCCTGGCACCTGCTGCTGGTGCTGAGCCTGCACACGCAGGCAGGGTGTGACAGGGACTGTTCCTCTCCCAGCATCTGCCTCCTGGCTGCGGGAGGGAGGGGTGACAGCCACATTTACACTCCTGCTGGCTCCTGTTGACGCCGTGCAGGAATGTGGCTGCTGGAGCAGATCCCTGGGGGAGTTGGCACTCCCTGTCCTCGGCATGTGGAGCATCCAGGCTGTCCAAATCACCGCGGTGGGTCCTCCTTGCAGGCAGGCTCTGGCCCTACCCCCCTGGGGATGTGGCTGTTCCCAGGGCAGAGCGGGGCTGGGCAGGACTGCAGAGGTGTCCGAATTTCTCCGTCCCAGCCAGCAAAGGGTCCTCTCTGGAAGCAGAGAGCTGGCAGCAGATCAGGAGCTGGGTGATGTCATGCAAAGGAAAAACACCAAAGGGCGTCCGTGGAGGCAGAGGGAGCTGGAGGGAACAGATGACACCTGCATGGAGCAAAACAGCCTGGGGGGCTTGCAAGGCCCTTGTCAGGAGAGGACAGGGACCTGGGCAGCTCTGGCTTGTGTTCTCCTTGCCACTGACCTTCTGGGTGACCTTGGATGAGTCTTTCCCTCCCAGGCAAAGTGTCTCCCGTGAGCAGGGTTGGAAAGGAGCAGGAGGAGGGTCAGCCTTACCTGAGTGCCAACACCCTGCAGCATTGCTGGGGGCCTGGCCAGCCTCGAGTCAGCTCTTCCTGGCCCGGGGATGCTTCAGCTCTGCTCTCCCTGGGCCCTGCTCCAGGAGGGAGAGGCTGTGCTGGGACCTCTCCTGAGTGACTGATGTGCATGGAGACCCTGCCATGCAGTGGGCTGTTCCCTGGGAGAGCAGCTGGGCACAGGGTGGAATGTGGAACGTGTGAGGAGGCTGCTGGCTGGGATTGCTGGTGATCCCTGGAGATCCCAGGATCCCTGCCCTGCTGCTGGGATCACTGGCGAGGGTGGCACTGCTGTCATGGGGGAACATTTCTCCTCTGTTTCCTCCTTTCCCAGCCCCTCTGGAGAAGTCATTGCACCCCTCTGCCCTCAGCCCCCCTGTGGATGTGCTGGGAGGCTGGGAATGCTCATTGCCTGTTGCTGGAGACCACCAGGACTGTCCTGGGCTCCTGGGGGCTGTGACAGTGTGCTGTGTCCCAGGGGGACATTTCCAGCTGTGCAGTGGTGCCACCACACTGGTGTGCAGGCTGGCCCTGCTGGGAATGGCTCTGAGAGGTGCTGGGCTGCTTGGAATGTGGAGGAATGGCTGCAAGGTCAGGCAGGGATGCAGGACAGGGAGGCTCTGCCCTGTGCAGGGAATTCCTGGGGGGCTGGATGAGGCCCATTCCCCAAATGCAGCTGGAGATGGGGAGTGGGCTGGTCCAGCCAGGATGTGGCAGCTGCAGGATGAGCCTGGGAGATGTGACGTGTCTGCCACGGGCAGACACACCTGCCCAGGAGGGAGCCGAGCCCAGCCAGAGCATCCATCAGCTCACAGCCACCCCCATCCCGTGAGAGGGGGGGTGTGGGAACTGCAGAGGCACCAAGGGGCTCTCTGTGCTCCCAACAACAAATCTGTGGGTTCTTTAGAGGCTCCTGAGCCGTGCTGTGGCTGCAGCAGCCGGAGCACACACAAGGTCACTGGAAGGGACAATGGCGCTCGGGGCACTGGAAACTCCAGCCATGGCACTGCCCTGCTTGTCCTGGGGAGGAGAGGAGCTGTCCCCCCTTCGTCACAGCCTGGGAGCGGGCACAGGGCTGCTGCAGCTGGGGCACACGTGTACAGACACACACACTGTGCTGCCTTTGCCTGGCAGCTCCAGTTTGTCACCTGAGCCTGCTGGGCAGGAGCAGCGGGTCCAGCGTCCCTCTCGCTGCTCACCAGGCCCTTCTGCCTCTGGAGTGGGTCTGGCCTGAAGTGCTGGCACTTCTGTGCCCTCCTGAGGAAGCTCCAACACACCCAGGGTGGACACAGCTCAGGATGTTCCACGATCCCCTGAGGGTGGGCACGGCTGGACGTGCAGGGCATGAGAGGGGAGGTTGGAATAACTCGCCCTGGATCTGCTGTGACAACTGACCCCAGCTGGAACTGCCACCAGCTGGCCCTCAGGTCACTCAGGCCATCTTTTTCTTGTAAATAAAGGTGAACAGAAAGTGGGTTTGGCTTTTGAGGACCACGTGGAGCCCAGAGGCCTCCCTGCAGTGCCAGTCCCCTGAGCCAGGGCTGAGGGGGGGCCGCTCTGACGCAGCTTTTGCCTCTTCTTAAAGGCCTTGGGTTGGTGAAATGGGCACAGCCAAGGACTCCACAGCTCTGAAAACAAGGTTTGGCCCAAAGTGTTTGCCCTGAGGAGCCAGAACCTGCTCTCCAGCACTTGCTGCCCACTCTGGAAGTGCCTGGCACGGAGCTGGGGGGGTTCCCTGCACCCACACTCTGCTCAGCTCAGAGGTGGCACATTCCCTCCCTGGATCCCAGAGCCATCCAGGGCACGTTCCAGATTCCAATCCCCCTTGGCATGTGGTGGGGACCTGGCCCTCTGTGCACTATTAATAACGTGCTGTGCTGGTGTGGCAGTGTCTGAATCACTCCTGTGATGTCCCCAAGGGAAAAGGAGCCTTGTGAGGGTCTGTCCCTGCTCTCCTCCCCATCCCAGTGGCACCACTCGGTCCTGCCAAGGCAAGACAAAGGATGGAAGTCCCTGCAGCCCAGATCTCCCAACTGTTGCACCAACAGGAAAAAATTCACTTTCCCTGAGCTTTGCTAAACCCTTTCTGGAAAACTCCGTGGAGGGGAAATGGCCCTCTGGGATCTCCTCTGTGTGGAACTATTCTGGTACCTTGGGGTTCCCAAAAACTGCTTTTCTGGGGAGCTTTAGTGACAGGAGGCTTTATTTTTGTAAGAAAACTTGCACTTGGGATCCAGCTTGGATTTTTGGTACTTGGGTAATTAAGCTGCCAAATCCAGGCAGGTCAAAGGTTTTACTCTCTATTGAGTTTTGCCTCCCATGGAGTGGAAGAGACTTCAGCTCTGAGTGTGGCCTCTGGAATCACGGGGTGTTGGGAACAGTCAGCACGTGGAAAGGGAGCTGGGAACACAAAAGGAGAGCCAGGCCCTCCCAGCTGCCCCTGCCCAGCCCAGGGATGAGCACGGGGAGCCAGGAGAGCTGGAGGAGATCCCACTGCAGTGTGCAGAGTCAGCCTGCACCCAGCAGGGACAAGGCAGGGAAGAGGTGACTGTGTCCCTTCCCTCTGCCCTGCCAGCAGGGAACAAGGGCTGTGCAGGGAGCAGGATGGGGGGAAAACCTCTTGGGAAGGGTGTGAGGAGAGCCCAGTCCTGGATCATCTCGAGGAGCCCAGGTGCTGGGAGGTGTTTGTGGATCCTGTGTTTGTGTTGCAGGAAGCAAAAGGGAGTGAGTTGAGGACCTTCCTGGGAAGCATGGAATGTGGGAGTTCTGTTCTGAGGAGCCCTCCCTCACACCCCCTCTGCCCTTGGATTTTCCCAAGCCAAACGAGGGAAAGACCAAACCAGGGCTGCCATCAGAGCTGGCTTGGAGACACCTCCTTCTGTTACATCCCAGTCTGGTCCTTTGGTGGATGGAAACGGGGACTGGACACGGCTGGATGGGCTGGATTCCCACTTCCCATTCCCACCTCCCACCCCCATGTGCCATGGCACCAGGCTGTGCCAGCCCTGCCAGCGCCGGTGCCTCTGGTGCAGGTGGCCCCCATTAAGTCGTCGCTGAGATTAGGGCTGTTTTCAGAAGGTTCCTATGAGTGGAGGTTTGTTTGTGTAAATATTTGGACGTTTCTCAGGCGTGATTATCGAGCAACCTGCACCTCATGCATATTCAGAGGCCTCAGCGATTGCCTCCTCTCCTGCGAGTGGGAGCAGGGCCGG
Source organism: Pyrocephalus nanus (assembly GCA_038380795.1). NCBI lineage: Eukaryota > Metazoa > Chordata > Aves > Passeriformes > Tyrannidae > Pyrocephalus > Pyrocephalus nanus. Next base: position 6,018,836 of record CM076282.1, on the reverse strand, counting down.
GGCCGTGGCTGGGGATGCTGGGGATGCTGGGGACACTGGGGACACTGGGGGTGCTGGTGGCAGCACTGGGAGAGCCCGGGCAGCTCTGCCCCGAGCTGGGAGCACTGGTGATGCCCCCAGTGGGGGGAGGCAGAAGGAAGGGGAAGGGGGGCTGAGCACAGAGCCTGGGCAGCCCCGTGGGTTCCTGGCTGCTCCCTGGGAGATGCTCAGGGCTAAGCAGATGCAGAGGCTCCAGAGCAGCTCGTTTTGCATCCCCCATCAGCTGGGATCCTCCCACCCCACAGGCTCAGCTCTCGGGGACCTGTCACTGCTGATCCCCTCCCATGCAGCCCCCACAGACCTGCCTGATTTTTCCTGCTCTGCAACTCCCTCACTCCATCCCTGCCATTTTCCTGCTTTTCCCAAGTTAACCAGGGGTTTTCCAGGCAGTTCAGCTTCATCTCAGCCTTGGTCCCCATCACCTCTTTGCACAAATGAACCCAGTCACCACCTCGGTCATGCAGCAGGAGAACCTGAGGTGGTCTTGGATCTTGTGTGACTTTTCCAGGAGCGATGCTGAGGGAGGAATTCCTTCCTCTGCTGCCGGAGGAGGAATTCAGGGATGCTCTCAAGAGCCTCCTCCGTGGCTCTGAACACTCTCTGCTCTGATGAGGGAGGGATACAAACCTCGTTTGGCTCTGGGATAGAACAGCTCACCCTGGGGCTGTCCTGCAGGGCAGGGACAGGACAGTTCTCCCTCCTGCCAGGGCACGGGTGGTGCTGGCCCTCGCAGGGCCACACAGCTGCTCCCAGCCCCTGTGTGCTCACAGGAACAAGTGCCCTCTGCCCCAAACACAGACCTTTGTGTCCCTGGGGGGGTGCTCTGCTCGATATTTTCTGCCTTGCAGATGAGGAGAAAGTCGGGCACGGGGAGCGCTCCAGGGTCAGCTTTCTGTGCTTCCCTCCCTCCCTCCCTGCCAGTTCCTCTGGCTGGCACCGGCTCCAAAAACCAGGACAGCCCTTCAGCTCCCTGGGGTGGTGGTAGGAGCTGGGAGGAGGGTGCTGAGCAGTCTCTGAGTGGGTGGTCAGGGTGCTGACCCCTCTCACTGTCCGTGTTCCCACCACAGGCACCACGTCCACTACGTCATCCCGTACGACGGGGACCAGTCGGTGGTGGACTCCTCGGAGAATTACTTTGTGACTGACAATGTAACCAAGCAGGAGATTGACCTGATGCTGGGACTTTTGCTGGGCTTTTGTATAAGCTGGTTTCTGGTGTGGATGGACGGGGTTCTCCACTACGCGGTGCGAGCCTGGAGAACCAGCCGACGGTATGGTAAGTGCAGCCCCACGGGCTCCTGCTCTTCCCAAAAACCTCTGTCCCACCCTTGGATGCTGATGGAGAGGCAGGAGATCCACACTCCTGCCACGTTTATTCCATCTGGGTTTGGCACAAGTCTGGCCAGACCTATCCCAGCCCTTTCTATCCCGGGGGTTGGACTCGATGATCCCTCATGGGTCCTTCCCAGAGCTCAGGAGATTCCATGATTGTGTGAAAGAAGCAGGAATGCTGATGTGGGAATAGCCAGCTGAGGATCCCAGCCTCAATGGATGTGTGGGTGCAGAGGGGTGTTGGAGGCAAAGGAAGGTGTTTGGGCAGGATGGTGATGGGGGTTCTGTGGCTGCTCGTTTGGGTGGGCAGAATGTTTTTCAGGCCAGCCCAAATTTCCAAAATTTGAATTAAAAAAAAAAAAAAGTTAGAAAAAAAATCTGGATTTTTCCAATTTACAACCAGGCTCAAGCAGCCTTGTGTGGTCATGTAAACCTGTGACATTGTGGTGACAATGACAGACATCTGTGCCGTGTCACCTGAGGTTTTTCCCACCTCATCTTTGTTGTCCAGATGTCTCCAGATGTGGTGACATCAGCCCATCAACCCTGCAGGGAAAAGTGCTGGGCAGACTGGTTAGTCTTTGGAGCAGTAAGCTCAGCATCCCAAATTGACACACTCAGAAGGACAAACAGATGCTCCTTCCCTTCCCCCCCGTTTGCTCCCTCAGCACGGACACCCCATGGACTTTAATCTTTGGAAGGGAAAAAAAAAAAAAAGACAAAAAAACCCTATTAATCCAGGAAATGGCTTGAAATTCCCTCACACTGTACCCATAAATCTCGGTGTCTCCAGCTCTGACTGATGGTGCCTGTGAAATTACAACTCGGAGGAAAAGGAGAGCGAGCAAGAGGAAGATTGATCTGCAAAATTCTAATTAGGGAAGTGGACTATCTCCGTCTAAAAACTCAGATAAAAATGATATTAATTTCCCATTAGTCTTCCCAAATGCTGTGTGAGCAGGCTCTGAGTCAGGACTCCCTCCAGGCTGTGGTGCTGCTGTTCCCCAAAGCAGAGGGATGAGTGGCAGGATTTGCAGTGGGATCTCAGCTGCTGAGCCAGCTTTGAGGCCCCAACCCCTGTTTTGACTCCTCAGCACCCAGGAGGTCAGAGCTGGCAGGGGATGTTGTGGGGAGCAGGGCAATATTGTTCTTCTTCAGAGCTGGAGCTGTGAGCTGCACTTGTGGTATCGCCATCTAACCCACCCCTTGTGATTGGAGGCTGCAGAGGATTTTATTTTTAGTAATTAATTTAGTGTTTAAGCTAATTGATCCCTTTTGTTTCTTTCTTTTTTTTTTTCTTTTTTTTCTTCCCCTCCCTGTCTATGCCCATTCTAAGCCTTTAAGAAGGGTTTGGCCAGTGGTGCATTGTTCTTTTAGGTATTTCCTACTCATTCAGATCATCTGTGCAAATTAGGCATTTTAAAAGGCAATAAGCAGAAAGGAATCCCATTTCTTTGTGGAACAAAGCTGAACTTTGCTTCTAAAGAGAGAAATGGGGCCTGTGAGGGCGAGACAGGGGCAGGGTAATCCAAATTCTGTGCTGGTACAGGATGAGGAGCCCTCCCTGAAAAACATGAGCACCACTCAGCAGTGACTCAATGTCACATTGGGGCCTGATCAGCTTAAATGGTGGCCTGTCAGAATAACCTATAGCTCCTTCTCCATGGAAAGGGGTGGCTTAAAATAGAAACTATTCCATGGAAGCTCAGCCATCAGCCTGTGCTCTGTAGTAGCTTGGTCAGAGCAGTCACAGCCACCTCCTGGCAGCTGCAGTCCTGGGCTCAGGCTCATTTGGGATGGAAAAGACCCCTGAGATCACCGAGCCCAACCATTTCCCAGCATGATTGTTTAACTTCACTCCATCTGTCGCTCTCTGGGACCTCCCAGCTGTCCTCTGGGGGGATTTCTGGGGGGAATCCCCCCGAGCTCTGGTGGGGCTGGAGGGCAGCTGAAAGATTGCTGTTTCAGGGAGGTTCAGGGGCTGAGAGCTGAGCCCCTGGGGAACAAAATGACGTGTTCAGTGCACGAGCTGAGGGGCAGAGAGTGGCCCAGTGATGCCACCTCCACCTCGTCCCTGCTCCGTCCCCAGGGGAAGGCTCGAGGGTGGCTTTGCCGTGGGACAGCCCTAGGACAGCACAGCTCTCCCCACTCCTCTCACATCCTCACCTTCCTTCTCCTTTCTGCCTTCCAGACAACTCCTGGTCTTGGATCCCCAAATTTTGTAACTTGAAGGAGTTCAGGAAACGTCACCACAGGCAGTACGAGGAGGCCACCGGGAACATGGTGCACATCAAACAGAAGCTGTACCATAACGGGCACCCCAGCCCACGGCACCTCTGAGGGAACCTGCCCCTCCTGGGGACTGCAGTGAGCTTTTAAAAACAGGACTTCTGCTCTTCTTCCAGCTTCTGGTTTGCTCCTCCATGGAAGCCCAGCCGAGGACACGATTTTACTGATCCATCCCGTGTGTCCCCCCCCCCTCCCAATTCCCAGGGACACACCACGATGCACAACTAAAGCCAGTCCTGGATGCTACGCAGCCAAGACATTGCACTGTGGTCCACATTTTATTGTCAGACTTGTGTATATATGTAAAAAAAAAAAAAAAAAAAAAAAAAGCAGACAAACTAAAACAAAAAAAAAAAAACAAAAAAAAAAAAGAGAGAAAAGAGATTTGCATTATACTTTCAAGCCCCCTGAATTTTCCCGGCGTTCCCTGCACATCCAGCTGCCCCGAGGGGAATGTTGGCCGAGGGGATGGAGGTGGGACAGCACGAAGAAGATGCAGAGTGTCTCATCCAAGAGCTCGAGTCCCCCGTTTCTTTGGTCCTTTGGCTTGGTTTTGCTCTGCCCTGTCCCTTCTGTTGCTAAAATGGCGTGGCTGGTCACAGGTTTGGATGGGAGCTGCTGCCAGAGGGCTGGGAAGGCACAGCGTCCCTTTTTTTGCTTTGGTTCATGTTTTGGGGAGCTGCTGTGGGGGAAGGAAATGCTGGGAATGTGTAAGTGGTTTGTTGTTTGAGTTGCTGTACACTGAAACCTGCCTTAAGCAATCCAGGGAATCTCGGTGCCAGCCCGTGGGGCAGGGCTGGGCCTGCCTGGGTCACCCCTCTGGTGGGACCTCGGTGGTGTCAGTGCTGCTGTTCCTCAGCAGAGCTGGACAGGAGGGAGGGAGGGAGGAGTGGGATGGTGTTGGATCTGATTTTCCACCCTGGTCATACCCCTCTGCTCATAAACACCCCCCACCCCTCGCCTGGGAGGAAAGGAGCTGCTCCCCCCCTGTTTTAGAGGGAGACCCCAAGGCCCTGGTTAAACCACCCCAAAAACACTGGCAGTGCAGGGAGAGGGTCCTGTGAACAATCTCACTGCCCCTGCACATGAACAAACACCTCTCTCCTGTGCTCCTGCCCTGAGCTGGAATAGCAGCAGGTCTGGCCTTGGCTTGAGGGACACAGAGATGTGGACCTGAAGCCAAACTCCTCTGCAAAGTCAAATGTCCCAAACGTCCCATGTTCACAACGTTGAACCAAAGCGTGAGGATGCTCCAGTTTTCTTCCCCCAGTCCCATTTTAGGTGTGGGTTTTGAGGTCTGAGCGTGACCAAGGCTCTGGAACAACCTCCACATCCAGAGACCTCCTCCACTTGCAAGGCAGAGGCGGCTGAGGGAGCTGATAAAGGCCCTGTGTGGTGGTGTCTGGTCCTTGCAGTGGGTCGAGTTCTGCTGGGGGAGAGCAGCAGAGGTGCCCAGAACATGCCCATGCCTCTTGCAGGTGCTGGGCAGCAGCACTTGTGCTGCCCGTGGTGGGCAGAGGGAGAGCTGACCGAGAGGAACAAAGGAGGGAGATGCCCCGAGAAGCTGAGATGGTAGCCCTGAAATCACTTCTCCTTCATTTACTGTTTTGTTCTGAGTGGGTTTGTGCTCAGGTGGGGAAAACACCCCAAAGAGGATGAATATTGGCAGAAACTGCCATTTTTTTCCATGGGTTCCTTGACGCTGGCAGTGGCCTCCTGTTGTCTGATGGCAATCCCTGTGGAGGGAGAAGGACACCATCACTCCAGCTCTTCCCTCCCTGCTTCAGCTTCTGTGTCTCGGGGTTTGTTTCCTTTAATTTGCTATGCCCAGGGTCAGTTCAGTTAATCACAAGCCCCAAGAGCCAAACACTCCCATTTTTCTGCCATTCCTACCTTTGTTATTCCCTGGGGCCTCTTGTCTTGGAGCCCCCAGTTTGTGTCTGGGCCTAAATAACCACCTGGTCCATAATTGTGTCTGTTTGATTGCTGTGGCTGGAATGTCTGCAGCCACCTGTTGGGATCTGAGGAATGACTTTTCCTGGAGCAGCTCCTTTCCCAGACACAGCTTTGCACCCTCCTTGTGCCGTGGCACAAACTGAGCAGGCAGGGAAGGGCAGGTCCTGTGCTAGCAAAGTGTCCTCAGGTGGGGACAAACATTTTGCAGAGGAGAAAATTCCATCGTGGTAAGGACAAATATTGAGTCTCTGGAACTAGTTATGGGTTATGGGGGGAAAAAAAGCACTTTAAATAATCTTTCCACTTGGAGCCTCTCAGGAGAGAGACTTAAGGCAGTGACTTAAAAGTCAGACTGAATATAAAGCCTGGTTCTGCCCTGCTCTAGCAGCTGAACTTGGTTGAAATATTATTAAATATGGGACAACTGGAAAGAGTGAAGTGATGGCTCTCACTCATTAAGTCTGATCTGTCTGATCCACAGCGAAATTTCAGAAGAGCAGGAGGCTCTGGAAGGAGAAAAAAAAAATCCCACACAATACATAATCCCATTATTTTAAGAATAGATTTTTTTTCTTTTTCTTTTTTTTTTTTTTTTAATTTGGGTCTGTAGCTCTCACCTTTTGAGCCTCTCTCTTGTTCACACAGTCAAAAAAAAAAAAAAAAAATTCAAAGACAGTCTCAGTGCAATTAAATTTCCTGGGAGTCAGTCATTTACTGGTCTTGAATGCACAGAAACCAGCCATGTCCCCTCTGTGGGGAACGAGGTGACAAAGCCCCCAGAGAAGCAGAAGGTGGAGGAGGTTTTTGGGTGCCCATCACTGCAGCCCCTGCTCTCCCTGCCTGCCACCATCTCCTCTGTCCCCGTGCCACCCTCTCAGCTGATCCTGCTCCAGGGGGAGTCTTCCCAGCCCTATCTGATGTGTCCTCTCTTGTCCCCCCTGTCCCAGTGAGGTTGCTGCTCTTGCTGTCAGCTCAGTTGTCCGTGGTCTGCTGTTCCTCTGTGCACGTGTTTGTTTTGCTTCTCTCTCTGGTGTGGGGGTGTTTCCTCCTTGTTTAATTGTCCCAGATGTACCAGTGTTGACTTGTTTGTTGTTCTCTTGCCTCTGATCCAGTCTTCTCACACACACACACACAAAATAACAAACCAAAAAAACCAGCCACAAATGGAAAAAACAACAACACCACCACCACCAACACCCAAACCCAGCAACAACCCCAGACAAAAAGGGTTCGGTCAGGAGCAGGTGACTTTGGCATCAGGGAGCTGACAAAACAAGGGCAGGAAGGGAGGAAAGGGGGTGCAAAGCTCCGAGCTGGCAGCTGTGGCAGTGCTGGCATCTCTGTGGGACACGGGAATGGGATCTGTGGGACACGGGAATGGGATCTGTGGGACACGGGAATGGGATCTGTGGGACACGGGAATGGGATCTGTGGGACACGGGAATGGGATCTGCAGGACAGGGGAGTGGGATCTGCAGGACAGGGGAGTGGGAAGTGCCGGCCCCGTCTCAGCACTCGCCCGCCAGATGCTTTGAGGGAGGCTCTGATGGTGGTGCTGGTGGAGGGTGGGGGGTGTTGTGGGATATTTTTAGAGCAGAGACGGAGCTTAAAACTGGATGTGTCGATCCTCCAGAGCTGGGATTGGCACTGGGAATGTTGTCCCGTGTTTTTGGTGTGAGGAGCCCAGGCCTGGTGCCTGCACATCCCATGGGTGTGTGCTGGTTGCTGCAGAGGGGAGGAGTGGAAAGCCAGGTGGAGAAAAGCAGGGGATTGAGAAATCCATTGCATCAACCAGTAGCTCCTTTTAAAATCAAATCCTGTCCTCAGTACCAGCACTGCTGAATAAACCCCTTTTGCCCATAGAAACAACAAGAAGGACCCTTCCTCTCCGAGGAACAGTCTGGGAAGGCATCTCATGTGATTCCATCCATCCATCCATCCATCCATCCATCCATCCATCCATCCATCCATCCATCCATCCATCCATCCACCCACTGTGCCCTCTTACTGCTCATCCACTGGCCCATCCTGGCTGAAGGGCCTGGCAGCACTTTATCCACAATCAGAGACCAGGAGGGAGCCTGGAAGGGCACTGGCAGCGGGGTGGGGTGGGTTTAGTTCCTCTCACTGATGTTCTACCTCATTTTCTGGTTGTGCTCAGCTGGGAGAAGAGAATCCCTGATCAAAAGGGATGTTAAACACAGCCAACTAAGGTGATTTAAGGGCCTGGAGCATCCCTTCTGTGAGGGAAGGCTGGGAAAGCTGCTCTGGGTGGCTGTGCTTGAGCAGGAGAATTGGACTAAAAGAATTCCAGAGGTCCCTTCCAGATCAAACCATTCTGTGGGGGAAAAAAAAAAAAGCCATGCAAAAGTGGTGCCAGGTGAGCTGGGGCTGAAGAGACCCAGAGCTGGTGGTTGAAACCCACGACAGAAACATCAACAGCATTTCCTCACCTTGGATAAAGTCTAGGGGAGCCCAGGCAGGAGAAAGCCCTGACCCAAGGTGATTTCCCAGCCTGGGAGAAAGCACAGGGTGCAAAGGGAGGGGGATGTTCCCCTTCCAGAGACCCCTGCAGGAGGTGGAGGTTGGCAGGGGATCAGTGGCACAGGGAGCTCGGTGTCATTTTGGATCTCACCCCGGCAGTATTTACCATTCAGATGGACAGTGTGGGGGATGAGGGTCTCTGCTGCATTCAGGGGGCTCTGAAGGCAGAAACAGCCAACAGAAATTCCCAGAGCACCTCTGGATGTGAAAGAAGTGCTTCCAATTACTAGAGCTTGTGGGACAAACAGACACTGGGATCAGTGGTTTTCCAGCCTGGATATTTTGGTGGGATAGATCTGGGATGGAGAGCAGGGGACAGACAGGGCAGGGACACAAGACTGCAGGTTCTACCCCAGGATGGAGTGCAGATGAGGGGTCCTCTCAGCCCAGCCCTCTGGGGTGCTCAGGAGAACCTGAAGCAGCAAGAGAGCTCAGTGAAAAAAAAAAAATAAAAAAATAAAAAAGCCAAGTCTACGATCTTTCTGCAGGGGGCTGTGGGGGCAGAGAAGGAAGCAGAGGAGTGGGAAAGCGTGGCAGGTGTGAGGAGGAGCTGGGCTGCCCATCTGCTGGGTCCTGCTGGGCCCCCAGGGTCCCGCTCCGGCTCCGTGTGCGTGTTGTGTGCTCCCAGTCCTCACGTGTTCACTGCATGAGCCTCCTCCTCCTGCAGGGCCTCCCTCCCATCTGCACTCACTGCTTGTCCAAAGGGGTTGCCAATTTGAGTCCCCTCTGGGATCTGAGCCCTGGGGGTCTCAGGAGGGGTGAGCCCGGGGTGGCTCAGGCTGACCAAGGCAGGGGAAGCCCTTGCAGGACAGAGCACTCAGCTGGGGTGGATTTTGTCACTGAGAACGACGAGAACAAAGCTTGGAGTGCTGTTTTCCCCCATTGTTAATCCTTCTTTTCTGTTTTTTTTTTTTTTTTCTGCACCCAAACCAGTTTTGCATGCACCAGGCAGGGAGAGGCACAGCCCCCGTGGAGACTGAGAGGTTATGCTCTGCCCTGAGTCTGATCACAGAATAATCTCTACTGTGGTTGAAAAGCAATAATGGCTAATTTATTTATTTTTTTTTATTATTATTATTCAATATACTTGCACGGGCAGATGTCACCCAGGGGTTTGTGCTCTCCAGTGGCTGTACTGGAGGGGTGACAACCTGTGCTGAGGGAGCAGCTGAAGGCGCAGAGAGAGCTTGGGGTGGGGGGGAGGCAATAGAAAAAGCACACTGTGATTTTATTTGGGTCAATGAGTGAGTGTATTTCAGCCATTCCTTCCCTTTCAATAAGATGTTTGTACATAACCAGTTCAGCTCCTGGAACTAAGCCCATCCTTTGCTGTTTGTCAGTAAAATAGTTTTTTGCATGTTTTGCATCTGAGTGGTTTTTTTTCCAACCCTTTGAACCCCCAGGGTACCCCCGGGGCAGGGGCTTGAGAGAGGAGGAGGAGGAGAAGGTACCAGCAAGGCTGGAAAGGTGTGGGAAAAACCTGTCCTGATCTCTGAAGAAGGGCTGTGTGATTTCCCCCAGGTTATGTGACATCACAGGACGCTGTCCCAGATTTTCACCTGCTTGCCTCCTGCTCACTGGGATCACAGGGAAGCTCCAAGGTCCAGAAGTGATTTTAAAGGGAGATAAATATTTTACTGTTCGATTGTGGGTGCAGGTTACCTCCAGAGAGCAGCCTGGGCCCCTCATGTTGCTTGCACGGGCCAGAAAGGCAGGAAAAGTGCAGGGAACTCAGGGCTCTGGCACGGAGAAGGAAAAGCGGGAACATTTCCCATTCCAGCAGTACCAAAATCTGCCACCACCACCCAGCCCTTGACCATCCTTCAGTCTGCTCCTGGCTGGAACAGAACCACACAGACAGACAGAGCAGGTCTGACCCTGGGTGGGACCCCAGTCCTTGTGCACAAAGATTGTGCTGCACGAGCCGCTCTCCAAGTCTGGGCACATCCCGGGCTGGGTGCAGACTCCACGTGAGGGCAGAGCAGTAAATAAAATAAATAAAACCCAGCACCCGAGACAAGGGATTATAAAAGACTCTGAGTGTTCCTTCTCCACTCCAAACACAGACACAGGTTGGCAGAGAAAAGCTTCCTGGGGACACTCCCCCCTCCCCGAGTGCCACAGCGTGCGGTGCTCACACCCTCGGGCTTCCACAGGGGGACTTTGCTCCCAGTGTGTCACACCCAGAAGTAAATACTTCAAAGGATGGCAACTGGGAGGAGACAGAGGTGACCAGGCTGTAAATCTGTCTCCCAGCTGCAGTGCTGGAGCACAGGGGAGCACGTTTGAGCTGGCACAGAACAAGCTGGGGAGTGATGGATTGCCTGCTAATCCATCTGCTCTGAGATTTGCTCTCCAACACAAAATACCATTTTAATAAAGTGCTGCTGGCTCGTAACTCACTCGGTGTCATGAGAGGAGCTCACCTCAGCCTGGGGTTGCCATCCTCTGTCCCTGCAGGGAGTGTTACATAGCTGGGTGCCACCTCCACAGGGACAGCAGTCACTCTGGAGCTGATGGCGTGGGAGGCTGCCAGAGGTGACAGGGCCCTGCCTTTAGATCTTGGAGGAGGCAGGAATTCCCCTTCCTGTCCCACTCCACAGGAGCAGCAGCAGTGACAGCACCAGGGTGGGCAGCAGAGACCTGCCTGGTTCTGCTCCTGAGCCCACCAGCTCCTTCCTGCCAGGTGAGTCCCTGAGCTCAGCCACAACCACCAGTGAGAAAAGGCTGCTGTCGGTTCCTGTGTGAGGAGAACAGCTCAGCAAGGTACTCAAGGGCGCAGATTTGGGTCATGTTTGCACCATGTAGTTACAGAAAGGGCCTCAGAGCAGAGCACAGGGTTCAAATGCAGTTCAAACTCAGGAAAAAAAAATCAGGAGATGTTCTGACCTGTCTCTTACATGCTCACAAGCAGAATGAATGTCGGCTCATCAACACAGGCTCGTGTTCAGGACTTGACAATGGCACAGTTCTCAGCTGTTCCAGAAATGCAGCAGAAGACTCATGTTGCAAGAGCAGCTGGAGGGCAGCAGTGGGAGCAAACGAGCCCCTGTCATCTCTGGAGACTGTGCTGGACACCTTTGTGCCAGAGGGACCCCCTGAACCCTGCCTGCTCACCTCCTGCAGAGAAAGGGCAGTTACTTGGGGGAAAAATTCCTGGGGCTGCTCTCAGACTACCTGTGTGGACTCCAAGGTAAGCAGGAGAGTCCTACAAATCCACCCCTGGAACACAAAGCCTGCTCTGAGCCTGTGAAGGACAACACAAGAGTGATGCCATGGGGGGATGTGAGCAAGGAGGTAGGTCATGGATCTGGGGGAAAAAAGGCATAAACCCTACAAATGAAATACATGGGAGTAGCAGGCTTGGACAGGCACTGGGACACTCCAGAAATGTGAAATGGTTGGAAGGGATTTGGGGTTTGGGCCCCTCCAGCAGGACAGGCCACACAGACCAACACAGCCAGTGGTATTTCAGCAAGGGGGTCCTTTAATTCAGTTGCTTCTGCCTCCTTTAAACCATGCTGCTTTGTGGAACAGTTTAAAACCACGAGTTCCAAGGCAGGCTGAGGCAGCACCCCCTCCCTTGCACCACAGGACACATCTCTCCCAATTGACCATCCCACCGAACCAGAAGACCCTCCCAGCTCTCTCCCAGGGTCTCGGCCCCACGGCACGCTGGTCCGAAGCCCTGCAGACTTCTCACACCGGGGTTCCTCTGGGGAAAGGCAGCAGGGGGTTCCCACCAGTCCCTTTGTTTTCTTCAGCACCTTCTGTTTTCAGCCACTCCATCTTCTGCTTGTGCTGCTGCACAGCGTCGGCCACGCGGGCGTCGATCATGGCCTCGGTGAGAACGCCGTCCTCCGAGGCGTAGGCTGCTGCCTGCAGAGGGACAGGCAGGACACACGGGTCAGGGATGGCAGTTCTCTCCTGTTCTCCACTCGTGTTTTCCCCCACACCCCCCCAGCACAACCCCCAGGCTGGTTCTCAGGCAGTGGTGGCAGCCGGAGCAGTCGCTGATGGCACCTTGGCCCTCCTGCCTCTGGATTTCCTGGGATCCATGACCTTTGCTTTCAGAAGAGACAAAGTGAGCCCTGCTGAACTCATGGTCAGGCTGCAGCCACACCTGGCCTCTTAAAATTCCCTGTCCTGCTTCAGCAGCCCTGCACCGTGGGAAGCCAGTGAGGTAAAGAGCAGCAGGGGCAGGACGGGGATTGAATGAGCCCGCCCAGGAAATGTTTGAAACATCTGCACAGCAGAACCAACACCAGAGCTGGGGTGAATATGGGCAAGGTGGCACCTCTACAGTGATGATAGACACTCTAACACGCACTGATCTTGCTTTCCTCATGCTCAGCTCTCCCCCTGTACCCTTTTGTCCCCTCTCCTTTCATCCCACAATTCCTGTCCCTCCACTTGTGCTCGGTAAGCACTCGGTCCTGCAGCTGCTACAGCAGGCAGCACAAATCTGATCACAGCCCCTCAGAGAAAGGGCTGTAAACTCCTGACAGCCTTGCCAAACACCCCCCAGGGGAAGCAGGGCTGTGGGACTCCTCTCCAGCTGCAGCAAGAGGACTGTCCCCCTGGCCCACACAGCCAGGGCAGCTGGAACTGCACTGATCATCCTGCAGGTGACAACGTGCAGCCAGTCCCCTCCGAGCAAGGGGAGGATGTTTATGCTGTTAACTGCACCCATCTCCAAGGAAACAGAGCAACTCCCAAGCTGCAGATTTCTAAATCTGGTTCCTCCCCCTGCAAGTGCTCCCCTGCAAGAGCGAATCCATGTCCTGTTCCCTGTGCAGTTATGGAACGAGGGGGTTTGACACCAGGCAGGGTGGGACCCCTTCCAGCTGCTCACACCCACACTGCCTGCCCCAAAGAGCCCCCAAAATCTCCCTCCACAGAGCTGTCACATCCTGGACTGCCACATTCTCTCTGCAGGGTTTGCAGCATCAACGGACTGAGGTGTGTTTGTAAGGGATTGCACACAGGCTCCATCAGTCATCAATTAAACCAAGAAATGAAGTTCACTGCAGAAGCACCACAGAAATAAAATCCAGTGAGACCATTTCCTGCACCCCCTGGCCTGAGATGATGATGAGGGAGAACACAAAGCCCAGCATAAGCTGTTGCACCGGTACCATCCCAGTACTGTAGGTTATACCTGCCTATTAGACTGGTGTTACCTCACTGCAGGAGGAATAATTATATCAAGAAATGAGCAAAAGGTCACCCAAGTTGGTTCTCAGCCTCCTCTAACCTACTTTCCAGCCCTTTTTGGGGAACTGGTTAGCTCACAAAAGGTCTTGCTGAACAAACCACAGAGCTGGCAGGTGCTGTTTTTTCCTGCAAGAAGCATCAAACCCTTTACAAAGATCCTTCCCTGTGCAAAACCCTTGCAATCCCTCCTTCAGGCAGCACTGAGAAGTCAGGCTAATGCTCCTGCTTGAGATTAGGAGTAAACAGTGGCCACAGGGAAGGAGGAGGGCTGTAAACAGAGAATTCACTCTGCATTAAAAGCACTTGTCCTGCTTTCACCGGCAGAGCAGGAGGCGTCCTCAGCACAGCCAGGCTGCCACTTCCACCCCACCAGGAGGAAAGCACAGCTTCCATAACCTGCCAAATATTTACACAACACCCACCACAGCCTCACCTGCCTTCCCTCACCCCCCTGTCCAGTTTTTTTGGGTTTTTTTTTTTTGCAGGACCTGCCAAGGCAGGAGCACTGGGTGTCTGAGAAGGGCCAAGGTGCTCTCCTGGGATGCACTGAGGTGTGTGCACAGCACAGACAGAGGATGCCTTTCTTCCCTCCCCCCCTCCCTGCCACTGCACAGCCCATCCAGCCCACTGTGGAACCTCCTGCAAAGCTGTGCAGTTCACGCTCTGGTGATTTTCTCAATGACTTTCTATTTTTAGAAAGCCTTAGGCCCTCGCTGTCAAGAAAGCAAATGGGAGAAGCAGCTGCCCCTTCTGGGAGTAGCTTGCACACACACACAAAAATGGTACCAAGCCTCATTTATATTCATACCTCTGCCTCCTGCATGGACACATTTTAACCCATTTTCTCCTAGTGCAGCTATTCCTGGTTTACTGCTCCAATCTAATTATGAAATAAGCTGAAAACAAAGTGTTTGGTGGGGAAGTAGAGGGAGGAACAGATGACAAGTCCAGCCTAGATGACCTAATGCTTCATTTCAGCCAAGACTCCTGGTTTATTTTAACCTGGCCAGACTAATCTGTATCCTTCGAATCACATTTATAATAAAAATAGCCTGATAAAAAAAAAAAAAATCCCACACAAGCACTATTTTTAAAACACAAACAAGGTTCAGGGAGTAAAAAGGCATTTGTGTCAGTGGCATAAAAGGCAAGGAAATGACAGGAACCTCACACTGGGACATAAAACTCCTGGGAATTCTCCTGATGTGCTGCCAAAACAATTTTCCAAGATTGCAGCTTGGAATAGTGAAAGGTTGATTGTTTTGGTTTTTTTTTTGACATTTTATCTAAAGCACATCAAGGGGTTTTAAGTACAGGGTGCAGAGCTAGAAAGGCTGCACATTACAACAAACAGATCTGAAGGGAATTTTTCAGTGTATGAATGCACCCAGTCCATATTCCAGTCCTAAAGGGTTAGATCTGGGAGATGGAAAAGCACAAGGACAAAAGGGAATGCTCAGTCTCCTGCAGAAGAGATTAAAATGGATTTCTAGCACGCAGACTATTAGCTGTGCCAGACAGCAATATTTTTCCCAGTGCTAGAGGTTACACTCTCTGCCTTTCTGCATCTTATTTTTTTTTTCTGTTGGTAAATTCAGGACAAATCAAACGAGACTGAAACAAGAGTGAAGCAGAACTTGGTGTAAATGACAGCCAATCCATCTCAAGCCCAGCTTATGGTGGAATTAACCCGGGAGAGCTGCAGCTACTGCTCAGTTTAACTGAGATGCTTTTGGTAAAGGCCAATATGGGCAGAAGAACCCAAAAAATATTTTCCTGGGAACTTGACTGCAGGGCCACAGGGCAGCAGAGTGGCACTGCTGCTGCCCAGGTACTCCTGGCAAGAGCTGATAGTTGTGATGGTTCCTCCTCCAGCAGCTTCAGAACTTCACCCTTCTCCAAACCACCCCTGAGATTCGGTTCTGGCCAGGGGAGGTGATCCCAGGGAAGGCAGGAAGAACTGATGGCACCTCCAAAACTCCATCAGGTCCCTGATTTCATGGCTAAAACTCAAGTGTGCATTCACAAAGGTGCTGCTGATTATTGAGTTTATCCTGGGCAGGGCCAGGGGTTGGGCTTTGATGACCCTTGTGGGTCCCTCCCAGCTCAGGATGTTCACGGATTCTGTGACCAAGGTTATTTCCCACATCAGCCATCTTTGGCATGCAGCACCTTGAATCCAAAATTCAGTTATACAGGGAGTTTAGGAGACCAACAGCTCAAGAGTTAACAGTGGATCTGCAGCACACAACCACCCTACAGCTGTTCACCCAGCTGAGGGAAGCCTGACAAGCGTTTTTTTGAGTCAGTGATGCTGGTTCCTACAGCCCCTACCTCCCCTGCTCCCCTCCCTGGGATGTGCCACAGCACTGTAGCTATGCAGTGAACTTGCCTTGCCAGGCTATTTTTAACTCTGCTCAGCTCCCTGACCCAGTTCACAGCACAGCCATGCACAGGGGTGCTCCAGCACCAGGGGAAGGGGAGCAGGAAGGCAAGGAATGTAAGGCAGGAATAGCACTGCCAGGAATGCTTGTAAATGCAGCTTTAATCCTGCCCTGATAGCCCAGAGCGCTGCACCAGCCACAAAGATCCCTGCAAGTTCTCTGCTGGTGCTAACCCAAAACACCAGCACCACTCAGGAGGAGATCAGCAGGGGTTTAGAGTTTACAGCTCTGCCAGGGCAGTGCTCAAGACCAGTTTTATCCCATTCTGGATGCCCTCACCATCCATCTCCCAAGGAAACACCATCCACATGTCCAGTGCCCACCTGGCACACCCCACCAGCCTTCCTGCCCAGCAGCACAGAGCCCCCTGTTCCAGCACACTTTAATTCTGACACAGATGAAGCTTCTTGCAGCTCCCACATCAAAGCAATCCGTGTATTTTTGCCCACCCTCTCCTGGCACGGTTTTATTTTAAACCCTTTGAGTGTTTTATGACAGCAGAGAGGAGAGAACTTCCTGCTGCAATTTGCCAGGGAACCTTGTTAATAGGCCTGGCACTATGAGGCACATTTTAAAAAGCTATCAGGGGCAACACTGAGGAATTAGTCACCCCCACCTTCCCCTTCCTTCATGATCACTTGAAGGATAAATGATAAAAGCTGAGGTCATTGCTGGGGACTAACGACAAGCTTGCAGACAAGGGGTGATAAAAAGCAACAGGATCATTTATCACAACTTTTTATTACTGGAAATACCTGGCAGCAAAGCCTTTAGCACACATGGGGCAGATGACAGCACACAGTTTGAAATATGCTTCAGTAACACAAAATTCACCCAGTAAAGTTAACCAGCTGTGTGCTACCAAAGAATAAAATAACAGCTCTCAAATGGCTGCTTTGGACCTCAGCTCATGACTGCTGAGGTTCAAATTAATTTAGATTAGGAAGGATAAATATTTTCTGTACCTTTAAAGGTGGAAAAACAGGAGTAGGAGGAACGAGATGCACAAACTTTGTAAAATGTTGCTGAACTGCTAAACTAAATAAAAAATTTAAAAACTAAACAAAAAGCCACTTTGTTTTTTCAGTCCCTGAAAGGAAGTTGACATGGGTAAGCTGCATGAGGTACAATTTGGAGCATATTCTTTAAATTGATATTTCTAGGTTAGTTCATGAAAATGCACAATCCCTAAGAAACTGGCAGCTGTGACAAAACAAGGTGAAAGGCTGATTTAAAAATAAAAAAAAACGCTTAAGCTTGTTAAGCATGTGAATAATTGTACTCCAAGTGACTGCTTTTTTTATTTCTATATAGGGAGAAATAAATGGAAGAAATACCTATTTTTTTTCAGCTCCATTTCCAGTTGGTTTTGTTTCTTTAGTTACTCCAGTTGCACTACAAATGTGTTTAGAACAAAGTAGGGAAGCAGGGGGGGTTTAGTGCCCTAATGCTGTCGATACCTGAGGCATCTCCTGAGCTGGACCACCAGTCATGGCCAGCATGATTTGCCCCAACCCATTTCAAACTCACCTGCTTTACCTAAATTCAGTGAGGGATTTTCTATCAGTGATGGACTTGATGATCTTGAAGGTGTTTTTCAACCTGAATGGTTCTGTGATCATCAAAACTATTCCTGTTTATGAGATGAGGAGCTGTGCTGATACTCTGACACCCACCCCAGAGCCATGTTATGGGACCACCCTATGGACATAATGGAGCTTTGAAAGGGAGACAAGCTCCATGAATCCAAAATCTGACCCTCAAACCTTCCAGAAAGGGAGAAGGAGCCCCGTGTGAAAGCCCCACTCACCTGCCATGCCACGGCAAGCTGTGAGATCTCTCTGCCAGACATGCCCTCGGTCAGCCTGGCGATCTCCGAGCACTTCTTCCCATAGTCAAACTGGGCCAACTTCAACCTCCTGGGAGACACAGGAACCACGGTTAGTTGACATTTAGCCACATGACAGTGGAGTTCCAATGTCATTATTGCCTCCACTGCAGCAGCCTCCTAAATTTTAAGGCCACAGCAAACCGTGGCACAAAACCCTAGGATGGCATCTCATCCTGTCACAGGGAGAGGCACCTCTCCAACTCTTCACTGTGCTACTTGGTTAAAGTGACACAATACAAAACACACAGAAAAGGAGGTGAAGAAAAGCCACAGAATTCCCCAGGGTGGGAGGTGTGCAGAGACACTCACTGTTTGCCCTCTGTGGCTGGTTTCAGGACGTGCCGATCAAAATACATCCGGACGAGCCGCTCCCGCTCCTCCAGCTGGGGCAGATCAAAGTTCACCATCTCATCTATCCTGTCATTGATAGCCCAATCAAACTGCTCAGGCTGGTTGCTTGCTAAAACAAGCATAAACCTGGAATGATGAAACAGGAGAGGAAAGACTCTCAAAAAACCATAAAAACAAAAATCAATGAACTCGTCTGAACATCGGGAGCTGCCACGGTCGGTACCAAAGACATTTCATCACCTGGGAAGATGGAGATGCCCTAGAAACAGCTTTGTAACAGCATCTCAAGGCCCATGCTAAAATGCAGTGCTGTTTGGGCTATTCAGAACAGTCTCATGTGTGCAGAAAGAGAGACATTCAGAATGAACATTAGGAACCAAAGATGCTCTGTTTCACCAAGCTTTGCTCTGCTGTACAGATGTGCTGCTTCCAGGTCCTGCTCTCTCCTGCTGCATTTTGAAGCTAGAAAATCCTTTTTTTTTTTTCTTTGTAATGATGCTACTTCCCTGTGCCAATACTTTAATGCTTTAATTGATGTTACCAGCTTAATAGTGCATAATAATTTGCAATGGGCTTTTAACCACAGCTATTGGAATATCGACGTTCCTCCTGTCTGTTTGAATCACGGTCTACAAGGGGCCTTGTTCCTTGCTGTCATTTCTGAGGATAACTCTGCCAACCCAAGAGCCACAGAGGCAGGAAACTGTGGCTTTTCTCCCAACAAGGACTTCCCCCAAGCTGCAGAAACACAGCCTGGATAAAGGGCTGATATT